>CP136061.1:268085904-268253404 GCA_032622095.1 Siphonodentalium dalli
AACTATAACCATCACAATGTGGTCAATGAGCCGATTCCAATGATATCCATATTTGTATGGTTCTATTGAGACAGACCGAAGATATTTTAGGCTGTTGAAGCTTTATTTGGCCGGTTTTGGCCGGTTTGTTGGGTAAAGGGTTAACCCTTCTCTTTTGGCCCATAAATTCCAATCAATTGTGTTATTATGTACATTTGTCTATACTACTTAACAGTATACTCTGTAATTCAGCATCAAAACTCTAGATTATGATTCTGATCATAGCCATTTACTATCGTCAAGGGATGGGTTAAACATCTGCCAACCGTGATCTGCCTCTGGTTTTTTTTTTTTTTTTTTTAAAGGAAACCTTATTTGACTAACATATCGGAGGGGGCTTGTTGGGACCCACCCACCCCTGCGTCCAAATTTTTTTCCGTTTTCGGCAGTTTTTTCCCGACCATTTTTGGACACCCACCCCCTTTTAACAATAAAACAGAGATTTGCGGGGGGGGGGGGGATTCACTATACACAACTGTATATGAATTCCTGTGCATACTATTTGTCATAGATGTTAATATTGACATGTAACTAGGAACGAGTGAATTTGGGGTCATTCGGCCAAAAAAACATGGCTGCCAGCGGCCATCTTGGATTTCAAAATTCAATCCATTAGCATACAGGCCATACTGTTTGTCTGATCATCATGAATTTTTCATTTATGTTAATATTGACATTCTAAGGTGTTTTAAGCCAAACTCATTGCAAAAAACAGTCAAAAAGACTTGTTTGTTGGTCCCATCGACCACCCACCCCGGCATACGTCCCCGGAAAAAATATCCTCCCCTGAACATATAGGCCTTTTGGTCTACCTGCCCGTGTATTACTCTGACTTTGCCTCTGTCATTCTGGTATGTTAGGTGTGGTTTCGCCTACCGTGACAGTCGTGTTCAGGGTTCGCGGTGCCACTTGCCAAATTTACCAATGGCAAAAATAATTCAAATTTGGCAAAAAATATTTTCATTTGGCAAAAGTTTTGGCAAGTCACTTTTTAATTCCTCAAGATAGTTGAAAAATATTGGCCAATCAATACCATTCATTTCAGGAAACTCTCAAATATAATTACATTTGTGGTGTTTTATAAGGTCGAAGAAAAGTTAACTCATTTACATAGCTAATCCTCTTGTAATGTGCCTTTCTGATAAAGCAACCCGTCTACAATTTTATTGTTCGGTGATTGGTTTATTGTTGTATAATAAAACACAAAATAAGACTCAATGTTGCAGAAATTATACTATCAGGGATAGCATTTGGCAAATACTAAAAGAATTTGGCATGGCAAAACATATTTTCAAATGGAAAATTATTTGGCAAAAGTAAATTTTGGTTCAGTGCGGACCCTGGTCGTGTTACCTGTTCAGAAACCCACCCACATCCTATGTTTACAACTAAAACATATCTCACATACCATGCCTGAATTTATGTTTGTCCCTGGGATGTGTGGGGAGCAGATATCCAGTTCAAACCCCAATGCTCTCACCCTCCATTATCGGGCATTACATCCCTGTATTGAAGGCACTGGTGACTGGAGTGTGACAGCCACGAACCTCTTCCGTGTCTAACCCCTTCAGGTGTCTGAAGTGCAAAGCTATATTTCCTTATATGCTGCCATAAGGGTCAATAAAGTCCCAATATTTTTAGTAATTTATTGGCCCTGTTTGCTGCGGGTTTATATTGTCTCTTCAAAATAGACCAACGTGTTGAAGAAACCGCCTTTTCTACCACTTGGGTGTGAAGTCACCTTGTAGCCCCACTCGCAAATCAAACGGCAATATATATAATACATTAGCAGTTATATTAGTAGTTATATATAATCCACTCTTAGCCACAACTCATAAGGTTACATGTGTATTTGATTTCATCATCCTGGTTCGTCTATGTTAAAGGTACTCAATCCGATTAGACGCTCCTAAATTACTATTTCTTTGGCTTAGGGGGTAAAAAATATTTCATTCGAGTCGAGGAACCCACACTTCAAAGCTCAGAGCGATCAGATATCAATTTTTGAAATTTGTTAATTTTTGGAGATGTGGCCCACTTCCACATGCTCAAACAGAAAAATTGCGGGTGTAAATGGATAACACTAAAATCAAGTGGTTATTATTGTTAAGAGTAACCACTTGATTTTCGAGTTATCCATCTTACAACCGCAATTTGTCCGTTTGAGCACGTGGAAGTGGTCCACATCTCCAAAAAATAATTAGCTATCTCTCCAATCTAAATTAATTGTTTCTCAACTCGGTCATCAATTAGTCAAGCGTGAATTGGTATGCATCAAACTAAACTCTTCATTTTACTAATGTTTTTCTTGAAGAGTATGAGCATTGTATTACCTAATCACCTTTAACCCTAGTAGGGTGATTGGTGTTTTTCACTGCCCTCTGATATGGTGATTGCTTAACAGCGGAACAATTTAACTTACCAGTAGGTAAGGATGGGAACTTACCAAGCTTAAGGGAAATATTAGAAATTGGAAAATTTGGAACCACAGAGATATTTTATTTTATAAATGGATTATTTGGACTAATCTTCATCCCCAGGAATCCTTTGAACGGGAACATCGCCCAATAGATGAGACAACAAAACGACACCCTGTAACATCTATTACACAAGGTTATTGAAATCATATGAAATATTTTATTTTATATGGTATATGCACTGGAGTGGCTCGGGAAGGATGTGGGTTATACTAACTTCAGAATGGATAATCCAAAACAAATTAAATATATTTGATTATATATGACTCAAAGGGCCTCATTTTAATACAAATATAGGGTCATGTGATTATACTTATACTTTGTTTATTAATATAATGATAGTTGTAAACTGCCGCAAGGTAGACTGCTCTGGACATCATTAGTGAAGTTATACACTACCGACGTCCAAGACAGGGTACCTCTATTGTAAGCCCTGGAAACGAGCGCTGCTCATATTTTATGGGTATTATAAAATTGTCTATGTGTATACATTATATAACATGGTTACCTACCTGTTTATTTGATTTGATATCCTGGTTCGCATTAGTAGTTATATATGGTTTAAACATATTTATTTGTCTAATTTATATAACACATGATATATGACACATGCATTTGTTTATACATACAGTGGGGTTGGAGGACAAGTGTTGACTCACTTATGGGTACCCCCTAGTTATATATAATCCACTCTCAAGTCACGACTCATAAGGTTATTTGATTTCATCACCCTGGTTCACCCTAGATAACCATTTCTACTAAACGGAGTCTCCCACACTGTTATAACTGTATATTGGAATGATCTATTATTAATTTGAAGGGGTGTTCAAGATATGTAAGCAGACGACAGACTGAAAAACCCAGATACTAGTTCTACAAGAGAAGGATTCATATACATTGGCAGAAAATGTTCAAATAATAAGTTCACAAATGGTCGATTGTTGAACTTATTATCTTAACATTTCCTAAGGGTAATATTCGTCAATGAGTATTTAGTATAGAAAGTTAAGTGGTCCTGCTGAATTGCAACGATGCTGGGATGTATACAGCAATTAGCAGGACCCACCAACATCATATAAATTCAGCAGGACCAACTAGAATCATAGCAATTAGCAGGAACCACTAGTATAGCAATTCATCAGGACCCACCAGCATCATACCAATTCAGCAGGACCCGCCAACATCATAGAAATTATCAGGAGCCACCAACATATCATAACAATTCAACAGGACCCACCAGCATCATAGCAATTCAACAGGACCCGCCAGCACCATAGCAATTCAGCAGGACCCGCCAGCATAATGGAAGTTCAGCAGCACCCACCAGCATCATCACAATTCAACAGGACCCACCAGCATCATAGAAATTCAACAGGACCTCCAACATCATAGAAGTTCAGCAGGACCAACCAGCAATTAGCAATTCGGCAGGACCCTCTATATATCATCATAGCAATTCAGCAGCACCTACCAACATTAAGGCAATACAACAGGCCCCCAGCATCATGGAAGTTCAGCAGCACCTACCAACATCAAGGCAATACAACAGGCCTCACCAGCATCATAGAAGTTCAGAAGAACCTACCAACATCATGGCAATACAACAGGACCCACCAGCATCATGGAAGTTCAGAAGAACCTACCAACATCATGGCAATACAACAGGACCCACCAGCAGCATGGAAGTTCAGCAGCACCTACCAACATCAAGGCAATACTACAGGACCCACCAGCATCATGAAAGTTCAACAGCACCCACCAGCATCAAGGCAATAAAACAGGACCCACCAGCATCATGGAAGTTCAGCATAACCTACCAGCATCGTAGCAAAACAACAGGCCCCACCAGCATCATGGCAGTTCAGCAGTAACCACCAACACCATGGCAATACAACATGACCCACCAGCATAATGGAAGTTCAGTATGACCCACCAACATCAAGGCAATACAACAGGACCAACCAGCATAATGGAAGTTCAGCACCACCACCAACATCAAGGCAATACAACAGGCCCCACCAGCATCATGGAAGTTCAGCATGACCCACCAACATCAAGGCAATACAACAGGCCCCACCATCATCATGGAAGTTCAGCAGCACGTACCAGCATCAAGGCAATACAACAGGACCCACCAGCATCATGGAAGTTCTGCAGGACCCACCAGCATCATAGCAATACAACAGGCCCCACCAGCATCATGGAAGTTCAGCAGCAACCACCAACATCAAGGCAATACAACAGGCCCCACCAGCATCATGGAAGTTCAGAAGCAACCACCAACATCAAGGCAATACAACAGGACCCACCAGCATCATGGAAGTTCAGTAGGACCCACCAACATCATAGCAATACAACAGGCCCCACCAGCATCATGGAAGTTAAACAGCACCTACCAACATCAAGGCTATACAACAGGACCCACCAGCATCATGGAAGTTCAGCAGCACCTACCAGCATCAATGCAATACAACAGGACCCACCAGCATCATGGAAGTTCAGCAGCACCTACCAACATCACGGTAATACAACAGGACCCACCAGCATCATAGCAATACAACATGACCCACCAGCATCAAGGCAATACAACAGGACCCACCAGCATCGTGGAAGTTCAGTAGCACGTACCAGCATCAAGGCAATACAACAGGACCCACCAGCATCATAGCAATACAACAGGACCCACCAGCATCAAGGGAATGCAACATGACCAACCAGCATCATAGCAATACAACAGGACCCACCAGCATCATAGCAATACAACAGGACCCACCAGCATCATAGCAATACAACATGACCCACCAGCATCAAGGCAATACAACAGGACCCACCAGCATCATGGAAGTTCAGCAGCACCTACCAACATCACGGCAATACAACATGACCCACCAGCATCATAGCAATACAACAGGAACCACCAGCATCAAGGCAATACAAAAGGACCCACCAGCATCATGGAAGTTCAACAGCACCTACCAACATCACGGCAATACAACAGGACCCACCAGCATCATAGCAATACAACAGGACCCACCAGCATCAAGGAAGTTCAGCAGCACCTACCAACATCATAGCAATACAACAGGACCACCAGCATCATGGAAGTTCAACAGCACCTACCAACATGAAGGCAATACAACAGGCCTCATCAGCATCATAGAAGTTCAGCAGCACCTACCAACATCAAGGCAATACAACAGGACCCACCAGCATCATGGAAGTTCAGCAGCACCTACCAACATCAAGGCAATACAACAGGACCCACCAGCATCATGGAAGTTCAGCAGCACCTACCAACATCAAGGCAATACAACAGGACCCACCAGCATCATGGAAGTTCAGCAGAACATACCAACATCAAGGCAATACAACAGGACCCACCAGCATCATGGAAGTTCAGCAGCACCTACCAACATCAAGGCAATACAACAGGACCCACCAGCATCATGGAAGTTCAGCAGCACCTACCAACATCAAGGCAATACAACAGGACCCACCAGCATCATGGAAGTTCAGCAGCACCTACCAACATCAAGGCAATACAACAGGACCCACCAGCATCATGGAAGTTCATCAGCACCTACCAACATCAAGGCAATACAACAGGACCCACCAGCATCATGGAAGTTCAGCAGCACCTACCAACATCAAGGCAATACAACAGGACCCACCAGCATCATGGAAGTTCAGCAGCACCTACCAACATCAAGGCAATACAACAGGACCCACCAGCATCATGGAAGTTCAGCAGAACATACCAACATCAAGGCAATACAACAGGACCCACCAGCATCATGGAAGTTCAACATGACCCATGCACCAGCAATTATCAATTCAGAAAGACCCACCAATATCATAGCAATTCAGTGGGACCCACCAGCATCACAGTAATTCAGCAGGACCCACTGGGACTCACCAGCAAAACGGGACAACTTAACCAGGGGACTTGCTGCACAAAGTGACGCTCCCAACGTGATGGTATATTTCTTTGTATAACTTATAACCCTTTGAAAGAATTGTAACGTTGTATATGCAAACCTGTATATCGCCATGTCTATGAGCTTTCCAAAGTTACTTGTGATATCGGTTGGGTTGATGCTGTTTTGGACCGAGTCCCGTCCCATTACTCTTCTATGACAAATACCTACTATATTTACACGTCGTGGTGCCCGGGCATTCGCGTGAATACATGAATGTGAGTAATCATCTAACATGTCCTCGATTGGTCTGTCTTCAAAATGATGTATCAATTTGTGTGAAGTTTGTAACATTTTGACAGCTACAGGGACGTTCAATCCAGTGCAAAAGTATACAGTACGTAAAGAGTGTGCGATAAGCGAAACAATTAACACCGTGTGGCCACACACAGTGTATACCCACTGTGGCTCACGAGGATTCGCGGCGTTCCAATTATAATTTGTGGTGTTGAGTGCCGAAAAGGAATAATATGGCGACCGTTTAGGGACCCATAAATCAAGCACTAGCAACTGGTGACTCTCTCCGGTGTCATTTTGACCTTTCCAAAATGTGGGAACCTTTTTTAACTGTTCAAAATTATCTGGGCTATTCAACTTTAGTTTGGTATGTAAGTTCAAGATCTCTTTTCCAATTTTCTATAAACCGCTCCTGGATCATGCCTCACTACTTTTTATCATGATGGACGAGGAAACCAGTATACCTGTACAAATTTGGCACCAGAACCTTAAACACCCCCATCTCTTTGATTTGTCTTACAGATACCTTCTTCTTCTATCCGTTGTGCATACACCTATCGTATCATGTGAAAAATTATATGCATGATGACTGAGCAACTGTTTTACTATTCTGTATTCCATTGTTGACTTTTGGATAGCCGTGGGTTAACACCTTCCAGTTGTCAGTTGACTTATCATACTGGTTTTTATCTGCCAGTGTGGCGTCTGTGCACCCCGTTTTAAGTTACTAGTTCCGACATCAACTTTGTCATAATTGGCATAAAACATAAAACAAATAAAACAAATTTTTAATTTGTGGTGTTGAGTGTTTTGCTTGTCTCACACACTTCGCGTACTGTAGCATAGTTTCAATGACAGTTTTCTTGCACCGTTGCTCTTTTTTGCTAACACTTCAATTAAATGGCCACCCAGACGCGAGACAATAAAATATATTGCATTGTCGATAGAGTTATATTGGAACACTACTATACGTTAAGGTTGAAGTGCACATGAAAGTGGTGTGTTATTTGCTCAAGACATTTCGAGAAAATAAAACATTTGAGTCAAGTTAATGCTATCAGTCGGATAACACACCACATCAACACGATCAATTACTGGGAAAACCGCATTAACTGATATTGGCAACAACTTATATTATATATCTTAAAACAACTCGATACAATTGTAAGTATACATGTTCATTTGAACTTTGAACACTCTATGTAATTATACCGTATCTGTTACGAGTTACGATCCTTTTTCGACTTAGATTTTACTAGAATTCATCGAATATTAGTTACAGACCGATAACTACAGGTTGGATTAATTAATAAAACCAAAGCCTCAAATACAGGCCAAGTTCGAATATGGAAATCAATATGGGTTCCGTCCTATTATTTTTACACGAGTTACTGCCCTTTATCAACTTATAATTCACCCGATTTAATAACAATTTTACATGTAAACTATTAAACGGGTATATTTAACCACGCCACATGCAGTGATGTTCTTGTTATCGAATTTAATTAATTTAATAAATCTTGGTTTTCGCGTTTATGATATTAGGCGCTATTACACAGCCAATATTCCTGTTAATTGCATATTGCAAATGTCTTAGATGCATATTCCGGATATTTGCATAATATCACCTGCTTCACGACAAAATTAATGGCAGCTATACCGACTTCATCCGAATGCATGCATGGCCACATGTTTTGAGATGGTCTGTACACTTTATACTCCACGAGAAAACAGACTTCATGCATATTCCGCCCAAGAACACACAATCTACCAATCTACAGCCAAATATCAAGATTGACAACACTAATCTATCTCAGACAGAGAACAAGAAATTGCTGGGCGTAACATTTGACTCAGAATTGTCTTTCTCAAAACATGTTAATGACATTTCATTCAAATCTGATGCATGATTAGCCAGATTATCAAAGTTTATTAATGACACCGGCATCAACACAGACAAATCCATCAAGCTCTACAAAGCTGCTATTGTTCCTATAATAACATACGCTCACCCAGCTTGGTGTAACATCTCAGAGGGACTCATTAACAACATCAATAAAATACAACGTTCAGGACTTTTAAAGTGCACTGCATGGCGCAGTTCACAGCACCAGCATAGAAGCATTGGACGTACTCACAAACACTCTTCCAATGTCGCTCAAACTACGTGAAATAAATAGTTTGGAGTTCCTTAGAATTAAAAGGAAAAATCATAAATCCAGTGTAAAAGACCTACTACTAAGAGCTATCACCGCTGATTCAAAACAGTCTACCCCATTAAAGAAAATATACATGGACTCGAGATATGTACTAGGGAAATGCTTTGTGGACATCATGGACGAACCGATATATGTACAGGACTGCAGTACCTTCCACCCCAGTGTGACTATTGCAGCAGAAGAAAAATCTGATTCCACAGATAATACATGTATGCACACCTCTGAACGCTTAATACAACAAACCAAAAGTGTAACTCAGTATCTCCAACATATTCCACAATGTGACACAGTCATATTCACTGACGGATCCACTTTCCCAAACTCAAATTATAGTGGCGCATCGGCAGTAGTGTACCTAAATGGAGTACTATGTGAACCAATTATTATAAAAGAAACTGTACTGTCGAACGGTAATAACAACTTAGCTGAGATATACGGCATTAAACTTGGACTAAAATTAGTACACATCTCCAAAAACATATCACACCAATCTATTCATGTACAATGTGCTATTCAATGTTAATCCTCTACTCAGAGACGACATGTTGGTCTATAATACATGATATCGAAAGACATTCTCAAATAAACATCGTATTCAAACATATCATGGGACATATTGGCATTAAAGGCAACGAATTAGCAGACGCAGCAGCAAAAGAAGCTGCCACGATCAAACCTAACCTAACAAATGCAGGTAACCTAGACATTTACCTAAATGTGACAAAAACACTCAAAGAATATAAGACCCTAATCACAGATATATTACACTCTAAGTGGCAGTTCAAATGGGACAATAGTGACAGTGCGCGACACACTTTTGAATTATTCCCAGAAATACCCAGCAAAAGGGAAAGTCTCCTACTTAACCATCAAGATAGAAAGACTGAAATAAAAATTAATAGACTAATTCTGGGACACACAGTATTAAACCACCACTTGTATAAGATGCAAATTAAAGACTCACAGAATTGTGACTGTGGTCTACTATGCTCCATTAAACATTACTTATATGATTGTGACCTGCATGACAAAGCAAGAAAGGTACTTTTCCAAAAAGTCCATCTGTGCTTAAAAGATGGTCTAGGAGCTTATGGCGAAAGATGTACACATGATCTTCCCAATACCTCAGACATCAACACCTTAATTGGTAAGGTAGACAATTTAGATAAAAGCACAAGAATAAACATTCATAAGGTGGTATGTGACTTCATTAGAACCACTGACATTAGCATTTAGACCATAACAGGTCAACTGAGATGACGCACACACAATCAACAATGATTACATGGGACAGTATGGTGAGATTACCATACCATGATCCGGACAGCCCTTGTGTGATTCCCTATGCTTTCAAACCACTTTCGTACTTTCGATGAAGGAATCATATGAACAGGGGTGTGTCCGCATCTATTTACCCCACTTTCTAATTTTATACTCTACAGTTCTTTTCCTGAACTTCAATAACTCTGTGTCAGTATGTTTTCAGTGTTCATCAATGAAATAATGCTGCTGCATAATATAAACTGAAGAAGTTCTGGACAGCCTTTATATGGCTCCTTCTATTTCGAAACCACTATTGCAGAGTTCTTGAAGGAGTCAATCTAATCAGGGTTGTTCTTACATCTTGTGAACCATATCCTAATTTCCACAGTACTTTTCCTGAAACTAATCTGTTTTAATATCATTTCTTGATATTACTTGGTTAAAACTGAACCAAAAGCCAAAAGTTATTAATTATATTGCAGTTTAACTTTATATGAAGCACCGAGGACAGCATCAAGTGTTTAAGTACCAAGGGTCAAGCAAATCATTACAGCACCAGAGACTTTAAATCAACGTTAGAGTGATTACAGAAAACAACAACAACAAAAAACGTATGTCTATTCAAAGAGCAAAAATATAAGCAGACAACACATGGACTCAATGCATGAAAGAAAGTTCAATAGGTCGTAGATAAATTAAGAATGCAAAATCCGATCAAGCGCCCCTCAATTACTATTTATTTGGATTCGGGGGTAAAAAATATTTGATTCGAGTCGAGGAACCCACCTATCAAAGCTCGGAGGGGACGGAACGCTGCACTGTGTAATACTATTAGGGCCACTTCCTAATGGCGCTTCTACAGCGCCGAAATCAACGACAAAACATGCGATATTATGACGCACATTTTTGGCGCTTGTTTCACTTTCGGCGCGCGCCAAAACATGCGATCATCTAGCATAGTTTTTGGCGCGCGCCGAAAGCGACACAAGCCCAAAATGTGCACAATAACGTCGCATGTTTTGTCGCTTCGGGCGCGACTAATTGGGCACGTTTTGTCCATTTCGGCGCGCACCACAGCGCCATTAGGAAGTGGCCCTATAACAGTATTCCATACTGCATTACAGTTTATAACCAAATGGTGTGTTTCATTTTAGATCAACATGCGCGAGAGGAAAACGTCGACAGAGAGAACGATACGAGCTATAGTGAAAAACAAAATGGAGTATCTAAAACTTCGGACTGATTTAACCAACTACACGAATGCGAACGACCGCACGATAAAATCAATTCGCAGAGATAAACGCAATGTCGAATGTCTGCAATATATGATGCGCCGAAACACAGGAAATAGTTACCGTGGGGAAGCCGTCGATGGGCTTAATGATCTGGAAGTATTCAACCTTATGAACAAGAACCACTACTCACGATTCGACTCTAGGCATGCGTCAGATTGGCGGCGTTCTGAAACTGATTTGGTCAAGTTTTTGTACCGAATGGAAGCGACAGATCTCCGAACAGTTCTCACAAGCAATTCCCCTCGAAGTTCAAATGCAGCAAAACTTGGAAACGAAATTGAAATTGAGATCAAACCACCCGCTTCCGGGAGAAACTACCATAAGGGCCGCCTGGTTCATACAGATAATGGCGGTTCGAACACCGGACCTGTGGCAGATGACAGTTTACCAAAGAGAATAACAAAACTTTATGTTGGTGCATTGGGTCGCAAAGAAAATAAGATACCAATCATGTATCGAGCAGAAACTAAGGCTGCTACTTGTGACGATGAAATCATACCTGCAGTGACCGATCACAACGCAGACAACGAAACGAAATCTACAGACACCGGTGGGCGGGGTGTTAACGACGATTCCCGCTTGTATAGTGTTTCGAATGGAAGTGAAATTAACAAACAGCTGCCATGGAGTTCCAAGAAGATAGTCATATACGAAAATCCTGAATTGATAGAAAGGGTTGGAAGCTCACGCCGAAGACGTGAAGCTATTAGTTACTCTGTGGGTCAAGGTCGTGGTATCACTCAGAAGATAAATGACCAAACCCCGCGCAATGCAGAGCCGAGCAGTGCAGAGTCGCGCAGTGCAGAGCTGAGAAAGTCGCTTTTCAAAGACGAACAGAGAAATTCAGAATCAGAAAACTCATCACCGTCGTCAATAATAGAAGATAGTCATAGTAGTAAATCTTCTCAACAAGAGTCTATCCCAGGAGACGCAGATCCAAACTATAATGACCATCTGAAAACTAGTAAAACTCAACAACTGGCGGCGAGACATGGAAAAGATAACAAAGTTAATCAGAATTCGATTGATGCATCGCAGCTGCCATGGCGACCCAAATCCACGTCAGCCGCTGGTGTTGCCCGTAGAAGTGTATCTGGTGATAGCCGCCCATCTTCCATATCAGATGGTATTCATCGCCAGAAACCCGCAGTCCAATCGGCCGATATGGACACCGAAGACACTAAATACACACCGCCACAACCACGCCGTAAGAAAATCACCACCATGGTTAGAGGTTCCGTGTTGAATGCTTGGTGTCAATTTGTGCCGGAAAATAGGTGGAACACTATGGCAACAATCACTGATGTCCAATTTATTCCAAAGCCGCAATCACCAGAAAGCAGAAAGCCGTCTCGAAACGCAGTTCAGCGGCCATCTTCGGGTTATTCCGCTAAAACCGAAAAACTACCCAGAATGCACAGGGTGGTAATTCAAGCCGCAACCGTTGTTCGTGCGGCGAAAGCATTTTCTAAGTCTGCGAAGAGACGAGAAATTGATAAACTGGTTAATACAAATTCTGTTGATATTCACATGGCGAAACGAAAGCAACGTCTGCGCGAATTAGAGCGAATAACGAGCTTCCTGGGAACATTGACCTCCGAATTCTCCAAGGTCAAACGTTCGTCTAAGGTTAGCAGCCAATGTGGAATCTAGCCGGATGAAAGGGTGATATCCACATTATCTCTATATGCCAGGGACACTGTGTATGTTAATAATAAGGTTAGCCTCTCCCTATGGAACTCTTCATATATAGATAAAAAGACTAATGTCATTATCCGGATCAACATCTATTGCACATTTTTTTAATAATGAATTTAGTATTACATGCTTAACATGATCGTGTTTCAGATTGTTTTATCGGTTATTAGCTATAGACTGGATATAGTATGTCTGACATTTGCAGAATTAATTCCCTGGAGGGCGAATTAAGTGCACGCTAGTCCGCACAGCGGGATAGCATCACCAAATTCACCTTCTGTGGACCTCATTCTGCGTAGAACCCATCTGCAATCTTCTGTGAAGTATATATAGTCTCAAATTAACATTGATTTTAGTTAATTTTTTCCGTTCTGCTCAGTTCCTCTAACCCCTAATTTTCAGAAGATAATAATTATGCATAATAAATCGAGGTGAACATCACCAACTTCAACTGGAGAACTTCAACCTGATCCTATGTCTCCCGTAGCAGTTGATGCCTAAACAGAATGAGGTTCCCAGGTGGTAAATTTGGTTATGCTAGCCCGCTGTGTGGGATAACGTCACCAAATTCACCTGCGCGAATTTAAAACTGAGCGAAAAATAGTACGACTCATAAATTTATACCAGGGAAACTAAGAGGGCTAGTTTAGGTCGGCCAATAGACAAATGTGACCCGCCATATCAAATCCAGTCGTAAGTCGTGATTTTTTTTACCCTGTGCCAATGCATTCTCTTATATATGCGAGTCGACCATAGGTCGCCTAGCATATATAAGAGAATGCAATTTGGCCTAACAATTTTTTACAATTTTAATAATTTTTTCTTGTATTCTTTATCAATTTTATAATTTCACCCATACAGAGCCCCAGACAAACATGAGCAGACGACACTCTTCTATATGCTTCTATATATGTGTGGGGCTCCCTGCAGGGTAATGGATGTTTTTTATATTATGTCCTAAAAATTGTAAGAAACATTTATTTAATAAAAATGATAAAAAATTGTTAGGCCAATGCATTCTCTTATATATGCGAGGCGACATATGGTCGACTCGCATATATAAGAGAATGCATTGGCACAGGGTAAAAAAAATCCCGACTTACGACTGGATTTTATATGGCGGGTCACAAATATATTTATCAATCTTATCGTCATTATTCATATATACACGATAAGGCGATAAATCATGTTTAGATCTTTGATGTTGAATTAATGCTTCAAAGAAATACACACATTCCTGGTTGAATGTGCACGAAATCACGTATCCGTTTCCACTACCATGGGGGGGGGGGGGTGTAATGTGGTCAAACAGTGTGAGTTAGTTATGCATTTAAAATACACGCATGTCGATTTAATTTATGAAGTCAGCGGCCCATACGTGCGGTTGTAGATTTTACTTATTTCGAGTTCAATTCCATAATTTCCATAAATATTGATTATATGTCAGAATGATTATTTGGACCATTATATAAGCAACCGTCTTTACAAAAAACAAAAAACAAAATTATGACACAATTGTATTCTATTCGCTTTAAATTTTCTTCGAGATGATCGTGTATATGCAACTAAGAACTGAAACTGTCATAAGATACAAGATATTTACGAAAATATTTGGTCAGTTTTGAATTCTCGCAGCTGGGTGCATGTGCGAATTTAAAGTGCGCAAATTCAACACTGAGCGAAAACTAGTACTAAGCGAATATAAATATACGAGTAAGGCAGCTAAACACCGCGAAGATGACAACCGCAGAAAAAATAACGGTACTTTTTCGCAACGGCATCAGTTTGCCCTACCAGCATCATATCAATTCAGCAGGACCACTTGACCAGGGGTGGTTATTAGAGCGATAAAAACCAACCAAATATTGTCCCAGATATTCGAGGGCTCATTTCGGGAAATTGACAGTTGTCACTCAACTTAAAGGCCCGCTTAATTTTCTAAAGCCCAAAATCATATTATACAGAACATATTCCATAGTATATACCATTTGGAAGAGGAACCAACAATAAAAAAAATATTCCAGAATACGGAATAGCTGGGCCGTGGAGTGTCCACCAAGTGATAGAGATTCTCAAATTCACACCAAGGCTTCCCTAGTTCCCCCGTTATTTACCCCCGAATGCTTCATAATTTACAACTAAGAGATAGAGTTATTCCCCTTCCATTGATAATAATAAACTGGCGGTATAGACCAGATCGAAATTTAGCCCAGAGCACACGTCGGTACCTTGACAAAAACAACATGTTCACAGTTTATTCGACCGGATAAGTTGATAATACAATGTTCTGGAACTTCCTCTTACAAATGGTATATACTATGGAATATATTGTATATATATAATGCGTTCTGCTGATTCGAAAATTTAGTGGACCGGCCATTAATGAATAAAATAGATTTCACTGCGCATGTAGTACAATGTTGGTCACGTGCATTTTATTAACGCCACCGGTGTATACTGTTGGCCAAATATTAGAAAGACGTGGGCCGGTGTAGGTTTTATAAATAGATTGGGTCGCTTTAAAAGCTGTAGTGCTACCCCGAATTCGGTTATTTTGGGACGCATTACAGTTGTACTGCGACCCGAGTCCGGTAAAAGCTGTAGTTGGAATGTCCAAGTTCGTGAATATCCTATTGACTATGCCGATGATTTGAGAAGCTTTATTGTTTTAGGATATTGTGGAAAGGCTAATCTGGCCGTGTCAAATTGAGCTATAGCGATGGGATATCACACATTATATCACATTACGGGTTTTCGTGGGGTGTGTATTCGCTGGATGTCTTATAGTTGCAGTATGTAACCATTATGACCGCGTTAATTGCTTTCGACGTTTAGGATGAAAATGGAATACTTTGAAAATAAAGTTAAATCACATTGAATTGAATCGAATAGGGAATCTTGGGCACGAATCCTCAACAAAATTTTTAGGTATCCATATTGATGAGAACTTTACGTTCAAAAAGCACGTATCCATAATCTGCTCTAAAATAGCACATGCAATATATTGTATCAATAAGGTGAAACATTTTTTCCCGAGTAAATCGTTGAAAACTTTTTACTATTGATTCAAAGCCAATTAGTTTACGGTATCCAAATATGGGGTCATGTTCCAGAAGTCAAGAAAATTTCCCAATTACAAAAACGAGCATTGCGTATAATATGCAATAAGAAGTATAGGAGTCACACAGACCCTCTCTTTAAAAAAGAACTATAAAAGATGCATACTCTCTCCCCGGAATCCTATTAATCTATGTGTATGACATAATAATTCTGTGTCTGATGAGACATCGTGCTGAGCTTGTGTTCTGAGATTTCATCATGAGAACTTCTCTATAATCTGAATACTATTCTCTCAATCTTCGTTTGAAACTAAGACATGCAGAAACTTCTCATATTTTATAACATGTGACAAGAACGTAACGTTTCCGGGGAGAGATAAAGCGATATAGTGATCACTCGTCTGGATTGGCTCACAAACATATAAACAGTTTTTGTAAAAAATGCCCTGAACATTTTGTCTTATATTATTTGTTATATATACGATTAGTCTGTACGTGTACGTGGATATGAATATGAATAATACTCACGCTATCTGATAAATTATTTGTATAATGATATTTGTTATGGGGGAAACAGGAAGACAGCCCGGCAGGGCTATGTCCCCCCCCCCCCAGCAATATACTGAATTATTATCTAGTTATATGTTAATTTATTGTACTATTCATATGTGTATTGTAAATAAAATTATCCTATCCTATCCGGTCCTATCCTATGGCTGGGCCACTCTTGGCGGGAACACAATACCTCCGATTTTTTATCCGCATTTAGAAGCTTTCTGGTGTGGTGAATGAGAAACCTGCAGTAATAAGCCGTAGTTTTTTTTGTAATAATTTGAAGGATTAGTTGTTTTAACGGAATTCTGAAGCGGTGCATTCATGTAAACCAATATATTTTATATTATAATTTATATTTATGGCTAATAATATGATCTAGGTGGCGTTACCATTTCTGACTATGGTTTTCTTGTAATTAGTTTGTCGTTCGTATCCGAGCACATCTAAGCCCGGCGACGAATTGTCTGTAAACTTGCCAGGTAAATTGCCCAGCTTGTAAACGACCCACAAAGCTCTTCCACAGGAATTTGAGACTGAGTTAGTGACTGCTTGAACATTTAAGTGAGCCATTTTTTTGCGAAAACCATGTGGCAATGCACTATCTTACATCGCCCACCCCATGTGAATATGCATGGTTACTTCTGTTTAATGAAAATGCATAATTATACATGAATATTTTATATGAAAATAAAATTAGGGGGGGGGGGGGGGTGTTGATATATGTGTCTCTATTACCATAATTATGTATTTGGTTTGAGAATAAATTATTTGATTCAGTCTCCCATAGGGAGCCTCACATGTAACCCTTTACCCAACAGAAGGGCCCTGTGCCAATGCATTCTCTTATATATGCGAGTCGACCATAGGTCATATATAAGATAATGCATTGGCTTAACACATTAAAAATTATAAAATTGTTAAAGAATGTAAGAAAAAATGGTAATTTTTTTTTTTTTTTAGGCCAATGCATTCTCTTATATATGCGAGGCGACCTATGGTCGACTCGCATATATAAGAGAATGCATTGGCACAGGGCATAACTGTAACTATCACAATGTGGTCAAGGAGCCGGTTCCAATGATATCCATATTTGTATGGTTCTATTGAGACAGACCGAAGATATTTTAGGCTGTTGAAGCTTTATTTGGCCGGTTTTGGCCGTTTTGTTGGGTAAAGGGATATAGGAGATTGCACTGGCCTATCAATATTTACCTTGATATTGTAAGCTAGTGCAGTATCTTATGTATGTGAGGCTCCCCTTGGGAGACTCGCGTATATAAGAGAATGCACCGTCATGAAAGGCTTAGTATAAATGTTGTTCCAAAATAATTCATCGATGTACATGTGCAAATACCCCATACTGGTATCAAACTTCCACTATAATATATATAGTTATACTACACCCCATACTGGTATCCACCTTCCACTATAATATACTGTATCCCATACTGGCATCCATTCCATCTTCCACTATAATATATTGTATCCCATACTGGTATCCATCTTCCACTATAATATAGTGTATCCCATACTGATGTCCATCTTCCACTATTATATAGTTATACTGTACCCCATATACAATTATACTGTACCCCATATACAGTTATACTGTACCACATTCTTCCACTATAATATATTGCATCCCATACTGATGTCCATCTTCCACTATAATATATTGTATCCCATACTGATGTCCATCTTCCACTATAATATAGTTATACTGTACCCCATACTGGCATCCATCTTCCACTATAATATACTGTATCCCATACTGATGTCCATCTTCCACTATTATATATTGTATCCCATAATGATGTCCATCTTCCACTATTATATAGTTATACTGTACCCCATATACAGTTATAATGTACCCCATATACAGTTATACTGTACCCCATATACAGTTATACTGTACCCCATATACAGTTATACTGTACCCCATATACAGTTATACTGTACCACATGCTTCCACTATAATATATTGTATCCCATACTGATGTCCATCTTCCACTATAATATAGTTATACTGTACCCCATACTGGTATCCATCTTCCACTATAATATATATATTGTATCCCATACTGATGTCCATCTTCCACTATAATATATTGTACCCCATTCAAGAATCAATCTTCCACCAGTGCTTCCACCATAATATATTGACCAAGATCGTGGGAATTGACTCCACGCCATTCATGAATATTGTTCAACCACAAGAATAGTTTCAAATAATTTAATCGAGTCAACAAATATGTATATGACGAACAAATAACAATATCTGACAAATAAAAGAACACAACAACCGAGTGTTCATGTTTCCCCCGTTTAACATGGTTCATGGAATAACGTTGGAAACCACAGTTGAACAGCCCTATAGTTATCACCCCCGGTCAAGTGGTCCTGCTAATCTGCTATGATGCTGTTGGGTCCTGCTGAATTGCTATGATGCTGTTAGGGCAAACTGATGCTGTTAACAAAAAGTACCGTTATATTTTTTTAATTTGTCTTTTTCGCAGTGTTCCAATAATCTGAACACAAACAAGAAAAGCCATTATGCGTATCAAACATTAAAAAAATATATTTATTGCGAAACATTTTTAATACCGGTTGTATTAGTTGTTGAAAATCGACTATATTCAAGATGGTTATTCATGTCGTTTTAGAAGCACCAGCGCAGGCAGTATTATATATTTTTTAAATAAATATGTTCTTGAATGTTTCATACACACACTGCTTTTTTTTCTCTCAAAACGCTCGGATTAGCCAAACACCGCGAAAATGACAACTTTAGAAAACATAACGGTACGTTTTCGTAACGGCATCAGTTTGCCCTACCAGCATCATAGCAATTCAGCAGGACCACCAGCATCATATAATATTAGCAGAACCACTTGACCAGGGGTGGAACAGCCCTATAGTTATCGTTTCATGAATCAATATCGTCAGCTACCAGAGTTGTTCATTTTGTTTATAATCGATGGACCATGTCTTCTGTCAAGCAGTGCGTACCTGCAACGAAAAATAGGTTCAGCTGCATGATTAATGGAATCTTATCCCTGGTTAAGGGATCCTGGTGAATTGCTATGATTGGAAACCACAGTTGAACAACCCTAAAGTTATCGTTTCATAAATCAATATCCTCAGCTACTAGAGTTGTTCAGTTTGTTCATAATCGATGAACCTGTGTTCATAATCGATGGACCTGTGTTCATAATCGATGGACCTGTGTTCATAATCGATGGACCTGTGTTCGATGTCAAGCATGCAGTTACTACCGCTGAAGGGGTCACTCTCACCAAAACAAGTGCTGATAGGTACACATGATTTGAAAATGTGCTGAAGGGTACACAGTGTTTGTGATCGGCACGAACACCATTACTTAAATTGTGTTTATGAAAGTCTGGCACCCATTAGCAGTTTGTTTTCAGTACATTTTAATATTCATTGGAATGTAAACAATTATTCTCTAACATAAATCATGGCAGATACGAAAACTGAACGTCCTTTAGAACGACATTTCAAACACTGTGTACCTTCAGCACATTTTAAAAATCCTGTATACCCAGGTATACCCTTCAACACGTTTTTTTGTGAGAGTGACCCCTTCATCGTTAGTACCTGCAACGAAAAATAGGTTGAGCTTCATGATTAATTGAAACTCAGCCCTGGTTAACCCTTTACCCAACAAACCGGCCAATAACGCCCAAATAAAGCTTCAACAGCCTAAAATATCTTCGGTCTGTCTCAATAACACCATACAAATATGGATATCATTGGAACCGGTTCATTGACCACATTGCGATGGTTACAGTTATGCCCTGTGCCAATGCATTATCTTATATATGCGAGTCGACCATAGGTCGCCTCGCATATATAAGAGAATGCATTGGCCTAAAAAATTCTTTTTTTAACACTTTTTACCATTTTTTCTTATAATATTTTCTACATTCTATGACAATTTGATCATTTTTAATATGTGTTAAGCCAATGCATTCTCTTATATATGCGAGGCGACCTATGGTCGACTCGCATATATAAGAGAATGCATTGGCACAGGGCCGTTCTGTTGGGTAAAGGGTTAAGGTGTCCAGGTGATTTGCTATGATGCCGTTAAAGATGCATAATCCGATCTAACCCTCCCAAATGAATATTTCTTTGGCAAGCGGGTGAAAACTATTTGATTCGAGTCGAGGAACCCACTCATCAAAGCTCAGAGTGATCAGATATCGATTTTTGAAATTTGCTATTTCCCCGAGATATGTAATTTTTGGCAGTCTGGCAAATATTCGTCAAGCCGACGGTCTCAGACCAAATTGCGGATGAAGATGGATAACTCTAAAATCACGTGGCTTTGGTTGTTAGATATTTGACAATCCGGCCAAATTTCGTTGAACAAAATGTTGGTAAATAACACGTTTTGGGCAATTTTATGCTATAGTTGACTGTGGTTACAGCTGGTGGTTATCATTTTTTTTTTTTTAGCAATTAATCGATTCTGATAACTGAAGCGGCATTTCAAAAAATGTTGTTCGAATCTGATGATATGGGGACCATCGAATCGGATTGAGTACGGTACCTTGCACTAAACTGCCCCCTCTGTGAGTCCACAGTTATGTGCGCGTTATAAATTCCTTTTGAAATATTTGAAAAGAATTTATAGAGGATTGTCAGGCGTGGAATGCCTCGTCGGGCGCGTTACGTATCCACTCGGGATAAATTAACACCATCAATTATTAATTTCCTCTTTTTTATCTCCGTGATCCCCCTCTCCGGTCGAATTATCTAACGATTTGAACGACAATTTGAATATATATAATAGGTGTAATATAGTCTTTATAATCGCACGTCCCGGAGCGTCGATGGGGTGTGATATTTAATGATCACAACGCAGATCCCCCATATATATATACGCTCAGATCCTCCATATATACGCTCAGATCCCCCATATACACGCTCAGACCCCCTCCATATTATACGCTCAGACTCGCAGGATTCAATCAACATTTTTAAAACTATATATGTTCGAGTTCACTTTTTGAGTTCTCCTTCATGCACTGAGGTGTTCCACTTTTGGAGTTCTCCTTCATGCACTGAGGTGTTCCACTTTTGGAGTTCCATTTCATGCACTGAGGTGTTCCACTTTTGGAGTTCCATTTCATACACTGAGGTGTTCCACTTTTCAAGCAAGAAGTTCGGGACATGAGCACGCGATCCACCCAGTGTATTATCATATATATAGATACTTAATTGCGGATATTATTTGCTATCTTTGATACTTAATCGAGCCCACCATAATCTTAATACTGAACAGAGCACGGGCACAACATGATGATTATATTGACGAAATAACGGAGATATTAATAAATTAAAAACACAATAAAAAATAAACACTAAAAAAGCGAGTCTTTTAAAGAGCGTTTGTTTTCTCGAAGAAATTTAAGTTGACTAAATAACGGAGATATTCAGAACTGAATATTTTTAAAGAGCGTTTGCTTTAACCCTTTACCCAACAGAAGGGCCATGTGCCAATGCATTCTCTTATATATGCGAGTCGACCATAGGTCGCCTCGCATATATAAGAGAATGCATTGGCTTAACACATTAAAAATTATAAAATTGTTAAAGAATGTAAGAAAAAATGGTAAAAAATGTTAAAACAAGATTTTTTTTAGGCCAATGCATTCTCTTATATATGCGAGGCGACCTATGGTCGACTCGCATATATAAGAGAATGCATTGGCACAGGGCATAACTGTAACTATCACAATGTGGTCAAGGAGCCGGTTCCAATGATATCCATATTTGTATGGTTCTATTGAGACAGACCGAAGATATTTTAGGCTGTTGAAGCTTTATTTGGCCGGTTTTGGCCGGTTTGTTGGGTAAAGGGTTAAAGAGCGTTTGTTTCTGTCGTAGAATTGATGTTAAAAGAATGACCTCGGTGATTTAAAAAAAAAACTCACGAGAGATGGATTTGACTTATATGTGGCCAAAGTTGATAATTTCTATATTCCGATACTGTGCCTGTAGAAAGTCCATTATTGAGTTATTTAACGTAACGGGCCTATATGACATATAGAGGATCTCACATGAGTTTCTATTTTATGCGGAATTTATCAACCGAGTTCACTAAATTCGATTTGAGCCGAGGTTTACCGAGGCTCAAATAGAATTTAGTGGACGAGGTTGATAAATTACGTATAAAATAGAACGAGTTTGAGATACTTTTTATCACATGGTCATATAATCGCTTAAGTCTTATCGAAAACAACAATAACTAGAGGTCAGATTCCATGGAATCAGATATACTTCCATGGTATCCCATCCCATCCCATCCCATGTGAGTGTTATGCGTATATGTGTATTCCTCTTCATGCGAATGCATATTGGTGCTTAATGATCCGATGGTGGACTTGCATTGACATTTCTAAATAATAAATATACTCCAAAGGTTTATGTCATGATGATTAATGACTCTCTAATGCATCATGGTCCTGACCAACTGAGTCACCATTCACCCAGCCAATCAGTTAATTTGTATTCAGTAGGGATACATTTTATGGCTAATTATAACCTCTCCCCTGGATGCCCAAATCCTGTTCAACGGTCACGAAATTTGGTGTGCCTGATTATAGAGTAATCGGCATGTGTATATATCAAAAGGGTGCAAATCATATTAATGTAAAATAACTCCGTTATATCGCATTTAGTGGATAGTACTTTCAGTTTCGGATTCAGAATTGTTTGTTTTAATGGAAGAGGAAAGACCGCTTATCAATTAATTCAGAGCGTCATCGCCACACTATACCCATTAACTTCTTTGTAATAGAGTTAACAGTAATCAAGATATAACTATATCACAATCGATAATGTCATCTGAGTGCTTACCCGTCCGTTTTAATACTAATGGTGATCGTATATATATTACCAACCACATGCATTGTTCAAAATATAAAACACTAGATTGAGTAGATTCGCGATTTTCCATTGTTTCGCGCTCTCCTCGGGCAGGTTACTTTCATGGTAGAGCAGTAAATCTTTGGGCCGTATATATGGTATATCGTTGTACCTGCTCGTGCATTAGCTTGCTCCTTGATAAACCCGTTTGAATTTGGCATCAATAATAGTGCGGTTGAATTTGAGTAATATATTTCACCCGTTAACAATGTTACGCGCTACCAGGATTAAACGGTCCACTCTAAAACTTATCAATCGTTCGAAAGTTGCACCTGGATACTGCTGACCACGTCAACAAATTTTTGTGTCAAAGTTTGATTTTTTAAGTAATTTTCCACATTTGTTTCCGGTGGAATTTGCCAAGTCTGAACCCACCCGACGCAAGCACTCCGCTGAGCATACATCTTGGAGACGTACCTACAGTATACCGACGTACATGCTCCTGCATTAAACTAGATCTTTATTTACACGTTTGGATTTGGGGCTACAATTAGGTTAGTGATAGACTACTTAAGTATAAATATTTATATTATACTAGCAGGGTGACCCGACTTCGTCCGTGCTGTTTTCCCTATTGACAATTTTGAAGGTCAAGGTCAGGTCGGGGTCTCGATTTGACCCGTGTAAAACATGCCCACGACAAAATTACCCCTAGGTATCAATTTCATCAAAATCCCGTCCAAAGGCGCGATTTGACCTTGAATTGACCATTTAAAAGGTCAAGGTCAGGTCGGGGACACAATTTTACCGGTCCAAAACGTACCCATAGGTATCAAATTTCGTGGAAATCCATCCGTTTTACACGATTTGACATTGAATTGACCATTTTTAAAGTCATGGCCAGGTCGAGGTCAAAAACACTCCCCGGACAAAAGTATCCCTATATATCAAATTTCGTCGAAATCCGTCCGGCAGTTTTCCCGGCCATACCTAACAGACAAACAGACAGAAGTCCCAAAATATGTAGTAGATAGCGTTGTAACGAGTAAACCGATCCATCTGAATATTCGAAAATGGCACTTTAGATGCGCGTGAAAACTATCCATCAGATGTACTCGTGAAAATGTTTTTATCTCGATGTTTGAATTTTGCCCCTTTGCGATTTTCGGTGGAATTTACCAAAAGTCTCAACCCACCCCATCTTGCATTCTCCGTTGGGTAGGTTACTTTTAAAGTATAGCTGTCAATATTTGGGGGGGGGGGGGCGTGAATAGAATATCCAAATGTACCTGCTTCGGCATTACCTTGCTCTTTAATTAGCCCTTTTGGATTTGGTGGGAAGAATAGGTGCATTTTCCCGTTCCCCGTATAGCGGAAAGGGGTATATATAGTAACGCATTTCAATCAGTTTGGATATAAAGTTTAAATATACACAGTTATATGCCTATATATTTAATACTAATATATTTTCTTATATATTAACAGCTCAGTGCGTAGCCGAGTGGTGAGAGCGTCAAACCTTCAGTTTGTGTTTTATTGCGACGTGAGTTCGAATCCCGTCAAATTATCTACTATCTTTTATTTTTATTTTTAACATGTTTTGGTGTATTTTAATCATCAAATACGAATAATACCAAACTAAAGATAATGTAAAGATGCTTTTTATATTCGATAAATAACTAGAATATAAACGTCGATGTGTTATTGAATCGGATATAAAACAATAAACACGTGGGTCGGTTTTCGCATATATAACATGAAGCGCGCTTAATGAACGTTCGGTCCGAAGAATATAATGAGTGATTAACAACAACACACAAAGAGTTTGAACGTAATTGAACAGAAAAGAGCGTTCTCTATAAGTAGATTCCTTTATGGTAGGAATAATGAGCGGTTGTTTCACGTTTGATTTTTGACAAGACTTAAATGACGGTGTACGAAACTATTAGTGGTGTTTTATTTTGCGAAAGTATAAAAGGAGTCATTTCCAATTCAGCTGACATATACTAACGGAAAGAACTGAATGTCTATCAGCAGTATACTACGGTTTATAACAATATACAAATTGTTCTTACGAAAATGATGATGCTTGCATGTTTCTATGTGTTTATCGTTGTTATCGCAAATGGAATAATTGGCTATACGTCGTCATTACGTTAGTAGAAATATACACCGTATAACGAAGGCTTGTTTGATCAAATTAATGTAATGTTTGTATTTTGTTTGGTTGTATATGATATGCAATGCGTTGAAGATGCGAAAGAAAATACAAAAGTGAAATGCACGCACGCAGATAGCTCATGACACACTATACACGATAAAATGATAATTTACCACACACCATGGGCTACACAATTTACGAATAGGTGGGTTTATATTAAAATCCACGTTATTTGATATATAACGGCTCCGATATGAACTCATACCAATATACCATTCTGGAAATGATTGTTGGAATTCGACGGGCGTTCTATCAGTTCTCTGGTAGAGCATTGAGACTGGCCCGCGGCAAGACGGGTGTATTCGAATCGGAGGTAGGTTCCATCCACGGGGAATGGGGTAGCCGGAGAGAGGGGAGTGACAAATTTTTGGCGTATATATAGATAATATATATTATATATATAAGCGGAATTATTTTGAAGAGCTTTTTTCACTTGACTGAGAAAAAAATAATGTTCTAAGTCCAAAAGTTTTGGTTGAAATATTGGAGCCCTTTTCAAAATGTGAAAACAAAATGAACGACTTTTCTGGGACAGGTCGATTTGGATCCGTTTTGGAGTCTGGATTAAAAATTGGTACCACGGACCACCCCTCCCCATACCCACAATAATGAACAGACACTGGCAAAATTTGGCCCACCGCGTGCACTCTTTCGTCCGCACACGTTGGCGTATCAGTTGACATCCAAACTTCGACATCTTCGGAGGAGATGTGGTCACAAGCACATGTCCCAAACTGCAAAAAATTTAGGGCCTGTAACTCTTGCAATTCTTATCGGATTTCAAAAATCCTTCTTGGGGTGGGTTTGTTTTCGTTCAGGGAATGCATATACTTAAATAGATGAATATCGATCAAAAAAACATTTTTGAGAAAATTTTGCCCCCACATCAGTGTAAAAATATATGGCCGACCCTGTTAAAATTTCTTTTTCGGACTAAACTGAGAACGGTCATCACGGCTATGAAAACCAAATGCAGTTATCTGGAATGATACGGGAGAACAACAGAGTACAATAAAATAGAGGTTCCCCTGTTTATGGGCGGTAACTCTTCAGGGAAAGCGCGGACACAAGTTTTGATGCCTGTGGGCAGTAGGGCATACCGAGGTGTACATACGGTCCAATTTTCGATGCTCTGCTCCTTATAATTTCCGAGATAATAAAAATGACATTTTTTCATATAAAGGGAGATAACTCCACGGGTTAAATGCGGACAATATCCGTTATGAGCCAAAGGCATAGAACTCATTTACCCCAACATACGTACCAAACTTGAGTTTTCTAGTACTAATACATTCAGAGATTTGGGCGTTGAAAAATACTGTAGTATAATAATAATAATGAAAAATAATCGAATAAGGGCTATAACTCTGTCTTGAAACAATGGGCCGAAATCCGGATATCATTATCTTTAGTAGACCTCGGATGCCTATATTCGTTAAAGATTTCGCGGTCCTGCTGCAATTAGTTTCTGAGTATTTTCAAATAAACGGAAAACTACCCCAATAGAAAAACAATATACTTCCTTGGTTACACCATGGAAGTATAATAATAGGGCGAATCATGAACTGAACAATTCGCAGTTTAGGGATGGAAAATATGAAGTAAGATGATTGTGTACTGTCCTTAACATTTGTGTGTTGATCTCAAGTGTTTATAATTGACCCCACTCCTGCCTCGAAATTGGGTGACGGGATTGGGAAATTGTCACACCAGGCCCAAAATGCAATTTTTGAAGGACCATAACTCCGTGATTTTCCAATGGATTTCAAAATTGTTTTAAGTTTTGTTATATGCTACTTACTGAGATTGCATATTATAAATTTCATCTGATTCGGAAAAGAAGAACATTTTGGTTATTGGAAAGAATATGGGCCCATATTCAAACTTTGAGTTCCAAAATCTCCGCCAGTTTTTAACGGATTTACGATCTGTTTTCAGATTTGTTATTAGCGTGTATGGTAGATGTTATATTCCAAGTTTCATATAATTCGGAGACGAAATAAATTTTGGTACCTCGGACCACCTCTCCCCTGACCCACAACACTGAACCGACACTGGCAAAATTTGGCACACCGCGTGCTCTCTTCAGCCTACACACATTGGCGTATCAGATGACATTCAAAGTTCGACATCTTCGGAGGAGATGTGTTATCAAGCACATGGGCCCAAAATTGCAAAATTTGAGGGCCCCTAACTTTGTCAGTTTTCAATGGAATTTCGAAATTCTTTCAGTTTCTAGATCGGGTGGTGTTGTAGATGTTAAATTCCAAGTTTCATCTTATTCCGATAAGAATTAAAAATTGGTACCACGGACCACCCCTCCCCATACCCACAATAATGAACAGACACTGGCAAAATTTGGCCCACCGCGTGCACTCTTTCGTCCGCACACGTTGGCGTATCAGTTGACATCCAAACTTCGACATCTTCGGAGGAGATGTGGTCACAAGCACATGTCCCAAACTGCAAAAATTTTAGGGCCTGTAACTCTTGCAATTCTTATCGGATTTCAAAAATCCTTCTTGAGGTGGGTTTGTTTTCGTTCAGGGAATGCATATACTTAAATAGATGAATATCGATCAAAAAAACATTTTTGAGAAAATTTTGCCCCCACATCAGTGTAAAAATATATGGCCGACCCTGTTAAAATTTCTTTTTCGGACTAAACTGAGAACGGTCATCACGGCTATGAAAACCAAATGCAGTTATCTGGAATGATACGGGAGAACAACAGAGTACAATAAAATAGAGGTTCCCCTGTTTATGGGCGGTAACTCTTCAGGGAAAGCGCGGACACAAGTTTTGATGCCCGTGGGCAGTAGGGCATACCGAGGTGTACATACGGTCCAATTTACGATGCTCTGCTCCTTATAATTTCCGAGATAATAAAAATGACATTTTTTCATATAAAGGGAGATAACTCCACGGGTTAAATGCGGACAATATCCGTTATGAGCCAAAGGCATATAACTCATTTACCCCAACATACGTACCAAACTTGAGTTTTCTAGTACTAATACATTCAGAGATTTGGGCGTTGAAAAATACTGTAGTATAATAATAATAATGAAAAATAATCGAATAAGGGCTATAACTCTGTCTTGAAACAATGGGCCGAAATCCGGATATCATTATCTTTAGTAGACCTCGGATGCCTATATTCGTTAAAGATTTCGCGGTCCTGCTGCAATTAGTTTCTGAGTATTTTCAAATAAACGGAAAACTACCCCAATAGAAAAACAATATACTTCCTTGGTTACACCATGGAAGTATAATAATAGGGCGAATCGTGAACTGAACAATTCGCAGTTTAGGGATGGAAAATATGAAGTAAGATGATTGTGTACTGTCCTTAACATTTGTGTGTTGATCTCAAGTGTTTATAATTGACCCCACTCCTGCCTCGAAATTGGGTGACGGGATTGGGAAATTGTCACACCAGGCCCAAAATGCAATTTTTGAAGGACCATAACTCCGTGATTTTCCAATGGATTTCAAAATTGTTTTAAGTTTTGTTATATGCTACTTACTGAGATTGCATATTATAAATTTCATCTGATTCGGAAAAGAAGAACATTTTGGTTATTGGAAAGAATATGGGCCCATATTCAAACTTTGAGTTCCAAAATCTCCGCCAGTTTTTAACGGATTTACGATCTGTTTTCAGATTTGTTATTAGCGTGTGGGGTAGATGTTATATTCCAAGTTTCATATAATTCGGAGACGAAATAAATTTTGGTACCTCGGACCACCCCTCCCCTGACCCACAACACTGAACCGACACTCGCAAAATTTGGCACACCGCGTGCTCTCTTCAGCCTACACACATTGGCGTATCAGATGACATTCAAAGTTCGACATCTTCGGAGGAGATGTGTTATCAAGCACATGGGCCCAAAATTGCAAAATTTGAGGGCCCCTAACTTTGTCAGTTTTCAATGAAATTTCGAAATTCTTTCAGTTTCTAGATCGGGTGGTGTTGTAGATGTTAAATTCCAAGTTTCATCTTATTCCGATAAGAATTAAAAATTGGTACCACGGACCACCCCTCCCCATACCCACAATAATGAACAGACACTGGCAAAATTTGGCCCACCGCGTGCACTCTTTCGTCCGCACACGTTGGCGTATCAGTTGACATCCAAACTTCGACATCTTCGGAGGAGATGTGGTCACAAGCACATGTCCCAAACTGCAAAAAATTTAGGGCCTGTAACTCTTGCAATTCTTATCGGATTTCAAAAATCCTTCTTGGGGTGGGTTTGTTTTCGTTCAGGGAATGCATATACTTAAATAGATGAATATCGATCAAAAAAACATTTTTGAGAAAATTTTGCCCCCACATCAGTGTAAAAATATATGGCCGACCCTGTTAAAATTTCTTTTTCGGACTAAACTGAGAACGGTCATCACGGCTATGAAAACCAAATGCAGTTATCTGGAATGATACGGGAGAACAACAGAGTACAATAAAATAGAGGTTCCCCTGTTTATGGGCGGTAACTCTTCAGGGAAAGCGCGGACACAAGTTTTGATGCCTGTGGGCAGTAGGGCATACCGAGGTGTACATACGGTCCAATTTTCGATGCTCTGCTCCTTATAATTTCCGAGATAATAAAAATGACATTTTTTCATATAAAGGGAGATAACTCCACGGGTTAAATGCGGACAATATCCGTTATGAGCCAAAGGCATAGAACTCATTTACCCCAACATACGTACCAAACTTGAGTTTTCTAGTACTAATACATTCAGAGATTTGGGCGTTGAAAAATACTGTAGTATAATAATAATAATGAAAAATAATCGAATAAGGGCTATAACTCTGTCTTGAAACAATGGGCCGAAATCCGGATATCATTATCTTTAGTAGACCTCGGATGCCTATATTCGTTAAAGATTTCGCGGTCCTGCTGCAATTAGTTTCTGAGTATTTTCAAATAAACGGAAAACTACCCCAATAGAAAAACAATATACTTCCTTGGTTACACCATGGAAGTATAATTAACAGACAGAGAACTTTGTCCCAAAGAGCATCGTGACGTCATTGCACGCGACGATATTACACGTGTCTATTACGCTCGAATATTACATAGGAAAATAGTGCTAATCATGTGATAAATAGAGGATCTCACATGAGTTTCTATTTTATACGGAATTTATCAACCGAGTTCACTAAATTCGATTTGAGCCGAGGTTTACCGAGGCTCAAATAGAATTTAGAGGACGAGGTTGATTAATTACGTATAAAATAGGACGAGTGTGAGATACCTTTTATCACATGATCAAATAAACCCGAAGCAACGCGAAATATTCATCGAAAACAACAATCATAAACTACAGCGATCGCAAGTTGTTTGAAGAATGCCGTGACGTCATCGCACGCGCTAATATTAAACGTGTCTATTACCGATAATTATGAAACTGCTTTTATGGCCAAATTATGTGATAAATAGTTATAAGCGATAATGAGTCTAATTAACATTTATGTGTGACAAAATTACACAATAAAACAGTAACCGCTATTGTTCGTTAGCTGGACATCCACACATTTTAGACCAGAAAATAGTCGAAATAAAATCAATATTAATCAGAAGCATTTCCGGACAGGAGTCTTCGATCCAAATCTAATATTCTCTACCCTATATAATACATGTTTACAAAGAGATAATCCACCTTTAAGTATCTCTATCGTATAATGCTATGCGGATCGGGTGCTCGAATGCATTGCGTCCCTTTAAGTTGTGTACGGAAGATTTAGTTCTATGTCACTGCTGAAACACATTAAAACGATTTGGCATAAGTCTGCAAAGAGTATGTCTGTCATTTGCAGAATGAGGTCACCAGAGGGTGAATTTAGTGATGCTATCCCACACGGGATAGCATCACCAAATTCACCCTATGTGGACTTCATTATGTTTAGGCCTAAGTTGTTATATCCCCTAATTAGCAGAATATAAAATGCATAATGCCCAATGGGTGAACATCATCATCTTCAACTGGGGAAATTTATTTATGATCCTATGTCTCCAATAGCAGTTGAGTCGTAAGCAGAATGGGGTCCCACAGAGAGTGATTTTAGTGATGCTAGCCCGCCGTGCGGGATAGCATAACTAAATTCACACTCCGAGGACCTCATTCCGCAAATGACAGACATACTATTTGCAGACTTGGAGACATTATAGATGACCATAAATAACCCGTTTGCAACCCTTTCATGATAAATGTTTTCTCAATAAATTTTTAATTTGAACACTTAGTGGAACACCGGCTAAACAGTCTGCTTGTAATGAAATGGGCTTACATTTATCAAGTTTGAGTTGAGATCGATATGACAGTTGTACAGATCGACATGACAGTTGTACAGATATACTGATTTAGCGTCAACTGATACATGTAGTATATGGTTCTCAGATGGCTATATATTTGACAGAAATTGGCAAATAATATATATTATGGTGCCAAAATGTGCGAATTGGTCTCTAAAAGAACATGCAAATTGCGCTAAAATAAAAGAAGAAAACAAATATATATATGGATCGGACAATCGTATTTCTGGAAAAAAAAAATTCATTCGGTTTGTGACACGAACCAAACGTTAACAACTAGACAGTATGGATAGCTTCCATGAGACCACCAGAGACCCAAACTCCATGCATGGGTTACCTCCCGTGATGACTCGGTAAGACCGCTGCTACCGGCGACATTTCACCTACATTTGGTGGACTTCCGCGATATTAAAATATATACTAAGCGAACAGAGCAACACGCTGCCCTTGTTAAGCACACAAAATATCGATTAAATTTTTTATAAATTTTGCACCTTATGTTTGAAAAGTCCCACTAAAACCGAAGAGCTATATTTCTAAACGGTGTGATTTGGTTCTCCGATTATTTTATCAACACCCAAGTATAAACGCACGTGTACGACATTGTCACAACTCGAACGGCAAGTCAAGCGCAAAAGTTCTAATTTGCTGCAATTTTGACGAGTGGCTTGCGAAAATCGTCAACAAAACTACCGCTCTGATTTTCCATTCTGTCATTATGTTTTAGGGAATTGTTCTCAAAGCACATAGAAAATTTTACTTTGGAGCGATCGGGTTTCGCCATTTTTGCTGGAAAATCCCATGCTAAATATAGAAACAGGGACTATAGTACCCAGCCGGTTACAGAGTCAGAAAGGAAGCATGACTGGTGCGCTCTGGTAGAGATTGCCAGAGACCGGCGAGACAAACAGTGGTCAACCAAGACTCGGTGAGCTCACCCTACTGACGCGGGGTCAATCAAGACTCCATGAGCTCACCCCACTGACGCGGCTTAGGGTACGTTCACACCCACGCATTCTTCTGCATGTATCTCGTATATAGAAAGCTACAATGCCACAAAGCTGATCGGGGTCTATTTTGTCACACACATTGTATTATCTTTAGAATAAGCGACTTTTTACAATGGGAATTGTGTAATAAACAGACTAATCAATTGGTTTCGATGAATACCAATTGATTACTCTATATATTACACGTATCTTATATTATTGCCATTCTGGCCACGTCTTGGACGCATGTGGAAATTTATTTTTATTATACATACCTTCGAAGTTAGCTTTGAATTTGATTCATTGGTAGGGAAGCCTCTAGGAAACTTTTGTGAATTGCAATCCCTTTTTATCCCTGAACCATGTAGCAGCGCTGAGTTTACATAGCCGCCAATGTTCTTGTAGATCATACTGTTCGCTGTGTTTCGCGTTTCAACAGCCCATGCGGTAGACATCTTGGCCTCAATATCATCGTGCGACAACAGAGTCCTGTTTCCTCCGATAACGTTATGAATCATGAACGGTTGAGACTTTCCGTTGCTCCCTGTGTCGCCATAGCAACCGACAAACTTTGATATATCGAAGAAACCATTATCGTCCCCAACATGACCGTAATTTTGCAACTGTCGACTGAAACTGTCAGATTCCTTTTCTTCGTAACTAAAAGGGAACAACTGGGTGTCAATTTTAGAGCCGTAACAGTCATTCGCTGGCTGGATTTTTGTGAACGCATCACGGTCGTGGCAATCTAAGTTGTCTTCACGACGAAGTGTCTTTCCAGATCGGTTGTTGTCGTCGCGCGGAGAATCGTTGCCATGGTTACTTAAATCCAGAGCACAAAACCAAGGACTCTCGGCCATGGACGTCCTGCTACTCGTTACGTCGTTTATATTCGCTCCTTCTTCGCCATCTTTCTTGAATTTATTATTTTTAATATCTGAAATTAGTTTTAAAATATTTATTCTCAAATCATCATACAATTTACCAAGTACATCCCAGAATATTAAAGACATATTATGGACTTGTTCCTGTACGTGAAATGGATAAGTTAGTACTCAGGTGCTATGCCAACCTAGCTGGGGAATGTTGCATTCTAATAACATATCAGACAATTTCAAAGAAATCGACCATACCATACGTAGAAAACATCGTCTGTGCTACGCTCAATTGTAAATATTTACATCTCTATTCGGGACGCAACTATGGGCGATAAACTAACACAAATTATTTCGCCACCGAGTGTCATTGCATTTAATTAATAATTTAATATACAAGAATGACGGTGTGTTGTCAATTTGGATTAATATTCGTAAATAATAACTACTTTTAGCAAGATTATTCTCAATTTCTATTTGGTCGCCCTATACCTGAGTGTTTCACATCACTTTAATATACCTAACTCGTATTTAAATTCGCGCAGTACTATTTTTCGCTTAGTTTTGAATTCGCGCACTTTAAATTCGCGCACCTATCTGCGAGAATTCAAAACTGACAGAAATATTTTCGTAAAAAGTCGTGAATCTGAGGACAGTTTCAGATCTTAGTCGTTTCTGAAGATCCGTGTGAATATTAAACACGATCACAGCGGATTTGCATCATGTAGACCATAACTGTATCATCATTGTGTTGCGATGATGGATGTTTATATGCTCGAAATAATTATTCTGATATTGAAATAGTTATGGACTGTATGGACATCAATGAACTAAACTCGAAAACGGAAAACCACAACCGAGAAGGCATATGACTACAGAAAAATCCACACTTGGCTGCGGGTTGTGATGACATAACTAACTCAGGCTGTATGGTCACGGTGTCACCATAGTGTTGAATATATATATAGGGCACGTGCTTTCATGCACATGCAATCTTGAGTATGCATGTATGTCTTACAAGCATTTGCGCATCGTCGACGTTACCATGATGTGTACATCGCTTGGCATTGGGTAATGGTTTTGAATTTGTTATATTGGTGGACCTAATGTAAATATAGGCCTTTACGTATAGGCCCAATTTTCTATTCAGTGTCAAACCTTTCGTAATGTGTGTAACTCGTCAACATAACCATCTACCTTGATTTCCCTTAATTAGTTGAAACTCAGAAGGCGTACTATTTTTCGTTCAGTTTTAATTTCGCGCGCCGACCGGGTGCGCGAAAAATAGTACTGCGCGAATTTAAATACGAGTAAGGTATGAGAATAGGAATTGGCTGTTTACAAAAAAGAAGTTGACACCCACTCACTCCAAAGCTAGGTTGTTTATTTGTTTTTACATGTTTTTGACTCATTTCAAAACTCCCATCAAAGTTTTTAGAGTGAATCAGAGAAAAAATCGTCTATTTGTATTTTTATAAAACATTTATATAGGACCAAAACTGTATAAGAAAAACAAAACATAAGATGATTGGATTTTAGTCGCCAACCCAACCCCCTGATACATGTTCAATTGGTGCTGTAACACCACCCCCACACCACGTCCTTAGTTGGAATTTCTTTCTGGTGGCATCTTCTATACAATGATAATAATTTATGGATGGTGACACGAGGTATACATGCGTATCATATACGGTACGCATGTATAATACTTGTGCTTAATATGTATCCCTTTATTGCCTCCTGTTTGGAGATACATGTATTATACATACAGTATAAATGAAGAATGCACACGAACATAAAGAATACACATATACACGAGAAATTAGAAACACGTACGCTCACACTAGTTTGATAAGTATTACGGAATTTATAGATTCGCGATCGAATGAAGGCCTTTAATAATATATTAACCCTTTACCCAACAGAAGGGCCCTGTGCCAATGCATTCTCTTATATATGCGAGTCGACCATAGGTCGCCTCGCATATATAAGAGAATGCATTGGCTTAACACATTAAAAATTATAAAATTGTTAAAGAATGTAAGAAAAAATGGTAAAAAGTGTTAAAAAAATATTTTTTTTAGGCCAATGCATTCTCTTATATATGCGAGGCGACCTATGGTCGACTCGCATATATAAGAGAATGCATTGGCACAGGGCATAACTGTAACTATCACAATGTGGTCAAGGAGCCGGTTCCAATGACATCCATATTTGTATGGTTCTATTGAGACAGACCGAAGATATTTTAGGCTGTTGAAGCTTTATTTGGCCGGTTTTGGCCGGTTTGTTGGGTAAAGGGTTAATTGATACAAAACTAATTGAGATCGTCACACCTTTGCTGATAGATGAAACGTACTTAACAGATTTACATATCTGTGAATACATCACTGAAATGTAGACCTTGGAAATTTGTGCCACTAAACTTGATGGTATAAGGGATGTCGCTAGAGGGTCTTCCGTATAGCGATAGGTTGCCGGAGCCCCCCCCCCCCCCTCGTATATAGAGGGTCTTCCGTATAGCGATAGGTTGCCGGAGCCCCCCATACCAGCTAGAGGGTCTTCCGTATAGCGATAGGTAGTCGGAGTCCCCCATACCAATACTGGAGGCCCCCCACCCCACCCCTGGAATACGGAATACCACTTAACACAGAGGGTGGAATACGGAATACCAGTTAACAGCCATATGGAATTTTCCGGATAAATTTTCTATTGCCGTACGAACGCCGGTCATCCCGCATTGTCCACGTCTAAAATTATCTAAAATGAAGATGATCGACGAGCTGTATGTCAAATCGTGAATTTATTGTGACAAAAATCGCATTTATATTATTATTATGATCATTTTTTGGAAGATGTCGAAGGTCGGCGTACGAATACCGGTATTTTTGGAATACCGAATACCTCCTACAGAGTGGCCGGAATACGGCGTACCTCATAACAGGGCATGGAGTACGGCGTACGGAAGTGGGAGGGTGGCTCATACTGGTTTGTTTAAGCGATTTTGTTCATTTCAATAATACACCCAGATCTCCCAACCTCGTATAATACGCCCTGTCACTATCTCGCGGCTATATTGGATCCACCAGCCCCGGTTACGTGGTTTTAGTGCTACATGTCAAAGTTCTGGAGAATCATTTCCATATGGAAGTCATGAATTTCAAAAGCTCCATATATGGAAATGCCACTCAAGAACGTTGACATGTAGCACTAAAACAACGGCACCGGAGCTGGGTGAATCTCTGAAACCACGCAACGGGGCTGAATGAATCTCTGAAACCACGGAATATATAGTCTGGTCGGAAAAGCTACATTTGTGGAATACTAGAACCCTAGAGGCATTTTTGGGGAAAAGCATGAAACTAAGTTTTCTAGCATAATTCAAGTATGCTGAATCCAATGAGGGTGCCTGTCGCTGCCTGTGACCCATATTTCACCCATAAAATCAACTTAAAGTCACATACTGTTTTTATTGCCGCGAAAATACAGTAAGTCAATATCGAGACATATATCACACTCGTTACACATATAATCTCATGAACATGGGAAAACTTTGTTATTTGAATCACCCCTCGTGACCTTTCTGTCATAACTATCTCATCGTATGCTATACATATATGGACAAGTATGTTATTTAATAAATAAACGCTCTTCATGAAATCACACCCGGTTGAAAGTTCTGTGAATCAGGATTAAGTTGAAAATATGACGTTTTTTCACAAATATTTTCTAGACCAGTTCATGCTGTTTGTAACTGCATGAGTGATGTGACTTTATATTGTGTTTTGTATATTAACTAATTATTGGAGCAATTAAATATGCAATTATTGGAACACGGTATAAAATTTCACAAAAAAAATCACAATTGGAATTTTAGTCATATTTCAACAAGAAATGAACAGAACTTTGTAATGTAAGTGAGGCATATCATTACCTATGAATATTCCAACTCATTGGAACCAAAATTCTTACTTTGGCTCAAAATGGCTGCCAAAATGGCCGCCAAAATATGGAAAATGGTAAATATTGCCCCAGCGTGTCCTGCAATCGCTTACAAGTTGTGGTTGATGTACAAAATGGGCTATTCTGCCTCCTATACATTGAATACTAACATATCTGATGCACCATGGTTAATTGTTACTATTGTTACCACTGACATCACCAAAAATATTGGACTTTTCTCTCAAAAACTTGACATAAATATCGGCAAAAATTTACTTTTCAGGTCAAATTTGTTTATTGTTTTGGTCTATCTTAAATGTGTCAAACTACGGTATCTATAGACCAAATTGCTCAAGATGGCTTCCAAAATGGCCACCAAATTTGTATTACATATATCCTGAACATTATTCTCTGTGTTATCCGAAAAGGTAGTAAATTGTGACTCACTTGGTTATTATACGTGTTAGTTAATTAACTGACAACTATATGTTCTATTCTGGTTGTCCCAGTTTCGTATGGGGCATGACAAATTCATTTTAAAGTATGGAATTTTGCCGAGAACCTCGTTTGTGATTCTGGCCATATTATTGAATGAAAATGGGCAGAACGTTGAGACGGAACCGAGATGAACCATAACCATAATCTGGTCCATTATGGTAACAAAAGATATCAACTGGATGCAGGGTGGATGCCAAGATGGTAGTCAGGGAGTTACTCTATGATCATAGTTGAGGTGAATAGGTATACAGGGAGTTATTGTATGTCATGAATGGTGTGAATAGGTATACAATGAGTGACTATATGGTTATGTGTGGGTTGTCCACTGTAAGATGTATAGGTATACAGGGAGAGGTCATGGTCATGTGTGAGGTGAATCGGTATGAATGGAGTGACTGTATGTTGTATGGTTGTGTATATCCAGTACGGGTGCACCCGATGTGCCTGTATGGACATTGATGTTGTGTATGAATATAGTTACATGGTCATTTATGTGTTGATTATGTATATATGGAGTGACTGTAAGGTCATGGTGGGATGTACATGTGTTGTCTGTATGATCATGGATGGTGTGTGTGGATAAATAGGGAGTTATTTTATGGTTACGGGTAATGTGTATAGTTATACATGGAATGACTGTACGGTCATGATTGAAGTGTATATGCATACCTGGAGTAAGCTGGTGGACATTATCGAGTGTGTGGATATATATGGAGTGTCCTTGTGGTATATATTTATATATCTCGTGGATGTATTATCATTGGTGGGTGTATAGGGATTAGCTGTATGATCATGGATGGCGTGTATGATTATACAGTGAGTTGCTGAATTGTCAAGTGTGAGGTGTATATGCAAGTATGGAAGGTATGAGTGGTCGTGTGCGCAGGTTTTTTTGTATATCTGAAAGGGCTGAATGGCCGTTGGTGAGGTGTATATGTATACCTGGAGCGACTGTATGGTCTAGGGTGGGCTGCATATGTATATATCGAGTGGTTGTATGACAATGTGTGTCGAATAGGTATACATGTAGTGACTCTATGGTCATTGGTGATATGAGTACATGTAGGTATACAAGGAGTGACTGTATGATCATAAATGTAATGAATATCTATACAGGGAGTGACTAAATGGTCATGTGTCAGGTGTATGAGTATACCTGGTGTTCCTGCTTGGTGACTCGTGACGGTATGGTCATGTGTAGGTTATACGGGTATACACACGTGTTGTTATATGGTCATGTGCGAGGGGTATGTGTTTATAGCGAGTGGCTATATGGCCATGGGTGAGGTGCATATGCATACATGGAGTGACTTTTCTGACATAGCTGGGGTGTATTAGTATATCTTGTGTCACTATTCGGCTATGGTGCGACACATAGGGATACATGGAGTGACATGGCCAATGGTAAGGTGAATATGTATACAAGGATTGACCATGATCATGTATGAATGTTTTGAATAGGTACACACGGGGTGACTATATGGACATATGTCAGGTGAAGGAGTATACAAGGTGGCATGGGTGAGGGTATGTGTATGAAGCGAGTGGCTATATGGCCATTGGTGAGGTGTATATGTATACCTGGAGTGACTCTATGGTCATTGTTGTGGTGTTGATGTATATATTGAATGTATATTTGACAATCTGTGTGGAGAATATGTATACAGGGGATTACCGTATGGCCAATCGTGAGGTGAATGCATGGGTATACACGGAGTGACTATATGGTTATGGGTCATGTTTAGGAGTATACCCGGTGGGCCTCCATTGTGACTCATGGATGTATGGTCATCCGTGGTAATGGGTCAGGTGTACGTATAAACACTGGGTAACTATATTGTTGTGTCTGTGGTGTTTATGTATATATGGAATGACTGTGTGATAATGGATGGCTAACGCTTTCCACGTTTAACGTTTCCCCCATGTACATAAACACCATCAAGATGGAGAACTCTATGACATGACCTCTCTATTGATTAACATATCCTTGAGTTATTGTGGAAAGCGATAGCCACCCAAGGTTCACATGTACAACCCACCCATTACCTCAGTCACTCCATATGTACATAAACACCACACAAATGACAATATAGTCACCCACTTTATACACGTACACCTGACCATACAGCCATACATGGTTATACCCGTACATACCACAAATGACGATACAGCCACGATTCACCATGCATGAACACCAGGTGTACTCCTACACCTGGCACATGACCATATAGTCACTCTATGTATACATATGCACCACATTCACGATCATACATTCACTCAGTGCATACATATTCATCTCACTATGGACCATACAGCCACTACATGCATACCTATTTGCCATAGCCATGACCATAGGGTCAATCCAGGTATACATATACACCTCACCAATGGTGAGCCCTTCCAGATATACGAATACCCACACACACGACCACTTATACCTTCCGTACTTGCATATACACCTCACACATGACAATTCAGCAACTCACTGTATACTGTATTCATACACGCCGCTCCAATAATCCGTTAATATACAAAACACAAAATAAAGTCATATTACTCAACCAGTTCCAAACAATATGAACTGATCTAGAAGATATTTGGGAAAAAACGTCATATTTTCAACTTCCGGCGGCCATTTTGTCGGCCATTTTGGAGGGTGAGTTTCAATTTTGCGCCAAAAAAGTGTCATTATGTCTTAGCTTCACGAAAATATATACATTTGTATACATTTCACTAGATTTTCCCGCTATAATTTGCATAAAACTGACTTAGGGTCTGATCTGAAAAATGGCGGCCAGGATGGACGCCATCTTGTCTGAAGTCTACACGGCCATCTTGTTTTCTTATTAACATTGCTTAAAAGTAGAAGGACATAATAATGAACAAAATGAGTGGGGTGAAGTTAAGTTCCATGGGGCGGGTGCAATGGTACCCATATTGGCTCCCGGACTGAGTGTATAAGTTTTTGAGTATGTTCAAGGCCAGTTACGTGATTTCATATGACGTTGTACGGTGCCGTATCAACAACCCTCCAGCGAAGAAAACACGAAGATTTTAAAAGCCTTTTATTGAACCCTATGTTCATCCAATCGGGCGACAGGCACCTTCGAATTATGGTAAAAAAGTTGGTTTGACACTTTTCCGCGGAAATGCTTCTAGAAATGTCTTTTCTGAGAATTACGACTAGACTAGAATGGGGCTGGGTGAATCCAACACGGCCGCGACTCAAGTGATCTCGCTTGTTGGCAGTAATGGAGGAATGACCTATAGTTTCGATTTCGCCACAAATAGACACACAACACCTTGTGGTTTGGGTTGAACCTATTCGATAATAGAATGTAAATCTCAACTTGGGCCATATGGAAATGTTTCCTTTAATAGGATACCGGCGCCATCCAGTAATGTTTTTGTTTTTGCGGTTTTGTGTAATTTATATTAAACATAGATTTCTCAACATCGTAAAAATGGGTAGTATAATGGAGGAAATGGGCTACAGTTGAGATTTCGCCACACATAATCACATCCCCAAAGTGACCCTATATGAGATTTTCAAAGGTAATTATATGATACAGGTCATAACTTCACCATTTCAGGACGGGAGCTGAGCTGGCGCAACATTAAAGACCCTGCATGTGCCAATGCATTCTCTTGGCCTAACCATTTTTTTGGTATCATTTTTAATTACATTCTTTAACAATTTTTATAATTTTTTCTTACATTCTTTAACAATTTTTATAATTCGTTGTAATTTGTTCTTACATTCTATAACAATTTTTATCATTTTTTTCTTATGTTCTTTAACAATTTGTTCTTACATTTTTTAACAATTTTAGCATTTTTTTGCATTTTTTCTTAATTCTTTAACACTTTATATAATTTTTATCATTATTTCTTACATTCTTTAACAATTTTTTATAGTTTTTTTCATTTTGTCTTACATTTTTTAACAATTATAAAAATAATATAAAATTTGTTAGGCCAATGCTTTCTCTTATATATAATATATGTCGACTCGCATATATAAGAGAATCCATTGGCACAGGGTTTTCGCAAAAATTGAGCAAGTTCCAGTCATGAAAGGGTTAACTACCCTTATGGAGCCCATCACAGACGTGAGCAGACGACACTCAGCAATAGGCCTACGTGCTGCCACCTGTATGGGGCTCCCTTCAGGAAGCTCCAATCATGAAAGGGTTAAATACCTAAAATGATGAAATACCTGAAATGATGAAGCTGTGTTCCGGATCATCGATGTCCTTGTCGTTATTTAGAATTGATTTTAGATGACGTATATACTCCACTGATTTCCGCAGTATCTCGACTTTGCTCATTTTGTTACTCTGCCACGTCCGCGGGAGCTTCTCCATCAAAGTTTCAAACGTTACATTCATTTGGCCGACCCTGTGTCTTTCTCTCTCATTTCGCGCAGACGTATTTTCGCGTCGTTTTGTTTCGTGGCTGTTCGTCGATTTTCGGCTTTTCGGTTGGTTCCTTCGGCACGTCATCTCAGAAAACTTTCGTTCCAGCTAATCAAAAATCGTAACCAAACTGAAAGACTGAGGAATTCCGCTGACTTATGTACGGTACCATATCTACCAAAACACCCACTAACTTCCATTTAGTCTTGTTGTGTGGTCAATTATCAGATTGTTTGTTACGATGATGAAGGCAGACGACCATCAGATTGTTTGTTACGATGATGAAGGCAGACGACCATTATTGAGGTAATTTGTTTTCACCGTTAATCGTCTGCTAAGTATGCGCCATCATCCCAAACAACCAGATCGCCATCGTCCGCCATTGTTCATCGGCCCTTCTGGGGTATACAGCGGTTCGATTGATTCATTAGTCGGGTACGATTAGCTCTACCCGAATAGATTGTTAGTCGATTAGCACCTCGTTATCTGGACCATCACCCAGATGCTGGCGAGTATAGGACCATCGCAATTTATTTATTTGTCGATATTTCTGTTAGCATTCTATAACAGTTCGATATTTATGTAGTTGCTTGTTATTAGCGCGCGCCGCGTGTATACTGTTCTGCAATTTCTTGATATCTGTGGGTCCTATATATAATTGTTTTTTTCCGGTTTAAAAGTCGAACTGCGCGACCAGGAGGCCGAGTCCGGTAAAAGGTGTAGTTGGGAATTTCAATTTCGTTTATTGTCCTTTACATTATTAAGTCAATAATGTTGATATTTGGTTTGTGACAAGCTATGTAAATTACCAATAAAAGAAATTTAAAAGATAATTTATAAGTCTTATATTTCAAACTTTTATAGATATGTTTCGTTCTGCAGCCCACTGATGGTTGTGTCGGAGACGACCGAGTCGGCCGCCGGTTCGTTAATTATGTGCTGGTTGTTATTGTTATTTTAACGGAATTCTGAGTTGGTCATTCGCGAAACCAATATATTTTATATTCTATAATTACAAGCATGGGTATATAATATATGATCTTGAGCGCGTTACCATTTCTGACTATGGTTTTCTTGTTTTATGTTTGTGTATGAATTTACGTTGTATCTATATTCATATTTTTGAAAGCCGTTCAAATTCAGATCATATATATATCAGTAGCATCTATGGACTCATGGGTACCATGGCGGAAACTGCAAAACAGAGTTCACGATATCTGAACACTGCCGACACGTTCATTTTCTTAATTAAATTAAATTAAGTGTTTTGCCAGTTACAATTCTTTCTGGCTCGATCTAGTTGTCAGTATTCGGCGCGTTGTATCGCATTGCAGCCAGAGTTTTAATCATCTGAGATCAGGCACACACTGAATGCATATGATAAAACATGCTCTGCGACATAAAACGCCCACACGAAGTATTTATCGGTCTGTGTACATGAAAATGAATCGGGTGCATATTATAATTCCAGGCTGCAAACCACCACTTTTGCCACATTTCAGCGATAAAATATATAGGTAAACCAATATGTTTGATACACCAATAAATCAACTTTATCAAACTTCAAAGCAGAGTTCAGTCCCCTCGTTACGCTGCTCTGACCAATGCCATCACGTATACGAAAGGTAAGGAATTCTGACATTTTTTATTTATGACTTTTGTAGGTTAAAATTCTGACTTGATCTGGCCATTTTAAAACTTAATATAGATAGTTCAGTTTCTCAGAACAACGTAGAATTGTAACAGACACATTTAAAGTCTTAAATAAAAAATGTTATATTCCTTACAATATGTATACATGGTGGTAGTGGTCAGACCAGCGTAGCGAAGGGACTCGACTCTGACTCTCAGTTTGGACATTTATATAGCATCAACATGCAAGGTACTTTCTTTGAGCATTCTCACTCCTCACTCATTCTATACACGCCAATAACTGGGTTCCATCGCACTCATTATACAGGCGTCAACAACTGGGTTCCATGATGGGTCGTACGTAGATCAGCAAGCATATCCGATCGCAATTAGAAAACTTTGTTTCTTGTTTTGAGAACATTTATTTTCCAAGTTGACCACAAACTTTTGCAAGCTAGAAACACCTTTTCTTATATTTCTAAAATTTGAGAATAGTTTTCTTAATTTTGTCTAGAAAGTAAGTAAGTGCATTTCTTTACATATTAAAAATGAATTCTTGATCTAAGTAATTTATTTTCTAGATATAAGATCAAGACCATTTTCTAAGTATACTCCAAAAATTTCTAATTTAAAAATTTGTTTCTTGTCGTTTGAGAAAATATTTATTACATTTTTCTATCTATTTAGAAAAAGGACTTTCTAGGATTTAAGAAATTATTTCTTTCTATTAAGAAAATATGAGAAAAATTAATAATCCGTTATTAGAAAAACATTAAGAAAAATATTCTCATAATTAGAATTTAAATTCAATAGGAATTTGATATTTCTAAATATTAAGAAAATGTTCTATGTACACTCCTAAGATAATACTTTTATTAGTTATTTCTTCTCAAAACTATACAATCTGGGTTCCATAATGGGTCGTACGTAGATCGGCAAGCATGCATATCCGACGCAATTTACCTGGATGTATACCGTATCAATCATTCGAATTTGTATCAGTAACGACGATTCAAGAAGCATTTGACACAGAGCCACAAAGAAGTTCGTTGGAGAAATAATAACGTTAAATGTATCTGAGATGCAATGAAGCGTTGTATAAAATCTCGATCACGGAATGAAGCGTTGTATGAAGCGTTGTATAAAATCTCGTTATCACGGAATGATAGGAGCAGATGAATGTCAATTCCTGCGAACCCCATCATTATACCATCAGACATAATGTTAATGGAAGAATGGCCCCAGTTAGCGGATGGGGTAGCCAAACACGGCATAATACTAATCACAATCGGACTGTTTTCTACACTGAAAATCACTGTCGGATATCCGTTTAGGTTCGGACATTCCAAGATGGTGGCGCCAACTAAATCAGATAAACGGTAAGTGTATATATTGTCTCCAAGCAGCAATCAACGACATCTTTCGGTGATACACCTGTTTTCTACACTGAAAATCATGTACTCTACGAATGAACACCCGATCCTTACGATGTTATATAGGCTGCCATGGGAAATCTGTTTATATACGCTGCCATGGGAAATCTGTTTGTTAGGCTACGAATCAACACCCGGTCCTTGCGATGTTATATACGCTACCATGGGAAATCATGTACTCTACGAATGAACACCCGGTCCTTACGATGTTATATACGCTGCCATGGGAAATCTGTTTATATACGCTGCCATGGGAAATCTGTTTGTTATGCTACGAATGAACACCCGGTCCTTACGATGTTATATACGCTGCCATGGGAAATCTGTTTGTTAGGCTACGAATCAACACCCGGTCCTTGCGATGTTATATACGCTACCATGGGAAATCTGTTTATATACGCTGCCATGGGAAATCTGTTTGTTATGCTACGAATGAACACCCGGCCCTTACGATGTTATATAAGCTACCGTGGGAAATCTGTTTATATACGCCGCCATGGGAAATCATGTAGTCTTCGAATGAACACCCGGTCCTTACGATGTTATATACGCTGCCATGGGAAATCTGTTTATATACGCTACCATGGGAAAACTGTTAATATACGCTGCCATGGGAAATCTGTTTGTTAGGCTACGAATCAACACCCGGTCCTTACGATGTTATATACGCTGCCATGGGAAATCTGTTTATATACGCTGCCATGGGAAATCTGTTTGTTAGGCTACGAATGAACACCCGGTCCTTACGATGTTATATACGCTGCCATGGGAAATATGTTTATATACGCTGCCATGGGAAATATGTTTGTTAGGCTACGAATCAACACCCGGTCCTTACGATGTTATATACGCTGCCATGGGAAATCTGTTTATATACGCTGCCATGGGAAATCATTACTCTACGAATGAACTATATATATTAGCGTCGGCTAATTATATTAGCGTCGGCTCCGGTGTACTGATCACAGTGTCATCTCTGGACATGACACCACGAGACAGCCATTATATTAGCGTCGGCTCGGGTGTGATGATCACAGTGTCATCACCGGACACGACACCACGAGACAGCCATTATATTAGCGTCGGCTCGGGTGTAATGATCATAGTGTCATCACCGGACACGACATCACGAGACAGCCATTATATTAGCGTCGGCTCGGGTGTGCTGATCACAGTGTCATCTCTGGACATGACACCACGAGACAGCCATTATATTAGCGTCGGCTCGGGTGTGCTGATCATAGTGTCATCTCTGGACATGACACCACGAGACAGCCATTATATTAGCGTCGGCTTGGTGTGCTGATCACAGTGTCATCTCTGGACATGACACCACGAGACAGCCATTATATTAGCGTCGGCTTGGTGTGCTGATCACAGTGTCATCTCTGGACATGACACCACCAGACAGCCATTATATTAGCGTCGGCTTGGTGTGCTGATCACAGTGTCATCTCTGGACATGACACCACGAGACAGCCATTATATTAGCGTCGGCTTGGTGTGCTGATCACAGTGTCATCTCTGGACATGACACCACGAGACAGCCATTATATTAGCGTCGGCTCGGTGTGCTGATCACAGTGTCATCTCTGGACATGACACCACGAGATAGCCATTATATTAGCGTCGGCTTGGTGTGCTGATCACAGTGTCATCTCTGGACATGACACCACCAGACAGCCATTATATTAACGTCGGCTCGGGTGTGCTGATCACAGTGTCATCTCTGGACATGACACCACGAGACAGCCATTATATTAGCGTCGGCTCGGGTGTGCTGATCACAGTGTCATCTCTGGACATGACACCACGAGACAGCCATTATATTAGCGCCGGCTCGGGTGCGCTGATCACAGTGTCATCTCTGGACATGACACCACGAGGCAGCCATTATATTAGCGTCGGCTCGGGTGTGCTGATCACAGTGTCATCTCTGGACATGACACCACGGGACGAGAGGAGGTACGAAATTTGAGGAGTCGCTCAATATAAAAAATTACAATTTCAATTTGAAGGGTAAAATCATTATCCTTTTTAAAACCAATTTATTAATGTGTGCTATATGTAGATTATAAAGTGTTTACCCTCAATATGAGAGATATATGTGTGATATAGTATTATAACGTCTTTACCCTCAATGTGTGATATAGTATTCTAACGTGTTTACCCTCAATGTGTGATATAGTATTATAACGTGTTTACCCTCAATGTGTGATATAGTATTATAACGTGTTTACCATCAATGTGTGATATAGTATTATAACGTGTTTACCCTCAATGTGTGATATAGTATTATAACGTGTTTACCCTCAATATGAGATATATATGTGTGCTATAGTGTTATAACGTGTTTACCCTCAATGTGTGATATAGTATTATAACGTGTTTACCATCAATGTGTGATATAGTATTATAACATGTTTACCCTCAATATTTTATAGTATTATAACATGTTTACCCTCAATATGAGATATATATGTGTGCTATAGTATTATAACGTGTTTACCCTCAATGTGTGATATAGTATTATAACGTGTTTACCCTCAATATGAGATATATATGTGTGCTATAGTATTATAACGTGTTTACCCTCAATGTGTGCTATATTATTATAACGTGTTTACCCTCAATATGATATATATATATATGTGTGATATAGTATTATAACGTGTTTACCCTCAATATGAGATATATATGTTCGAATTATGAAAATCTGAAATCATGACTGTCTGCGAGAAAATAAATAAAACATTTTTCATTTATTATTTTAATTGTTGTTTTTGTTTTGGCTGCCATTTGCAGGACTAATTTTGTATTTGGTAAAGGACCAAAAACAATATAAAACAACATAACTATTTTTCAACCACGTTTTCAATAATCTAGTAGACTTAAATACTCATTACTGATTCATCTTTTCAGACATTATGTAGTTTTATGGTGATTTTTCCTAAAACAAATTGTTCTGCAAATGACTACCAAAAAAACTAAACTATGCAATGGAAAATGATTTATATATTTTCTCGCAGACAGTCATGATTTCAGATGGTAGCCTTCGTAATCAATGTGTTTTCAGTTGTCTGAGACTTTTTTGCTCCTGAAATAACTTTCAGTGCATTTATTGTGGCATCGATGGTCGATTCGCGAGGCTGGCAATGCACATTGCTACTCAAAATACTTTTATTTAGTGTAGGGTCCACATCGCTCCCTGTGAAGTGAAGAGTGATGCCGGTGCGTTTTTATTTAATGTAGGGTCCACATCGCAGTCTGTGGTTGAGTTAATAAATAAAGTGCGTCTAGTTCCGACCATTAAACTTCAAATCTGACCCGAACAGCAACATCAACCCAACAAGACATAAAAAGCGCTAATCCAATTTCAAATCTAACAACCATAGCCGTTCGGGTGGGGTGGGAGGGTTACAACACCCAAAACGTTTTGACAGCTCAAAATTCGGGCAATATTCGGGCAAATTGGAGATATTTTTCTGGAAACCGAATTATACATATTTAAGAATATGGAGGATACAAACAAAACTTAATTAAGGTTAATTTGAATCTAGTTTGTTATATATCTGTGTATATACAAGGTATATTCTGCAAAACAAAAAAATGGGTTACACGCATGAATATATCATGTAAAAATTCGGCTAACAAGTATTGATCAGCCCCCTAAAAATTGGGGCGCCTGTACGGCTATGCTATAACAGCAGCAGAACATGATTTTTTTTGTCGTCGTATTACGACGTGCAGCACGTTACGGACCACTTTGACAATAAAGGTAACATTTTTTTTACCCTGTGCCAATGCATTCTCTTATATATATATATAAGAGAATGCATTGGCCTAACAATTTGTTACAATTTTAATAATTTTTTCTTGTATTCTTTAACAATTTTATAATTTCACCCATACAGAGCCCCAGACAAACATGAGCAGACGACACTCTTATATATGCTTCTATATATATGTGGGGCTCCCTGCAGGGTAATGGATGTTTTTTATTTGATGTCCTAAAAATTGTAAGAAACATTTATTTAAAAAAAATTGTTAGGCCAATGCATTCTCTCATATATGCGAGGCGACCTATGGTCGACTCGCATATATAAGAGAATGCATTGGCACAGGGTATATGGGTTGGCACACACATAATTTTCTAAATATATACAAGGAAAAAAGTACGCCTGTTTTTTTTGCAGTTTTATTATACAGAACTCTGCCTTACAGGTTGTCAATGTGCCCACCAGGATTATAACGCACGTTCTTGAAATTGGGCTGCACAAAAAAAAACCACAAAAAAAACCACTATGCAAATTAATTTCGAATAATTCTGTAATATTGTATGCCGCATGTTCTCCACTGACATCAGCTGAATGCTCCATGTACCGCGAGACATCGTATACGATTCCCCTCAATCCATACAAAAAAACCATAGTCAGAAATGGTAACGCCACCAATATCATATTATTAGCCATAAATATACATTATAATATAAAATATATTGGTTACATGAAACAACTAATCCTTCAAATTATTACATAAAAGTACGGCTTATTACTGCAGGTTTCTCATTCACCACACCAGAAATCTTCTAAATGCGGATAAAAAATCGGAGGTATTGTGTTCCCGCCAAGAGTGCATGGCCCAGCCATTGTTCATACCTAAACGTCGAAAGCAATTAACGCGGTCATAATGGTTACATACTGCAACTATAAGACATCCAGCGAATACACACCCCACGAAAACCTGAATCCCATCCATATAGCTCAATTTGACACGGCCAGATTAGTCTTTCTACAATATCCTAAAACAATAAAGCTTCTCAAATCATGGGCATAGTCAATAGAACTTTCACGAACTTGGACATTCCAACTACAGCTTTTACCGGACTCGGGGTCGCAGTACAACTTTAACTTGTCCCAAAATAACCGCATTCGGGGCAGCACTACAGCTTTTAAAGCGACCCAATCTATTTATAAAACCTACATCGGACCACGTATTTCTAATGTTTGGCCAACAGTATACACCGGTGGCGTTAATACGGATGATTAGAATAGTAGAATCCGACAACGCAGATCTGTCGGGATTATGGCATTTCCAATTTACTAAGCGCCCGGCACCCTTCGATTATCGTACAGTTTTCTCGGGCGTGTCTACCAACCGGTATACGTAATTAACTCGTGTGTGCAATATTGACGTCCCAATAACTCGGGTATCTGATTGTGAAACAAGAGACAGTGTATTTTGCGTTATTTATTGTCGATACTTTCACAGTTATCGATAATAATAAGCGCCGTTATCCGTGTATATATATATTGAGTACCCCGTGGAGCGCCAACGGAGCGGCAAATTATCATTGATTTTATTGATATATTACTCCGTTAACTTTAAAGGTGTACTGTATACTAAATCCGGCCATTAAAGGTGTACTGTACACTAAATCCGGCCATTAAAGGTGTACTGTACACTAAATCCGGCCATTAAAGGTGTACTGTACACTAAATCCGGCCATTAAAGGTGTACTGTACACTAAATCTGGCCATTAAAGGTGTACTGTACACTAAATCTGGCCATTAAAGGTGTACTGTACACTAAATCCGGCCATTAAAGGTGTACTGTACACTAAATCTGGCCATTAAAGGTGTACTGTACACTAAATCTGGCCATTAAAGGTGTACTGTACACTAAATCTGGCCATTAAAGGTGTACTGTACACTAAATCTGGCCATTAAAGGTGTACTGTACACTAAATCCGGCCATTAAAGGGGCCATCTTCTTTTATACTCACCAGAATATATGCAACAAATGAATCAATTTGAGCCATAGATTAGTGCAAAAAATCCACTCATGTGCTCTATGAACGATGCAAACAACATGGTAATTGTAATGAAAATGAATTTATAACTCCAGCCATTTATTCATGCTAATTATAATTACCATGTTGTTTGTATCGATCATAGAGCACATGAGTGTATTTTCAGTAATCCATGGCCCAAATTCATTCATTTTTTGCATATATTCTGTTGAGTATAAACGGAGATGGTCCCATACATGGCCATATTTAGTGTACAGTACCCCTTTAAACCCAGGCGTGCAATATATTACTTTGTAAACTTTATACCCAGGCGTTTAATATATCACCCCGTGAATATTAAAGCCATGCAGACATGCAATATAGTACTCCGTGAACGTTATACCCATGCAGGCATGCAATATATTACACCGTGAACGTTATACCCATGCAGGCATGCAATATATTACACCGTGAACGTTATACCCATTCAGTCATGCAATATATTACTCTGTAAACTTAATACCCAGGCGTTTAATATATCACCCCGTGAACATTATACTCATGCAATATATTTACTCTGTAAACTTTATACCCAGGCGTTTAATATATCACACCGTGAACATTAAGCCGATGCAGGCATGCAATATATTACACCGTGAACTTTATACCCATGCAGGCATGCAATATATTACACCGTGAACTTTATACCCATGCAGGCATGCAATATATTACTCCGTGAACATTATACTCATGCAATATATTTACTCTGTAAACTTTATACCCAGGCGTTTAATATATCACACCGTGAACGTTATACCCATGCAGGCATGCAATATATTACACCGTGAACTTTATACCCATGCATGCATGCAATATATTACTCCGTGGACGTTATACCCATGCAGGCATGCAATATATTACACCGTGAACGTTATACCCATGCGTTTAATATATCACCCCGTGAACATTATACTCATGCAATATATCACACCGTGAACGTTATACCCATGCAGGCATGCAATATATTACACCGTGAACTTTATACCCATGCAGGCATGCAATATATTACTCCGTGAACGTTATACCCATGCAGGCATGTAATATATTACACCGTGAACGTTATACCCATGCAGGCATGCAATATATTACTCCGTGAACTTTATACCCATGCAGGCATGCAATATATTACACCGTGAACGTTATACCCATGCAGGCATGCAATATATTACTCTGTAAACTTTATACCCAGGCGTTTAATATATCACCCCGTGAATATTAAAGCCATGCAGACATGCAATATATTACTCCGTGAACGTTATACCCATGCAGGCATGTAATATATTACTCCGTGAACGTTATACCCATGCAGGCATGCAATATATTACACCGTGAACGTTATACCCATGCAGGCATGCAATATATTACACCGTGAACGTTATACCCATGCAGGCATGCAATATATTACTCTGTAAACTTAATGCCCAGGCGTTTAATATATCACCCCGTGAACATTGTACTCATGCAATATATTACTCCGTGAACGTTATACCCAGGCGTTTAATATATTACTCCGTAAACGTTATACCCAGGCGTGCAACATATCACTCTGAACGTTATACCCATGCAGGTATACCCAGGTATGTAATATATTACTCCTGAACAATAGCGAGTTTGCGATACCCGTCCGACGGGAACGGGTACGGGTAAATCTGTGAACATCGTCACGGTCACTTGGGTACTTTCAATGCAGCACATAAAGCGATAGCGAATTGAAACGGGTAGATTTGTCCCGTTGACCGGTAGCCTTTCACTACGATTTTCTCACTCAAAGGTCCATGAATTCCATGAAATTCCAGTCAGTTATGCGTTAACCTATTTATTGAAAGATTTCATGGGCAAATATTATTGATAAAGTTGTCATTATAACCCAGGATTTGTGTTCAAATTCTCGAGGCGGCTTCTAGCGCTTAGATAAATACGGAAGGCCGATTTTTTTCACTAACAACTTTGTTCACTGCATTAATGACAGGTTGTGATTAATAGAGTGAGTAGACTGTAGATGGTGCTATAGACGCAGCCTCGGCCCATTGCAGGGACATGGCTGTAGATGGTCTGCGCGTTAGGAAGGGTGTCCACCTTCGAATTTCTAACTACACATCTCGAACGATATCAAATTCACAAGTTTGCGCGTAATTCCATTTGCACGCCCTCCCCTTGGCTGGCATCAAGCTTTCCAATTGTTGGACATTTTGAGACCTGACACCCCCCCCCCACAAAGCTTGAATAATTTCCAACTGTTTCTGACAGCCATTTCAGTCCAAATTGTGTTACCAAAAATAGGGAAAATGCAAATGTTGGTCTAAAAACTACAAATTCTCCACTGATAAATTGTTCGAAAATCAAACTACGAAAACAATTTCAACCTATTGTTTGTGTGAAATTTCCAACAAATGTTGTGTCAGGTATATCAAATGTCCAAATGTTGAACATTTGACCAAAAGTTGGGGGGGGGGGGGGGTGAGACACCCCTGTCGTCACGTCCCTGTCTCAACCCATTGTACAAGGACATAAATATATCGTGGATTTATCTATGCATTGCACATTTGAATACAATTACCGTTTAGTTACCTTATCGTATGTAGGTGGGGACTGATTTCTCATTTTAATATATATTTACTATCTGAACGGGTATGGCACATTTGAACCAAAATACTGGTGTATACTGTAGTGGGGATAATATAGGTCGCCAAAGACACGATATACCTATACATATACTCTACAAAATCTAAACATATAAGCAGAGCGAGTTTCAGCTGTTTTCTGTGTTTCGCACAGAAGTGAAGCAAACGCTCTTTATTCAATCCGTATAATAAACAGACTATATTTTGACACCCTTTTTGTTACCAAGTTAAAGGTACTCAACCCGATAAAACTCCTCTCAATTACTATTTCAATGGCTTCGGGGGTCAAAAATATTTGATTCGAGTCGAGGAAGTCACCCATCAAAGCTCAGATTTGTTAGATATCGATTTTAGAAATCTATTATTTTTCATTATCGGGAATACTATCTGGCCCAGAACTCAGTAAAAATTGCCACTTGATTTTAGAGTTATCCATCCTTGTCTGTTTGAATAGATTTGGAGAACACATCCAGAGCAGATTACGGCAGTTAGCAGTACTCATCTCAAGTTTATAAAAAATTTGAAAAATCAATATCTAATAACTCTGAGCTTTGTTTGATGGGTTCCTCGACTCGAATCAAATATTTTTTACCCCCAAAGCCAAAGAAATAGTAATATAGGACCCTCCGATCGGATTGTTGTTGTTGGAATCTGTTGAGATGGGGACCCTCTTTACGGGTTGAGTACCTTTAAACATTTCAACCTACCTCCGGGTTTAGATCCCGACAACAATCCCAATTCTTGGGATAAATATTCCCTTGCCCCGACGGGCCGACCCTTCGATCTGTTGAAAGATTCCAAACAAAGGTTTACTTAAAGCTACTCAAACCGATCAGACGGTCCCTATATATCATAAAGTTGCAACAAGAACATTTCTTCAAAATACGCTTTTGTTATCAGAATCGATTAATTACAACAAAATAATGCTAACTGCTGTCAACTATAGTATAAAAGTTTGGCCCCATTACCACTTGATTTTAGAGTTAAGCATCTTCATCCGCAATTTTGTCCGAGACCGTCGGTTTGATGACTCTTTTCTGAGCCACAAATAATTACACAATTCAAGAAATAACAAACTTCAAAAATCGATATCTGATCACTCTACGCTTTTGATGGTGGGTTCCTCGATTCGAATCAAATAATTTGTTTTACCCCCGAAGCCAAAAAAATAGTAACTTGGGAGCGTTAATTCGGATTATGCATCTTTAATATGACTAAATATTCCCCAACTAAAATAAGGAACAAATGCGGTATTATATCGAACTGAAAGTACATGTAGGACAATATTAGACCCTTGGTCTAAAACATTACATTTTACACCGAATATTGGTTGGACATTTTAACTATATATAACGTAATTGTATATTTGAGCTATCATAATCTATTTTCGAAGTTTAAACATTCCAATTGATGTATTGTCAACACTCGATCGGTCTATGACTTGTAGAATCCAATTGTTGAAAATATTACCAATATGAGTAAAAGAAAAGCAACATCCTCTTCCAACTGTCACCTATATAGCTCGTCCTTGATGCAAGCAACTGATTATCCTGGGGCTAATCTAATCTAAATACAAATTTCCAACAACCACGCTAAGTATAACATCAGCCAATAACGTGAATAACAATCTATATCATAATATCTTTTTTGTTGCAGTTGGCTCACCATACATTACCAGTCGATGTGATGAATTCTACCGGTAAAACAGTTTGCGATTTCAAAACGTGTACCGGTACAGGTAGCTACCCGTACGCGTACCCGTACCCGTACCGGTTTGAAATCGCAAACTCGCTAATGTACACAGGCGTGCAATATATTACTCCGTGGACGTTATACCCATGCAGGCATGCAACATATTACTCAGTGGATGTTATACCATGGCATGCAATATGTACTCCCTGGATGTTATACCATGGCATGCAATATATACTCCCTGGATGTTATACCATGGCATGCAATATATTACTCCGTGGACGTTATACCCATGCAGGCATGCAACATATTACTCAGTGGATGTTATACCATGGCATGCAATATGTACTCCCTGGATGTTATACCATGGCATGCAATATATACTCCCTGGATGTTATACCATGGCATGCAATATATTACTCCGTGAACGTTATATCCATGCAGGCGTGCAATATATTACTCCGCGGATGTTATTCCATGGCATGCAAAATATTTCTCCATGAACGTTATACCCAGGTATGTAATATATTACTCCGCGAACGTTATACCCAGGTATGTAATATATTACTCCGTGAAAGTTATACCCAGGTATGTAATATATTACTCCGTGAACGTTATACCCAAGTATGTAATATAGTACTGCATGGATGTTATACCAAGATATGTAATATATTTCTCCATGAACGTATTCACCTAGGTATGTAATATATTACTCCGTGGATTTTATACCCAGGCATGTAATATATTACTTCGTGGATGTTATACCCATGCAGGCATGCAATACATTACTCCATAACTTCATAACAATATGCATGCAGGCGTGCAGTATATTACTCCGTGAACATTATACCAATGCAGACATGCAATATATTACTCTGTGAACGTTATACCCAGGTATGTAACATATTACTTCGTGAACGTTATTCCCACGCAGGCATGTAATATATTACTCCGTGAACGTTATCAGCATTTACTACACGCCTTGAGATATAGCGTGTCTGACATTTGCAGAATGAGGTCCCAGATGGTTAATTTACTGATGCTATTCCGCACGGATGGCCAGCGTAACCAAATGCACCCCCTGGGGACCTCATTCCGATTAGGCCTCACTGCTATGGGATATCTAGGATCAGATTGAATTTCCCCAGTTGAAGTTGGTGTATGTTCCACACATTAGTCACCTTGATTATGTATTTTTTTCTGAGTATCATGTAGAAACTTGACAGATGGAAATGGTAACTAAAACAATGTTAAAGTGGGTAAATTTATCACATTTTCCACAATATGGGTAAACTTTTTCACAATTTTTCCTAAAAAAACACAAAAAAAACATAAAACGACCACAGAACAATCAGTCGGATTCGAGCCACCAACGGTCGTGAATATACTGCATTACACAGAGCTCCTCGTATACATACATCTGAAGAAGAAATGTAAGAAAACTCTCCAGCTCATGAATAAGATGACTTTATATTCAGAAATAAGTAACCCCGGTCATCACCATACACGTTATTGTTCCAAGCAAGCTAACTCACATAATGCATAGATATATTCTGTGGTGATTAAAGCACGTCCTACTTTGCAAAATTGACAAATCGATTCGATGTCAGAGTACCAACGAAGGTATGGTTCACACGCTCGCGCATTTGTCTGGTATTTATTTGCAAGAATCACATGATAACATCCACGTCGTCTGCTGCTCACGGTGGGGAATTACGTGATAACATCCACGTCGTCTGCTGCTCACGGTGGGGAATTACGTGATAACATCCACGTCGTCTGCTGCTCACGGTGGGGAATCACGTGATTTCGAGTTGATGAGTACCACGCATTCAAAATAGCCGAGGCGATCGCAAACGCGACCAGAAACGAGGAAAAGGTAATTAACTAGGATAATTATATGTTACATGGTATTTTGGCAGCTACGAGCATATGCTATACTATTTTTCAAACAAGCTGATACCTAATTTGTGTCAAAACTCACAGTGGTTTGGGCTAACATTCTGATCGAAGTTGTCAGTCGAAGGATTCTCCTGGACGTATGGCCTTGTGTATTCCACGAAGCTTCGACTAGAAACTTTGGTTAGAATGTTTTGGAAAACTACTGAGTATTTCCGAACAAATAAGGTATCATTTTATTTTTAAAATAAACTAGCATATGCTCGTAACAGTCAAAATGCTATGTTTTGTGTCAATTCCTCATATATTATGTTCTTGTGCGTTTGCACATTTTGAATGCGTGGTACTCACCAACCTCGAAACCACGTGATTCCCCACCATGAAGCTACAATGTGTCAGGAAATGAACGAAAACGATGCTCACAAAATGCACCTATACCACGGCTAATGTTCGCGCTGTCGATGGCCACATTTTTTCGAAAGTAGCCACAAAAAATCTCATTTGGCCAATTTTTTTGTCACCACAAAATGGAGACATAAATCTAATTCAAAAGCGCTGAATAGATTGACGAAGTTAGACGAGGAAATATCGCTGGTTTTGGACACGCTGGTTTCGTACTTAGGATACATCATACCGATTCATACGATGACAACCCACATTTATTATGTGAGGGGAGCGTTGATTGAATCGTGATGGTTGTATAAAGGCAATTACCAATCGTCAAAAACCTTAATCTCCGCACTGGTTATATCATATTTTGTTGAGTAGGCGGTCAATAATATGAAATACGTAAATGCATTGTCCTATAATTCGATGTACCAGCGATGGCATGTCAGTTACATAATGTGTCGTAAACTGCCTCTCGTCTTATAACAACAACCGGGCTTAACACCACAGCTAACTACATGACAAGTAAAAACTCTGTTGTTATATACACCCGTAGCTATGGTACCGACATTTACCTGTAAATACCATGCAATTATCTCGCAAGAATCAATCATGCATATTAACTGAACAGTTCCCTCAATACACATGACGTTTGTTGCACTTTTATTATCGGTAGTCTGCTCATATTACACTTACATATCCCTCCAAGTCAATAGACCATTCTCATATATATATAGTTACATCTCCCTCCAAGTCAATAGACCATTCTCATATATATATAGTTACATATCCCTCCAAGTCAATAGACCATTCTCATATATATATAGTTACATATCCCTCCAAGTCAATAGACCATTCTCATATATATATAGTTACATATCCCTCCAAGTCAATAGACCATTCTCATATATATATAGTTACATATCCCTCCAAGTCAATAGACCATTCTCATATATATATAGTTACATATCCCTCCAAGTCAATAGACCATTCTCATATATATATATATATATATATATATATATATATATATATATAGTTACATCTCCCTCCAAGTCAATAGACCATTCTCATATATATATAGTTACATATCCCTCCAAGTCAATAGACCATTCTCATATATATATAGTTACATATCCCTCCAAGTCAATAGACCATTCTCATATATATATATATATATATAGTTACATCTCCCTCCAAGTCAATAGACCATTCTCATATATATATATAGTTACATATCCCTCCAAGTCAATAGACCATTCTCATATAAACACCTCAAAAAAAGAAAGTCCCCCCTAATATATTCGGTAATATTTTATGAGATATTGGATGGATTTTGATGAAACTTTCATCAAATGATTTGTGGTACCAAAGACATCAAGTGAGATATGGCTGGGTGAGCACAAATTGAATGGAAGAGGGACACTTTTCAAAGTTGTTAAAACACAGGTAGAGTGATCACAGACATTCAGCTGTACCTTGGTCCCCACTTCTCGCACAGGCTTTGAACATCCTTATATGTTGGTACCTCAATGGCCTACATGGTTGGAAACATGGTTTACTTAAAAATGGCTTCAAAGAGACTGATTTCAATAACTCTGTGTTGCTCACAGCATGAAACTTCAAGGTGTCATTCCAAAGGAATGTGGTTAGACTGAATGGCCTGGGCATGTAGCAGGAACATTGTGTCCCGAAGATGACACGCATGTTATCGTGAACTCACAGTGTCACATTTAAACCACATTTACAGTCAGTAACAACTTGTGTGAACAATGGAGTGACATTCCACTCTACGTCAGTGTTTTGCAACTTTTGAAAAGCATTCCCTCTTCCATTCAATGCTCAGCTGGCCATAACATAACTCACAGGACGGTGCCTCTCACAGGTTGTGTATCAGTTACCACTAAACATTTGCGTAAAGTTTTGTCAAAATCCATCCAATATCTCATAAAATATTACCGAATATATTTGGGGGGACTTTCTTTTTTTGAGGTGTTTATATATATATACATTTAAACATTTAAACATGCAAGCTATGTAATTATAATGAAAATGAATTTATGACTGGAGCCATAAATTCATTTTCATTATAATTACCATGTTATTTTACATCGTTCATAAGTAAATGGGGGTATTTTGCACTCATCCGTGGCTCAGTCATTCATTTGTTGCATATATTCTGTTGAGTATAAAAGGCGATGGTCCCGTAAATTGCCGGATGTTGTGCACAGTTCCTCTGCGCATGTGCATTTTAAAAGCTGTTTATCGTTCGTATCCTGTCACACTACGGATTGCAGACGATTCGTATCATTGGCGTTTCGTACCTGGACTTTTCGTACCGTCTGGTCGATTCGTACCCGATTTTTTTGTCATTTCATACCGGATTGTTGGTCGTTTCGTACCGGATTGTTTGGTAGTTTCGTACCTGGACTCTTCTTCACAGCCTCCATGACGAATTGCCCATATAATTACAGCGTGTGACCACACCCTTACGTTGGAGGTTGAGTTTTGGTATAATCTAAACTATTTGAGCTTTTTCGAAAGTTTGCAGATTAGGCCTGAGAATATGGTGCCGGACATTTGCAGAATGAGGTCACCAGATGGTGAATTTAGTGAGGATACCCCACACGAGGGCTAGTTTCACCACATGCATCATCTAGGGACCCCATTCTGCATGGCCTCATCTGCTATGGGAGACATGGACAGAGATTTATGTTCCCAGTTGGCGAAGATGGTGATGTGCACCCATTTGGGCACCTCGATTATGCATTGTATCGTCTGCCAATTTTGGGATATAGATATTAATAAAAGATACATTCCCGGGAAGATGAGACATATGCAGAATGGAAACCCAATAAGGTTAATTTAGATGTTCTCGATTATGCATGTGTTAATTAAGTGATGCTAGCCCGCTGTGCGGGGTATAGCGTCAATAAAAATTTATATCCTGGGGGACCTCAATCTGCAAATGTCTGGCGCCATATTTTCAGACCTGTTTGAGCAAGCTCCATGTAGAGTTCAGTCCCCTACGCTGGACTTATCGCTGCCGGCACCTACGCGTATAATGTGAATAACTGAGACTTTTGTAGGTTACAATTGATTCTGCAATATCCTGAGAAACGGAACTGTCCATATTCATTTGAAAATGATCTAGATCAAGTCAGAATAAATTGTAACTTACAAAACACTTCAATAAAACAAATGTTAGATTTAATTAAGAAAATACACGTGCCGGCAGCGTTCATCGCAGTGAGGGGACTGAACTCTGTTTTGCAGCTTGCTGTTTGAGATAATATATCTACTACGACTTTGCATGACCGTTTGGCTGGGTCGACACACCAGATGTACTCGATTCGCCTCCTCGCTCCATGTTTATAATAATAAGGTCGAAAACAGACGACCAACAATCTCTCACTTCCTCGATGAATTCTTCACCCATCGCCACCTCCCACACTCCTATGAGGGACTTCTTAAACACTTTAAAGTAGTGTGGGTCGAAGTCTGCCATTTTATAATGCCTTTCTCCTAAGCACACCAGCATGTCCTGAAGGTCAGTTCGCGTCGATATATTTTCTATGTCTTCCACAATGGCGTCGATAATTCCCATGAAATTCTCCGCGTGGGCTCGCATGGCTGGCGATTTTGAAATAATTCCAATCTTTTTGTCCCTGAAAAATAATAATAAAGAGTTACATAGAACAAAGGGGGTGTACTTTATTTCCGAACATTTTTGGTTGTAGTAGGTGTGTACATGGAACAGAAGCACAGAAAAACAATTTAACCTAGCCCTGTAATTCTGTTCATGTGGCCACATTTCTTACTAATAATAAATATATGAATACAGGCAACCAAATATATGTCATTTGCTGATGATTTAAAGGGTGTGTCCCTTTATCATAAACGGGGAATACAATCCTTCCAGAAACGTGGTCGCTAAAACTGTATAGACGTCTAGTGTTCGTAATTTTTGCTTACATCATTTGGCCTGCGTAGAGCAGTAATAACATGTATCCAGGGGTTGACGCCTTCGGTGGCCAAGGCGAATGGCAAATTTTAGAACAGGGGGGGGGGGCTGTAATTTATTTCCGAACATTATTGGTTGGGGTAGGTGTGTACATGGAACAGAAGCACAGAACAAAAATTTCACCTGTAATTCTGTTCATGTGGTCATATTTCTTACTAATAATGGAACCAAATGTATATCTCGTGTCACCACCCGTATATTATTATCAATGGCTGCGGGCACACGTACCACAGTAACGATGGCATAGTAGGTGTGACAATTTATTATGTTGGAGTTTGGTGACAATTGGTCGTCAAAATTACTTTGCCACAGCTGGCCATGTTGCCCACTGAGTTCCCGCACAATGAGTCGACTGGACAAATTAACCCACTGCGTGTCACCAAGGTTGATCTGTACTCATTATGTTTTGCTAAATTGTATGGTCTACGATACATATAATTGCACGATCGATCGTCCAGAATTGTGTTTGACCGTGGCAATCCATCAGTTACTCACATATCATGCACGTAGTACGTTTTATTGATATGATCACACAGGCAGCACATGTATACATATACACACACCTGTCACAATACATCCACACAAGGTACACGTGTAATCCCACCCATGATATTACAGTCACACCATATATACACGAACAACACACATTATGACCATATAGCTACTCTCGTTATGTCCATACACCATACCAATGCCCATACAGCCACATCCGGTGCACCCATACTGGATACACACAACCATACACCATACAGTCACTCAATGCATACCGTTTCACCTCAAACATGACCATGACCTTTCATACCAAAGATAGTTACATTTTACTTGAAAAGTTATTTTTTGCCGATATATTTGTCAAGTTTGTGACAGAAAAATTCAATATGTCTGGTGATGTCAGTGGTACAATTAACCATGGTTCATAATCCATGTTAGCATTCAATGTATAGAAGGCAGAATAGCCAATGGTATACATCAACCTCAACTTGTAAGCGATTGTAGGGCACGCAGGGGCAATATCTACCATATTCCAGATTTTGGCGGCCATTTTGAGCCAAAGTAACAATTTTGGTTCTAATGAGTTGGAATATTCATAGGTAATGATATGCCTCATTTACAGTACAAAGTTCTGTCCATTTCTTGTGAAATATGACCAGAGTCCCAATTGTGATTTTTGTAAACTGCTTTACCGCATTCTGTAAACTTTAATATTTGAGGGATCGGAAGGGGCTAGGACCCGCAATAATTGCATTTTTCATTGCTCCAATGACCATCTAATATACAAAATACAAAATAAAGTCACACTTCTCAACCAGTTCCAAACAAAATAAACTGATCTAGAAGATATAAGTGGGAAAAGGTCATATTTTCAACTTTCGGCGGCCATTTTGACGGCCATCTTGGATGGGGGGTTTTAATTTTGCCCTATAAAAGTATACATTTTACCAGAGTTTCCCGCTATAATTTGCATCAAACTGACTTAGGGCCTAGTCTGAAAAACGGCGGCCACGATGGCCGCCATCTTGTTTGGAGTCTGCACGGCCACTTTTTGTCTTGTTAACATTGCTTAAAAGTTGAAGGAGATACTAATGAACAAAATGAGTGGGGTTAAGTTAAGTCCCATCTTGCAGCCATATATTGGAGTAAATGATATACGTGCGTTACCGACCCTGTATTGCATGTCAGCATGTGAACAATCCTCTGTCAATGTGACGAATTCAGTGTAAAATTATCAGGCAAATTTGTCAAACAACAGCGGAACCATTATTCAATTATTTAAAAATGTATATGTTCTTGAATGTTCTTGATTGTTTCATATACATGCAGACACCGAATTTTTCTCAAATCGCTTGGAAACCAAACACCACGAATTGGAAAATTAGCAGAAGCACGTGACCATGAGGGGGTAATCACGTGATAACATCCTTCGAGCTGAAGAGTATCACGCATTCAAAATGACCGAGGCGACCTGAAACGCGACCATAAACGAGGATAAAGGTAATAAACGAGGATAAAGGTAATAAACGAGGATAAAGGTAATAAACGAGGATAAAGGTAATAAACGAGGATAAAGGTAATAAACGAGGATAAAGGTAATAAACGAGGATAAAGGTAGTAAACGAGGATAAAGGTAATAAACGAGGATAAAGGTAATAAACTAGGATAAAGGTAATAAACGAGGATAAAGGTAATAAACTAGGATAAAGGTAATAAACGAGGATAAAGGTAATAAACTAGGATAAAGGTAATAAACGAGGATAAAGGTAATAAACTAGGATAAAGGTAATAAACTAGGATAAAGGTAATAAACTAGGATAAAGGTAATAAACGAGGATAAAGGTAATAAACGAGGATAAAGGTAATAAACGAGGATAAAGGTAATAAACTAGGATAAAGGTAATAAACTAGGATAAAGGTAATAAACTAGGATAAAGGTAATAAACGAGGATAAAGGTAATAAACGAGGATAAAGGTAATAAACGAGGATAAAGGTAATAAACGAGGATAAAGGTAATAAACTAGGATAAAGGTAATAAACGAGGATAAAGGTAATAAACTAGGATAAAGGTAATAAACGAGGATAAAGGTAATAAACTAGGATAAAGGTAATAAACGAGGATAAAGGTAATAAACGAGGATAAAGGTAATAAACGAGGATAAAGGTAATAAACGAGGATAAAGGTAATAAACTAGGATAAAGGTAATAAACTAGGATAAAGGTAATAAACTAGGATAAAGGTAATAAACTAGGATAAAGGTAATAAACGAGGATAAAGGTAATAAACTAGGATAAAGGTAATAAACGAGGATAAAGGTAATAAACGAGGATAAAGGTAATAAACTAGGATAAAGGTAATAAACGAGGATAAAGGTAATAAACGAGGATAAAGGTAATAAACTAGGATAAAGGTAATAAACGAGGATAAAGGTAATAAACGAGGATAAAGGTAATAAACTAGGATAAAGGTAATAAACGAGGATAAAGGTAATAAACTAGGATAAAGGTAATAAACGAGGATAAAGGTAATAAACTAGGATAAAGGTAATAAACTAGGATAAAGGTAATAAACTAGGATAAAGGTAATAAACTAGGATAAAGGTAATAAACGAGGATAAAGGTAATACACTAGGATAAAGGTAATAAACGAGGATAAAGGTAATAAACTAGGATAAAGATAATAAACGAGGATAAAGGTAATAAACGAGGATAAAGGTAATAAACGAGGATAAAGGTAATAAACTAGGATAAAGGTAATAAACTAGGATAAAGGTAATAAACGAGGATAAAGGTAATAAACTAGGATAAAGGTAATAAACGAGGATAAAGGTAATAAACGAGGATAAAGGTAATAAACGAGGATAAAGGTAATAAACTAGGATAAAGGTAATAAACGAGGATAAAGGTAATAAACGAGGATAAAGGTAATAAACGAGGATAAAGGTAATAAACTAGGATAAAGGTAATAAACTAGGATAAAGGTAATAAACGAGGATAAAGGTAATAAACGAGGATAATGGTAATAAACGAGGATAAAGGTAATACACGAGGATAAAGGTAATAAACTAGGATAAAGGTAATAAACTAGGATAAAGGTAATAAACGAGGATAAAGGTAATAAACTAGGATAAAGGTAATAAACGAGGATAAAGGTAATAAACGAGGATAAAGGTAATAAACGAGGATAAAGGTAATAAACTAGGATAAAGGTAATACACTAGGATAAAGGTAATAAACGAGGATAAAGGTAATAAACGAGGATAAAGGTAATAAACGAGGATAAAGGTAATAAACGAGGATAAAGGTAATAAACTAGGATAAAGGTAATAAACTAGGATAAAGGTAATAAACGAGGATAAAGGTAATAAACTAGGATAAAGGTAATAAACGAGGATAAAGGTAATAAACGAGGATAAAGGTAATAAACGAGGATAAAGGTAATAAACGAGGATAAAGGTAATAAACTAGGATAAAGGTAATAAACGAGGATAAAGGTAATAAACGAGGATAAAGGTAATAAACGAGGATAAAGGTAATAAACGAGGATAAAGGTAATAAACTAGGATAAAGGTAATAAACTAGGATAAAGGTAATAAACGAGGATAAAGGTAATAAACGAGGATAAAGGTAATAAACGAGGATAAAGGTAATAAACGAGGATAAAGGTAATAAACGAGGATAAAGGTAATAAACTAGGATAAAGGTAATAAACGAGGATAATGGTAATAAACGAGGATAATGGTAATAAACGAGGATAATGGTAATAAACGAGGATAAAGGTAATAAACGAGGATAAAGGTAATAAACGAGGATAAAGGTAATAAACGAGGATAAAGGTAATAAACGAGGATAAAGGTAATAAACTAGGATAAAGGTAATAAACGAGGATAAAGGTAATAAACGAGGATAAAGGTAATAAACGAGGATAAAGGTAATAAACTAGGATAAAGGTAATAAACTAGGATAAAGGTAATAATCTAGGATAAAAGTAATAAACGAGGAAAAGGGTAATAAACGAGGATAAAGGTAATAAACGAGGATAAAGGTAATAAACGAGGATAAAGGTAATAAACTAGGATAAAGGTAATAAACTAGGATAAAGGTAATAAACGAGGATAAAGGTAATAAACGAGGATAAAGGTAATAAACTAGGATAAAGGGTAATAAACGAGGATAAAGGTAATAAACGAGGATAAAGGTAATAAACGAGGATAAAGGTAATAAACGAGGATAAAGGTAATAAACGAGGATAAAGGTAATAAACGAGGATAAAGGTAATAAACGAGGATTAAGGTAATAAACGAGGATAAAGGTAATAAACTAGGATAAAGGTAATAAACGAGGAAAAGGGTAATAAACGAGGATAAAGGTAATACACGAGGATAAAGGTAATAAACGAGGATAAAGGTAATAAACGAGGATAAAGGTAATAAACGAGGATAAAGGTAATAAACGAGGATAAAGGTAATAAACTAGGATAATGATATATTACACAGTATTTTGGCAGTTACGAGCATATGCTATACTATTCTTCTAACAAGCTGATACCTCATTTGTGTCTAAACTCCCAGTTGTTTGCTCTAACATTCTGACCAAAGGTGTCAGTCGAAGTAATCGCCTTGAGGTATGGACTGGTCCATTCCACGTACCTCCGACTGGCAACTTTGGTCAGAATGATGTAACAAATAATATATCAACTTGTTTTAAAAAGAAACTAGCATATGCTCGTACGCGTGTACACGTAACAGTCAAAATGTTATGTTTTGTGTCAGTTCCTCGTATATATTAAGTTTGTGTGCCTTTGCACTCCGCTCGACAATTTTGAATGCGTGGTACTCGAGTCAACAGCCTCGAAACCACGTGATTCCCCACCGTGACATCGGCAGAGCTATCTCAGCTCTGAACGACCGATTACCCTCGCGGGTTTCCGATCTAGAATTAGATGATTAAACCTTTCTCACCTGATACAGACCAATGTTACTCTGTAGTAATACAAAACTATTAGTTAAAATTCCTCAGTGATAAAGGGTATGTGGCATGCCACGCCAGCCGTTGAGGCATGCCAATATCCAATAATATGTCAAATATAGCGAATTATCGAAATACGAAATACCACGAAAAAGCGAAATAGGAAAATACAGCGAAATTGCGGAATAAAAAATGCATCGAAATGATGAAATAGCGCGAATTATGAAATAAGAAATTATTTTTATTAACTAAATAACGGAGATATTTGAAGAAGTGTTTTTGACGAAATAACGGGCATATTTGGAGAATTTTTTTAAAGAGCGTACCCCAAACCTTCCCCAAGCCCACCCACCCAAGAGAAGAATTTTACTTATATTTCACCACAGTTGATCTATTGTGGTGTTGTTATTTCTAATACAAATCGGCGTTATTTCGTAAATATACATTCTTTATAGAGTTATTACCCTGTGGCAATGTTACGATTTTAGCTTGTCAAAGAACATGTGGCATGCCTCAACGGCTGGCGTGGCATGCTACATACCCTATATCACTGAGGAATTTTAACTAATAGTTTTGTATTACTACAGAGTAACATTGGTCTGTATCAGGTGACCTTTCTATACTAAAGAATCATTAATGAGTAGCTATCCCATAGGAAATATTCAGATAATAAGTTCAACAGGTCGTTTGGCCAACTTATATCATCTAAACAGTTCCCTCAACAAATAGGGCTCCTTCTGCACTTTTATTTATCAGTCGTCCGCTTTTATCACCTGAATATCCCCCAAAACGAATAATAGACTGTTCCAATGTATACTTTTATAACTGAGTGGGCGGATCCATTATGTGTATATAGAACTGGTTAAACTGTGTTATATATAATTATCGATATAACAGCATTTAGATGATAGACGAATCACGACGTGCGGCTCGTATTCCGTCGCATGTATACAGTAATACCCTAATTAATCGACCCCTTAACCACAGCATAATTATGGGTAGCTTTTCAGGATTTAGTCGGAAAAGTTACCCATAATTCTGCTGTGGTTAAGGAGTCGATTACTTAGGGCATTACTGTATTCCTCGCACAAATATATTCATAATCGATCAATGATATCTACATAATCGACCTATGATAGTAATAATTTTGATGCCCATGAAGAATGTAAGATTCCCTGGCACTAAACCTACAAAATAAGTCTGCTAAAGAAAATAAGAAAAAATTATTAAAATTGTAAAAAATAATAACAAATGATGAAAAATTGTTAGGCCAATGCATTCTCGTATATATGCGAGGCGACCTATGGTCGACTCGCATATATAAGAGAATGCATTGGCACAGGGTATATGGGTTGATACAAAAATCGGACCTGGCACTGAAAGGGTTAACCCTTTCATGACGGGAGCCACGCTGGTGCATGTATATGTAATTGTTTCTGGGTCCAAACTGGGAGCAATTCGCTCTTAATGTTATTAGGCGTGATTTAGTTTCTCGGATAATGTCCCTTTGGGAGACAGTTTTATGGTAAAGATAGAATTCCTCTTATCGTCTATAGAGTTCCAACGACAATACAATCAAATGGCTTTTTTTATATAGATCCCACTGTGTACCGTAATAAGCTCGAGTACAGAACGCCCTGTGGATTATAGTCAATTCTGCGAAAAGGTTTCTGAGCCGCATAGGGCTACAGGGAAAAAATACAAACAGCAGATATTAAAGGGGTACTGTACACTAAATGAGACAATTAAAGGGGTACTGTGCACTAAATGAGACAATTAAAGGGGTACTGTACACTAAATGAGACAATTAAAGGGGTACTGTACACTAAATGAGACAATTAAAGGGGTACTGTGCACTAAATGAGACAATTAAAGGGGTACTGTACACTAAATGAGACAATTAAAGGGGTACTGTACACTAAATGAGACCATTAAAGGGGTACTGTACACTAAATGAGACAATTAAAGGGGTACTGTACAATAAATGAGACCATTAAAGGGGTACTGTACACTAAATGAGACAATTAAAGGGGTACTGTACACTAAATGAGACAATTAAAGGGGTACTGTACACTAAATGAGACAATTAAAGGGGTACTGTACACTAAATGAGACCATTAAAGGGGTACTGTACACTAAATGAGACAATTAAAGGGGTACTGTACACTAAATGAGACCATTAAAGGGGTACTGTACACTAAATGAGACAATTAAAGGGGTACTGTACACTAAATGAGACAATTAAAGGGGTACTGTACACTAAATGAGATAATTAAAGGGGTACTGTACACTAAATGAGACCATTAAAGGGGTACTGTACACTAAATGAGACCATTAAAGGGGGTAATGTACACTCAATGAGACCATTAAAGGGGTACTGTAGACTAAATGAGACAATTAAAGGGGTACTGTACACTAAATGAGACCATTAAAGGGGTACTGTACACTAAATGAGACAATTAAAGGGTACTGTACACTAAATGAGACAATTAAAGGGGTACTGTACACTAAATGAGACCATTAAAGGGGCACTGTACACCCATTTATGGGACATTCTCCTTTTATATTTAACAGAACATGAACAAATGAATGAATTTGAAGGGCCTTTCCGAAGGGTGTTCAGTTAGGAGAGGTTTTACTGTAGACATATAAATTATCTCGAACATTTTAAAGTGTGTGCAGTATGATGCTATGGCAGGTATTCTATGCACAAGGGACGACACACTCAACCGCCGACAGCCGACACTCAACCGCCGACAGCCGACACTCAACCGCAGACAGCATTGGAACAAAGACTGTGTATATTTTGTTCCGATGATGCTATTGAAGACGAAAACCACTTTCTTTTAGAATGTATAGTGCTTATCGCACACCACGGCTCGAACTCATAAATATTATGAAGATACAGTTCCCAGACTTTGAAAACATGACCCAAACCGAATAGCTTGTCAAAATCCTATCCAACAATATTTCAAATACATGCACTTCAATTTGTCATATAATCCGAAGATTAATTTCCGCACGCGATGAGCATCGTATCATAAATCAATGAATAAATAAAGACGAGACGACCCTATGCACATTCAGCTTTAATGAGGTTATATATAGTAACATCTATTAATATCATTTATTATATTGTTCAATGTACAATTATATGTTATTATGTTTGCATACTGTCATTATAAGGATGTTTTGCCAATTAAACTTATCTTATCTTATCTTATCGTACATGTTCAGCACAACAAGCGAAATCATACGTCCAAGAAATAATATGTTTAATTAAAGTCTAGACAATACATGAGATAAATTCATATAACCATTTAAAGATGCATAATCCTATTAAGCGCCCCTCAATTACTATCTATTAAGCGCCCCTCAATTACTATTTATTAAGCGCCCCTCAATTACTATTTATTAAGCGCCCCTCAATTACTATTTATTAAGCGCCCCTCAATTACTATTTATTAAGCGCCCCTCAATTACTATTTATTAAGCGCCCCTCAATTACTATTTATTAAGCGCCCCTCAATTACTATTTATTAAGCGCCCCTCAATTACTATTTATTAAACGCTCCTCAATTACTATTTATTAAACGCCCCTCAATTACTATTTATTTGGATTCGGGGGTAAAAAATATCTGAAGCGAGTCGAGGAACCCACCTATCAAAGCTCAGAGTTATTAGATATCGATTGTTGAAATCTATTATTTTCACCATCGAGACTTATTAGAGCCGACGATCTCGGACCAAATTGCGGATGAAGATGGATAACTCTAAAATCAACAGGCTTTGTGTTGATAATAAGGACAAATTGATAAATAACACGTTCGGGCAATTTAATACTATAGTTACTGTGGTTATCATTAATTTTGGGCAATTAATCGATTTTGATAACTGAAGCGGCATTTCTTAAAATGTTGTTGTTGTTGTTGTTGTTGGAATCTGATTATATGGGGACCATCGAATCGGATTGAGTACCTTTAAGTACAAAATGCGGATTTTATTTTCACCAATAACATTTGCTATCCAAATACAAGCAGTAATTACTATTAGCAACAAATCCCCCCTGTTAGAAAAAATGTTAATGCCATTATACTCGATGATATTAATAAATACGATCGAATTCGCACTCGTAAACCGTCTGCAAAGGGCTCAATTGATCGGAGTTTGAACGTATTGTGTTGCCCGTCTTTATATCGAGTTAGATACTCCCAGGACAATTGTTTACCTCGAAGCCAGAAATAACACACAATCACGGTGACGTAGGAATGGAGATCTCATTTAACAACAAACAATGGACTCAAGCGGCACCTTTGGAAATGTTCAACTCCAGATTCGTTCCAATGGGTGCCACAGAACCATGAAAGATTGACAACCCTACAATCGCGAGTGTTCCTGTTGGACACATAATCGTTATAGGTCTTACAGAGTAACAATGAGGATTAATTTTTCTAACCTACAAGAATAATTGTGTCTTCTGTCTCCAATTTGTTTATAAATTTAACATAAAGCGGCATTGAGGGTGCATTCACATTGCTATAGAAACGTATACAGATTTGTATGTCGCGCATTACTGTGATCACAACATGATTACTAATAGTGAACGCGCGCTGATCAGTACTCTCGTAATTGACAATTCACTGCGAGTCGTGTCAGTTTAGGCCAGACATAAAAATGTATCAACTATCAGCAGATAACAGCGATTTGGTATGTGCCGCATGTAATTAAAGTGTATCCTTATACCACTTGATAATGGTTCGAAGAAAGAATGAAAATCATGCAGTTACCCTACAACACCCTTTATTTGACCAAATGTAGTAACATTTTCAACTGATGACAATTCCAATGACAATGTTAACCAATGTAGGACAATATTGTTTTCTTAAATTACATGCAGTTTTTATATATAGCTGTTAGACAATAAATATGATGATGATGACTGGCCACGGGGAGGGACCAGGACACAATCTTTCCAAGTGTTCGACATTTCCAACATTACATCCGCCCCTATGATAAGGTTGGAAAATTACCAGCTGATGGCCATTCCAGTCCAAAATTTTGATAAAAAGTAGGAAATTATGCAAATATTGGTCCGAAAACAATACCCCCCCCCCCCCAAATAAAATGTTTGAAAATCAAACTACAAGATCATTTTTAATCTATTGTTGGTTTGGAAATTACAACTAATGTTGTGTCAGGTATGAAATATCCAACCGTTGAACAAGTTGCCACGTCCCTATCCGTGTTCAATATTCGAAATACACGGGTTGAAATGACAACGAAAACATTCGCCAAGCCCGAGTAACAATTAATCAAAACTGATTTACCTGTCGCAATATGTGGGCGTTGACCGTGACGTGTAGCGGTCACGATTTTTGCTCACACGAACTAATACCGTTTTCTTTCTGTGTGCATTTCTATATCAACCCGTTTACACTAGTCTGCGTGTAGATCTGTGTACATTTCTATAGCAATGTAAATGCACCCTGAAAGCGAACCATAACCTGCAAAACTCCAATTAAAGTTAGGGATAAAACAAAAGTCGATAAATAATGAAATATTTAAATATGGAATGTGTATGCCGCACAAAGCAATTTATCCCCGTCTCACGAGTTTAACCCTTTCTATAAACTAAATTTTTCTTTTGCAATGTCCCCAATATAGTCAAATTAGAACTGATCTGATAGCCGCTCCAGCATTTTCTGTCTATCTGTACAACAGTTTATTATCCAAAGTCGACGTTTCGCGTTATGTGTGAACTTCGTGTGCCCGGGGTCGTGTATACATGAGGTGTGGACATGAGGTACTGCCCATTATGTAAGAATGGAATCGGAGATGAGTATTATCTTGTGTTAACCTGCAACCATTTTTCAAAAATTAGGGAGAAATATATCCCAGATTACTATTGGAAGCATCCTAACCCCTACAAATTTAAGAAAATGCTATGTATAGAAAATGCAGATGTGATGAAACGACTAGCCATATATCTTAAACTAGCTTTGAAAGAATACACAAAAAAGGCCTAGATATGTCAACCGATACCTGGGTTGATATACTCCTATCAGCACCAATTTCAACCACATCCTTTTTGACTAATACAGGGAGGTTTATCCTCGCCTCTCTGCTTTCTCGTTGTGGATGTGCACTGTATGTGGTGCCCCAGCCATGATAATTGAATTACTATATAGATACAGTATAGCGGGGCGGGCACAATGCAAAATTGTAAAACATGTGTGAAATTGATTTATTCCCATGCATTGAATTGATATTTTTGCTCCATTTGTATATAGATATGTAATAATGTATATATGTTTTGCATGTAACATGTTAACTCATGTCGAGCAATAAACCATTCCAGGTGCATAACTTGTTTGCATACAAAACATGTAGGTCGCGTTTCTGCACCTTGTGTTCGGGCATATCCGACTGTCTGCCCATTGAGCAACTGTGATGAATGACCTTGGCATATTGATGGACTTAATACTGATTGTATACTTACTAATCGTATGTACGTTATTGATACACACTTATAATAGTATAAGAATGATCTTTATATATAACTATAGTTTCATCTATCATCTCTTCTGGGTGCTGATTCGTATTTGGCATCAGTTACATTGGAATGGAGGGATGTAAATGTATACAAGCAGACGACAGATACATTGGAATGGAGTGATGTAAAGGTATACAAGCAGACGACAGATAAATACAAGTGCAGCAGGACCCCCATTTATTGAGGGAAATGTTCAGATAATAAATTCAACAATCGTTTGTTGAACTAGTTATCTGAACATTTGCTAATAGATAACTGCTTAAGAAATTGATGTTGATTTGCTTGCGTTCCATAGATTATGGATGCAAATTGGTCTGACATATTGTGTGGAAAGCGTTCCACACATAAAAATGTCCGACCAACTTGCATCCATACTCTATGAAGAGCATGAAACGCAACAAAATCATCATCCATTACTTATATTTACACTCAACCGGGTCAACGTTCAGATTAAAAGAGCATTAAGCGCCCATTTCTAACGTTATTCTCATGACTTGATGCAAGTTGCATCTACACAAAAATGGATGTAAGTTGGGGTCAGCGTGTGACGTCATGTGACCTAATTTCGACCAACCAACGTCATGCATTCATGTTCCACATCGCAAATGCATCTGTGAGTGTAAATATTCATCAATGATGCTTTAGTGTAGAAAGTGTTAAATAAGGACTGTGTATATACGCCTTGTAAAGACATTTCGCAAAGCTCTTTATCGCCGTGTTTAAAACAATCTGCTCAACTCCAGATTCGTTCCAATGGGTGCCACAGAACCATGAAAGATTGACAACCTTACAATCGCGAGTGTTCCTGTTGGACACATAATCGTTATAGGTCTTACAGAGTAACAATGAGGATTAATTTTTCTAACCTACAAGAATAATTGTGTCTTCTGTCTCCAATTTGTTTATAAATTTAACATAAAGCGGCATTGAGGGTGCATTTACATTGCTATAGAAACGTATACAGATTTGTATGTCGCGCATTACTGTGATCACAACATGATTACTAATAGTGAACGCGCGCTGATCAGTACTCTGGTAATTGACAATTCACTGCGAGTCGTGTCAGTTTAGGCCAGACATAAAAATGTATCAACTATCAGCAGATAACAGCGATTTGGTATGTGCCGCATGTAATTAAAGTGTATCCTTATACCACTTGATAATGGTTCGAAGAAAGAATGAAAATCATGCAGTTACCCTACAACACCCTTTATTTGACCAAATGTAGTAACATTTTCAACTGATGACAATTCCAATGACAATGTTAACCAATGTAGGACAATATTGTTTTCTTAAATTACATGCAGTTTTTATATATAGCTGTTAGACAATACATATGATGATGATGACTGGCCACGGGGAGGGACCAGGACACAATCTTTCCAAGTGTTCGACATTTCCAACATTACATCCGCCCCTATGATAAGGTTGGAAAATTTCCAGCTGATGGCCATTCCAGTCCAAAATTTTGATAAAAAGTAGGAAATTATGCAAATATTGGCCCGAAAACAATACCCCCCCCCCCCCCCCAAATAAAATGTTTGAAAATCAAACTACAAGATCATTTTTAATCTATTGTTGGTTTGGAAATTACAACTAATGTTGTGTCAGGTATGAAATATCCAACCGTTGAACAAGTTGCCACGTCCCTATCGGTGTTCAATATTCGAAATACACGGGTTGAAATGACAACGAAAACATTCGCCAAGCCCGAGTAACAATTAATCAAAACTGATTTACCTGTCGCAATATGTGGGCGTTGACCGTGACGTGTAGCGGTCACGATTTTTGCTCACACGAACTAATACCGTTTTCTTTCTGTGTGCATTTCTATATCAACCCGTTTACACTAGTCTGCGTGTAGATCTGTGTACATTTCTATAGCAATGTAAATGCACCCTGAAAGCGAACCATAACCTGCAAAACTCCAATTAAAGTTAGGGATAAAACAAAAGTCGATAAATAATGAAATATTTAAATATGGAATGTGTATGCCGCACAAAGCAATTTATCCCCGTCTCACGAGTTTAACCCTTTCTATAAACTAAATTTTTCTTTTGCAATGTTCCCAATATAGTCAAATTAGAACTGATCTGATAGCCGCTCCACCATTTTCTGTCTATCTGTACAACAGTTTATTATCCAAAGTCGACGTTTCGCGTTATGTGTGAACTTCGTGTGCCCGGGGTCGTGTATACATGAGGTGTGGACATGAGGTACTGCCCATTATGTAAGAATGGAATCGGAGATGAGTATCATCTTGTGTTAACCTGCAACCATTTTTCAAAAATTAGGGAGAAATATATCCCAGATTACTATTGGAAGCATCCTAACCCCTACAAATTTAAGAAAATGCTATGTATAGAAAATGCAGATGTGATGAAACGACTAGCCATATATCTTAAACTAGCTTTGAAAGAATACACAAAAAAGGCCTAGATATGTCAACCGATACCTGGGTTGATATACTCCTATCAGCACCAATTTCAACCACATCCTTTTTGACTAATACAGGGAGGTCTATCCTCGCCTCTCTGCTTTCTCGTTGTGGATGTGCACTGTATGTGGTGCCCCAGCCATGATAATTGAATTACTATATAGATACAGTATAGCGGGGCGGGCACAATGCAAAATTGTAAAACATGTGTGAAATTGATTTATTCCCATGCATTGAATTGATATTTTTGCTCCATTTGTATATAGATATGTAATAATGTATATATGTTTTGCATGTAACATGTTAACTCATGTCGAGCAATAAACCATTCCAGGTGCATAACTTGTTTGCATACAAAACATGTAGGTCGCGTTTCTGCACCTTGTGTTCGGGCATATCCGACTGTCTGCCCATTGAGCAACTGTGATGAATGACCTTGGCATATTGATGGACTTAATACTGATTGTATACTTACTAATCGTATGTACGTTATTGATACACACTTATAATAGTATAAAAATGATCTTTATATATAACTATAGTTTCATCTATCATCTCTTCTGGGTGCTGATTCGTATTTGGCATCAGTTACATTGGAATGGAGGGATGTAAATGTATACAAGCAGACGACAGATACATTGGAATGGAGTGATGTAAAGGTATACAAGCAGACGACAGATAAATACAAGTGCAGCAGGACCCCCATTTATTGAGGGAAATGTTCAGATAATAAATTCAACAATCGTTTGTTGAACTAGTTATCTGAACATTTGCTAATAGATAACTGCTTAAGAAATTGATGTTGATTTGCTTGCGTTCCATAGAGTATGGATGCAAATTGGTCTGACATATTGTGTGGAAAGCGTTCCACACATAAAAATGTCCGACCAACTTGCATCCATACTCTATGAAGAGCATGAAACGCTACAAATTCATCATCCGTTACTTATATTTACACTCAACCGGGTCAACGTTCAGATTAAAAGAGCATTAAGCGCCCATTTCTAACGTTATTCTCATGACTTGATGCAAGTTGCATCTACACAAAAATGGATGTAAGTTGGGGTCAGCGTGTGACGTCATGTGACCTAATTTCGACCAACCAACGTCATGCATTCATGTTCCACATCGCAAATGCATCTGTGAGTGTAAATATTCATCAATGATGCTTTAGTGTAGAAAGTGTTAAATAAGGACTGTGTATATACGCCTTGTAAAGACATTTCGCAAAGCTCTTTATCGCCGTGTTTAAAACATAACTCGAATGGAACGATAATTACAGTTATAACATCATTATATAGCATTATATCTGACGAGATATTTTACTAGTTTGCCAAACGTTCATGACAAGTAAAGTGATATGGTTCTATTTGGCGTGATTATTTTGTACTTAAAGATACGGCGGCGTTGGCGGTGGGTATGCTGTTAAAATATTCAGCTCCGTCAAAAACCGCCATAAAACAAAAATAATAGTAAAACATAGACATACTTTGTTCTTATACTAATCAGAAATATGACATAAACAGTATGTTATTGTCAAATGTTTTTCCTTTGTTATGTAAACAAAAGCAAAAAACGTTACAAAACCTGGCTTTTGTTTAGATCCGGATATGGTAAACATAAAGAGCGTTATTTGTTACTGTTTTCCTGAATTGGAAATAATAAAGCGCGTTTATATCATTTGTGTGTGATTACCCAATAGAATTGCGCTGTGTTATGTAAACAGAAGAAAAACTTCTGTAGCACGAGCAGGTTCTTGTTTACGCACACCATCGTACGTCTTGACGACAATATACTATTTACGCGCTGATTAAGTTGAACAAAACTATATATATTTTAAATTCCTTCCGTTGATGGCGATTTGAACAAATATGAATATTTCTGCAACGTCTGTGTCTCAGAATATGCCCATAGAGTAATAGAAAATAGCTGAAATCATAGAAACATTTCCCCCGTTTCACTCCCAGAATGCAACAGAATTAAAAAAAGATATAGTGTTATTCTCCTTCCATTGAAAATAATAGAATTTGCAGTATAGTCCAGATGAAACTTAAACACAGAAAACACGCCGGTACATAACAAAAACAACATGTTCACATATTATTACACAGGATAAGTTGATAATACAATGTTTTGGGGCTTCTTATTTAAAATGGTATATAATATGGCATATATTTTATATAATGTGATCTGGGGTTTCGAACATTAAGTGGGCCTTTAAATGACATCATCGTTATTGTGGTATCGGATACATGCCATTCAGACACAAACATTATTCCTCTCGAGACTGACGATCTATTAAGAACCAATCAGAACATTGTCCGCCGGCAATCGAATGGCTCTCAAATACCACGCGCCGGCAATCGAATGGCTCTCAAATACCACGGTGGCCAATTGAGGACGTTTAACGGCCAACATAGGTATCATTCGGTAAGTCGGGACTAATCGATATATCGATGAAACACCCGATGTGGTTACATTTTACAATAGTGAATATTTATGTGAGAGTTACAATCTTGGAGACTAATCAATAGAGGAAGTGCGTTCGAAACGGAGCCCACTGATAACAGGAGAGAAGTCCGCAAGTAAACGGGGCCCATTGATAACAGGAGAGAAGTCCGCAAGTAAACGGGGCCCATTCATAACACGAGAGACGTCCGCAAGTAAACTGGGCCCACTCATAACAGGAGAGACGTCCGCAAGTAAACGGGGCCCATTCATAACATGAGAGAAGTCCGCAAGTAAAAGGGGCCGATTCATAACAGGAGAGAAGTCCGCAAGTAAACGGGGCCCATTCATAACATGAGAGACGTCCGCAAGTAAACTGGGCCCACTCATAACACGAGACGTCCGCAAGTAAACGGGGCCCACTCATAACATGAGAGACGTCCGCAAGTAAACGGGGCCCATTCATAACAAGAGAAGGCCGCAAGTAAACGGGGCCCATTCATAACATGAGAGAAGTCCGCAAGTAAACGGAGTCCACTCATAACAAAAGAGAAGGCCGCAAGTAAACGGGGCCCATTCATAACATGAGAGAAGTCCGCAAGTAAACTGAGCCCACTCATAACACGAGACGTCCGCAAGTAAACTGGGCCCACTGATAACATGAGAGACGTCCGCAAGTAAACGGAGCCCACTCATAACAAAAGAGACGTCCGTATGTAAACAAATACAACATACACAATAGAACGTCAATATGCTTGACATATTGAAGGTATGTAATCTTAGCGACATTGAAAGACCACCGACGCAAATAATTGCGCCGACCGCGGGAGCGGCGGCAACGCCCCTATTCTTAAGATAGACGCGTCAAGACATCGATAAATCGTGTCGTTTCTCACAATATTTTGATTGTGTGTTTACATGGAGAACAACCCGACAACCCTAATCTTATGTTATGGCTTTAAACACCCACATATCTATATTGAAATGGCATATCGACCTTCATATGTCGTAAACTGGCTAGGTTATGACACTATGTGTCAAAGAAACGATATCAAAGAGACAGGCAACCCCCTTTGGTATCACTGAGGACAAAATTAATTGAATGTGTGTTTCCGGTACCCGTCGCCTCAATCTCAAACGCCGCCCTCAAAATCGATTTTCTTGATTTTGACCTGTTTCGTCGATAAACATTTTGACAAAGCGTTTTGTCAATCACACTCTTTATCAATCATCGTTCGATCTTTTTACAAGTTTGGTCACATTTGCTGCAGACTGCGATACTATTTTCCGACAATTATCTCACAAGTGTCCGATCATAGCTATCGAATGTATTTAAGTTGTTTCTGTTCGTTTAGTTTGCAAGCGCGCGCGGGCAGTCCTAATTAGTGAGTTAACCGAATGACTTCCTTTTCCGTTTTCATCGATGATAAACAATTCTCAAGTTCTGACCGATAACGTCTTTGCTAACGACGCATTTATAGAAATATCAAAATCAAATCAAATCAAATATGTTTATTCTCATTATACAGTATTTGAGAGAACATAATAAAGTGAAATAGATATAATTAAATATATAAATATACCGACGTGTTAAGTATCTCGAGGTTTATGGTGATTTTTCGTCATTAATTTTGGCTGCATAACGTTATCCTTATTATACACTGGGAGAGACTGTCAAAGTGACACATCAAGCCAGTCTGATGATCCTTTGATATAATATATATATATGGTCATTCATGTTTGGCATGCACAGGACTGAGACAATCTCACCACAGTTCTTCTTTGGTAGAATTATATGGATCAGTTTTGACACAGAACTTTGTTATGTAGGAATGTACACGTACAATTCAGGGGAGAAGCTTCTATCAAACATGTTGACAACACCTGGATGTTTGAATTGACTCATTAGTCGAAAATCCACAATATACTTATTGTTAGTGCTTTGTTCTATAATTTAGATACATACTATTAATGAAACACTACCAAAGTTGAAGGCAAAACAAGATTCACTTGAAAACAAACTGATCTGCATTGATAAAAATGTTCAACAATTTCGGACAGCTGTTGACGAATGTTCATCAGCGGCAATTTCAGCGCAAACGGCAGTAGAGCGATTGCAGGATGAGAAATATGACGGTACCACTCGACTTAAAAATGATCTCAAAACTGTAAAACAGGATATTGTTGACTTGTCCGAGTCGGTGCTGAAGTCTATAAACCAAAATAAGGCAATCACTGGTGCTACAGGCTCACTTAAAGGGGAACTTAAAAATGTGCAAACAAAACAAACAACTGTGAAATGTGATTGCGCGAGTAAATGCGAAAATATGTGCAACAATACCCTATCTAAATTCATGGACTCAATGGTGAAAGAATTTGAAATTTACACCGGAAAATTATTTGAAGCAGTGATGAAGGATATCAACAACAGATATACATTTCGACCCTCCGGTGTTTTATCAAAGCCTCCAACTAAATATACCCCAGCGTTCACAACGATAGCCGCGATCACAACTCTTCTCTCCCAAACAGCATCCCTGGCTCGCCTGCTGAGTCAGCCAGAGGCAATGTCACACCACCAAATACTGTGAGAGAGGATAAAAACTCTCGTTCTAGAAATGGAAGTTCTGACAACCAAAGTGAACGGTCAACTGACCCTCATGAAGACAAAACTTATGATCCTCTGCGCGACCGGAAAAGGTTCTTCTATAACAGGAATGAAACTCCCTTGACAACTGCACGCTATTTCATTGAAGGAGTTTTTGACAATGTCGACATGAGAAAGGTGGCAAGCTTCTTAAGGAACAGAGGTGTCAAATTTTCAATAATTCGAATTATTAACACCATAAACGGATTCTCTACACTCAGAATAAACATTTCGACAGAAAACGAATCAACAGTGGAAGCGCCTGGTTTCTGGCCGAAAGGTGTTACTTGCCGACCATGGGGGCTAAGTCCCCGTTATGCGGAACAAAGTAATGATTGCTTCTAATCATAGCGGCTTTGCACAACTATCACCAACTAATTTATTGTCACACACATTCAGATATGTTATCGCTTCTCGCGTGGAATATGACAGGCGCGTTGTCGTCGTCAGCTTACTTGCACTTGTTGCTAGATCGGCATAATATCGATATATGTGGTGTTTCTGAACATTGGCTCGGAGAAAAGGACTTGTTCCTATTAGATAATATTCATTCTGAATTCGAATCACACGCTGTAAGTGATTATGCGATGCGCTTACCTTTTCAGCGAGGTCGGCCTAGGGGAGGCGTGGGCCTTATTTGGAACAAATCAAAGTTTTCTGGTCGCATAAAAAGGCTTGTCATCGATGACGACCGCATAGTCGGTATACAACTGAAAATATCCAGTTCCAACTTCATCTATGTCTTTCAAGTTTATCTCCCTACAACTAACAACTCTGTCCAGTACTACAAAGAATATCTTGACAAACTATCCGATCTTTATGATAAGTACTTTTGTCTTGGAAAAGTTATCTTCATGGGAGACTTCAATGCGGAGCTTTCTAGACATGACTCAAGATCAAATGCATTCAAAAATTTCCTAGGGAGAAAGACATTATTCTCTGTCAACGAATGTGCATCACATGCGCATATTCCGACTTTTGTAGCGACAACAGGTCACAATTCCACGATTGATCATATTATTATGTCTTGCAATGATAAACGCAATATAATACACACCCATGTTTTCGACGAGGATGTATATAATGTATCCAACCATCGCCCTCTTCTTGTCGATGCCGACATACAATTTAGTCACCAGAACTCAAATAATGTTCAAAACACTCATTTGAGGTACAACTGGAAAAAATTTCAAAATAACCCAAACTTGATATCTAATTATGTAACTCGCTTAGAATCGTACCTGCTTCCGTTGGATACATATAACGCATTCCCGTCGAAAATAGATGATTTATACAATTCCATTGTTACTGCTATAAATAGAGCAGCTAGAGAAATTATCCCTACAAAATCCTTCAAAAGACACCTGAAGCCCTTCTGGAATGATATGTCAGTGCGTGGCACCGGGAGATGACCGATGCCAGAAATAATTGGATTCAACATGGTCGGCCAGCTGACCCCAGCAACGCACTGCACATTACTTACAAAAGGACTAAATCTGACTTCCGCAGGGAATATCGTAAATGTTCGCAAAATTTTCTTGACGAATGTGTTAACAAGATAGATTCTTATGTAGAAATAGATCAAACTTCGTTCTTCAAACTCCTTAATGCAAAACGCGCGCGCCTTGGTACTCAATCGCAGTCATATTTTGTATCTAATGATCGTGTCATCAGAGATGACCAGGATATCGCCGACGAATGGATACATTACTACGAATCCATATATTCAACTCAAATACACGATACCTCATTCAACGAAGACCATTATTCAAAAGTATCCCAATTCATATCAAATGAACTTTCCCACAATAATGCATCGGAATTTGATGAACTGTTGTGCTATCCGGTATCGGTCTCTGAAGTGATATCCGCATACAAATCTCTAAGCAGAAACAAAGCTGCAGGGCATGACTCTTTGAACTATGAACACCTTATCTTTGGAGGTGAACATCTAGCCGGCTCGCTCGCTCACCTGTTTTCATTAATGTTTGAGTCAAGTTACTTTCCGCGCAATGCGAAGATTGGAATCATATTTTCGCTATATAAAGGCGCACCGAAGCCCAAAGAGTCTTTTGATAGTTACAGGGCGATAACTCTACTCCCTGTACTGTACAAGCTTTTTGAAAGGATTGTATTATCACGTTTGAAGCAAAACGGTCCACCCCCTGCAAAATGGATTTCAACAAAATATCAATTGCATGGCAACATCATACTTAGTACAAGAATGTGTCTCCTATACATCCAATAACCACAGCAAACTATTTTCTTGCTTCTTAGATGTATGGAAGGTATTTGACACCGTGTGGATCGACGGCCTACTATTCAAATTACACGAACGGAGCATCCGGGGAAAAAGCCTAAAAATAATTCATAACCTCCTTACTGGAATGAAATGTTCACTGTTATGCAATGGTTACAAATCAAAATGGATTGATGTATTGCACGGAACCAGACAAGGAGGTACATTATCTCCGATTTTCTACACCATTTACATTGATCAATTACTGTATGATCTTGAGCGCTCGGCATTTGGGCTAAAAATTGGTGGAATAAATGTATGTTGCCCAACTCATGCGGATGATATGTTGTTAATGTCATTAACATCATCAGGGTTGCAGTCACTCTGCTCGATCTGCAGCTCTTACAGCTCTCTTTGGCGTTACAAATACAATGCCACAAAAAGTTATGTTATCGTTTTCAATGAATCAAAGGCTGATTACTCTAGTTCCCAGCGAAAATGGACTTTTGGCAAACAAGAAATGTCTGAAGTCACCTCTCTCACTCATTTAGGAATACCCATACAAAAGTATAAATTCACATCTTCCTTTGTAGACGAGATATGTACCAAAATAAGGGGTACATTTTTCATGCTATCAAATGCAGGTATTTACGCAGGTGGCCTAACTCCAATGAGTTCACTAAAGATTTACAAATCGGTTATATTACCAAGAGGTCTTTATGGATCAGAACTTCTCACCAACCTACGAACACTGATACTCTCAAACTGGAACGCATTCACCGTTTTTGTTTGAAACGTATTCAGGGATTGCACTTTCAAACCCGTACGGCTATGGTGGAGGGATTGCTTGGTATCCCATCACTCGGTATTTTCATTGTAAAACGTAGGCTCTCATTGTATCATTCTTTGTGCAGCATGAATGATGACAAGGCTACCAAGCAACTCTTCCTCCATAGTACAGCTGAATCTAAATTCGGCCAAGGAGGCCCTTTCATAAGGACAGTTGAATCGGATCTCGAAGATCTCAGAATTGGTTCCTTTTATTTGGATTTTTCATCGGAAGCAATCATACCTGTTAAGAACCATTGGAAAACCATAGTTAATGAGGCGATCGGAGTTTATTCAAATAACCAATGGCAACAACTAGTATCAATGCAGAGTGATTTCGATCGTTTTTCCATTGTCCAGGAAAATCTTCAAATGTCCCATATTTGGAAAGCATGTCACAAATTTCCCAAACACAAGAAGTGTTATTTTTTCATTGTCCAACTACAGTGTATGTTGAAATTTAAGGAAGATGTTTTATGCACAAGATGTGGTCAAGTTTATAATGACACAGTCAAACATGTTTTTCACGACTGTGACTTTCTTAGCAACTCAAGAAATGACGCTTGGTATCGTTTTTTGTCCCATTTTCATATAGACTGTTTTATGTGTATTGATAGAATTCCTCCCTCCAATCAAATGCTCATGTTTATTGGACACATCACAAATGCTCTATTCGACATAGCTGAAGATGCGCTCGCCATAGTCGATTTTTTCGTGCTAGAGGCCACGCAAATATGGCATTATTGGATAACTGGAATTCACGGCTGTGCATCAGAGATCGTCCTGAGAGACGTGATGTGAAATAAATACATGTATGCAAGCGATGTTTTCATGTTAAACAAGAATTAAGGCAATATCTTTAATTTAGTTTTGTATTCTTCTTATGCGTAAAAGCATTAGTCTCTTTTCATCTATGTTTACATTTTGTTTTCTGATATCGCGGTTTTCCCACGTTTTTCAGTCAATTTAAGTTGCCAAGATGTAATTATGCATTCCTGTATAAAATATGTTTTTGCCTGTGGCAATTCATGTATTTGTATATATGTTTACAATTTATTGTAATTTTGTATCGAACTCTTCAAATATGGAGGATAATAAAGATATATATACTAGTAATACCCTCCTGTCACCACAATAATATTATCGTAAATTGTGCAATCTGAAACCAATCTCCTAAGTTCGCGGCAAATAAAAATTGTGATTTCATCAGAAATAATCAGATCGAGTTTTGCATATAATATGAATAAAGTATTCATGTGTTGTCGTTAGTGGAACTTATTATTAAACATTTCCCTCAATGTTGAAGCAACCAGTACGATAATGGTGGGCATTTTGACTGAAAATTCAAGTACGATAATGAACCATGGTGAACCGTAAATCAAGTTCTATCTGATATCATTATCGTACTGGTTGCTTCGGTGGCCGTGTGGTATTGACGTCGGACTTTGAGTCGCAAGGCGCGCTCGCCGTCGGGTCGGGGTTCGTATCCCACCCAATCTAAAAAAAATTGCATTGTCTCAAAAATCAAATTTGCTTCTAAGTGTTGATATGTTCAGGTCAGAAATTTCGGAATTCTTGGGATCTTTGGCTATTTCTAAAGGACCTTTTATCGTACTGGGTGATTTTAATTTCCATATGGAGAATAAGGCGGACAGAGAATCGAATAATTTCTCGAACATCCTGAAATCAATGGAACTTGTTCAACTGGTAACTGACCCTACACACACATGTAAGCACACACTAGACATTGTGATCACCCGCGAGTGTGACTCCAGGATTGTTTATGACATTGAAGTATTTGACATAGCTCTTTCTGACCATTTCCTGGTAAAATTCAACATTAGGCTCCGTAGACCAAAACCGGAGAGGAAGACAATGACTTTCCGTAAATATCGCAGCTTTGATCCTTGCGATTTGTCAAACGCCATCATGTCCTCGTCTCTGTGGAGAACCCGCGATCTTTCAGTCGACGCGCTGGTTAAAAACTTCAATTCTGTGGCCCAGGAGTTGGTTGACAGTTTTGCACCTTCGCAAACTAAAACCATGGTGAACCGTGGTTTAATGACGACCTCCGATTAGGGAAAGGGCGTCGTAGAAATCTCGAACTGCAATGGCGTTCCTCAAAACTTGATATTCACAGTGAGTTGTTCGTGATACAACGAAATAAACTTATCATCGAGGCCAAGCGGCAATAATTTGCTGACCTCGTGAGCGATAACTCAAAACGGCCTAAAGTTCTATCTGATGTTATTGATAAACTACTTCACAAAAACAAGTCCTCGCCACTCCCTCAGTAAACGTCATCGGTCGATCTTGCCAATATATTTGCGAAGTTCTTTGTAAACAAAATCGAGAACATCCGATGCAATATGGTTAGCAACAATGAAACACTCAGCTGGGAATTTCTTCAGACCAGTGGTTCATCAAGGGGACTGAAAAAACTGACGTGTTTCAAGTCACTCACATCTGATCAGCTGTCAGAAATTATATCGAAATCTCCATCAAAACAGTGCCCTCTCGACATTATACCAACAAAGTTATTGAAGACATGTAAGTCAGCACTAGCGCCCGTGTTGATGAATATTGTAAACAGTTCTTTGGATTGTGGCATTTTCCCATCCACCATGAAACATGCCTTAGTAACGCCGCTACTGAAGAAACCAGGGTTTGATGTCGAGGTCCTAAGTTTCAGACCTCTCTTTTATTTCAAAGCTGATAGAGAGGGTTGTTTCCAAACAACTCCGCGAATACTTGTCGTCCACTGGCTTGTCGGAAGTGTTTCAATCTGCCTATCGTCCAAATAGCAGCACTGAGACTGCACTTCTGCGGGTCCAAAACGACTTGCTTATGTCAATGGATCAAAGGGAAGTGTCATGCTTGGTGTTACTGGACCTCAGTGTCGCCTTCGACACCATCGACCACGTTGTGCTATTGGAGAGACTTGAAAACAGACTCGGTGTGACTGGTGTAGCCTTAGATTGGTTTAGGTCATATCTGAACGGCCGTACATTGAGTGTCACAGTGAACAACGTTCACTCTGATGTGTTTGCACTTAAGTACGGTGTGCCACAGGGGTTTGTGCTTGGACCCATGATCTATGTGATCTACGTCCTACCGCTGGGGGACATAATCCGTCACCATGGGCTGAATTTTCACTTTTACGCGGATGATTCCCAACTCTACGTTCACTTCAACCCTGGTTGTGAGATTCCAGCCAGAGAATCCCTAGAGCACTGTGTATCCGATATTAAAATCTGGATGACTGATAATTTCCTTAAGTTGAATCCTGACAAAACTGAACTGATATATATCGGGTTACCGCATCAGTTGCAGAAAGCAACTACCCACGATATTGTGCTTGGAGATAGTGTAGTCTTTAAGTCGACTATGGTCCGCAACCTGGGGTATATGATGGATGACAATCTATCTGCGGAGGCGCATGTAATGCAAGTTTGCAGATTGGCATATTGTCACCTGAGAAATATCAGCAGGGTGCGAAATGTGGTCGACGAAGAGACGGCCAAACAACTCGTACATGCATTTATCACAAGCCGTATAGACTACTGTAACTCACTTTTATTTGGTTGCAACACATACCTTATTCGAAAACTTCAGCTTGTACACAACTGTGCTGCTAGGATTGTTACCAAAACAAATCAATTTGATAACATCACTCCAATTTTAGCTAAATTACACTGGCTTCCCGTTGAGCAGAGGATCCATTTTAAAGTCTTGCTTTTCACTTATAAGTGTTTAAATAATCTGGCACCATCGTACTTGTCGGATCTTATTCAGCGCTATCAACCCGTCAGACCCCTCAGGTCTGCCAAGGCAAATCAACTTGTCTGTAAACCTGGGGATCTGGTTACATGCGGCGATCGCGCCTTTTCTGTGGCTGGCCCAAAGCTGTGGAATCTACTTCCTGATCACTTAAGGATTCCACAAACCATAGATGAGTTCAAATCCACACTTAAAACCCACCTGTTTGAAGTGGCATTTGGTCCTCGGCCCACATTGCGTAAAGTTAAGAAATAGCCGCAGTTTATGTTGTATATCTGTATTGTGTTGTATATGTTTTATGTGTATATTGTTAAGTCCGAGAGCACATTTGTGGAGTCGTGACTATAAACCATATTATTATTATCTGGCTTGAAGCTGTGCTAGATAAAAATGGCACAAAAAAAAATGTTGGGTGCACTATCAATTTTATCGGGGAAACATAAAATGCAGAGCGCAGCCCATTAGTGACGTAGGTTCCTGTACGCCTGAAGCGACAGTTTAGAGACTACATTAGTGACGTAGGTTCCTGAACGTCTGAAGCGACGGTTTAGAGATTACATTAGTGACGTAGGTTCCTGAACGTCTGAAGCGACGGTTTAGAGATTACATTAGTGACGTAGGTTCATGAACGTCTGAAGCGACGGTTTAGAGATTACATTAGTGACATAGATTCCTGGCCTTGAACGATTCACACGACGGTTTAGAGATTACATTAGTGACGTATGTTCCTGGCCTTGAACGTCTGAAGCGACGGTTTAGAGATTACATTGGTGATGTAGGTTCCTGAACGACTGAAGCGACGGTTTAGAGATTACATTAGTGACGTAGGTTCCTGGACCTGAATGTCTGACGTGACGGTTTTGAGATTACATTAGTGACGTAGGTTTAAAAGATTAAAGATTACATTAGTGACATAGATTCCTGGCCTTGAACGATTCACACGACGGTTTAGAGATTACATTAGTGACGTATGTTCCTGGCCTTGAACGTCTGAAGCGACGGTTTAGAGATTACATTGGTGATGTAGGTTCATGAACGTCTGAAGCGACGGTTTAGAGATTACATTAGTGACGTAGGTTCCTGTCTCTGAGCGTCTGAAGCGACGGTTTAGAGAATACATTAGAGACGTGGGTTCCTGAACGTGTGAAGCGACGGTTTAGAGATTACACTAGTGATGTAGGTTCCTGGACCTGAACGTCTGACGTGACGGTTCAGAGATTATATTAGTGACGTAGGTTCCTGAACGTATGAAGCGACGGTTTAGAGATTACATTAGTGGCGTAGGCTCCTGATCGACTGTAGCGACGGTTTTGAGATTACATTAGTGACATAGGTTCCTGGCCCTGAACGACTGAATCGACGGTTTTGAGATTACATTAGTGACGTCGGTTCCTGGCTCTGAACGACTGCAGCGACGGTTTAGATATTACATTAGTGACGTAGGTTCCTGACCCTGAACGTCTGACATGACGGTTTAGAGATTACATTAGTGACGCAGGTTCCTGAACATCTGACGCGACGGTTTAGAGATTATATTAGTGACGTATGTTCCTGAACGTTTGAAGCGACGGTTTAGAGATTACATTAGTGACGTAGGTTCCTCGACTGAACGTCTGAAGCGACGATTTATAGATTACATTAGTGCGTATGTTCCTGGACGTCTGAAGCGACGGTTTAGAGATTATATTAGTGACGTATGTTCCTGGACGTTTGAAGCGACGGTTTAGAGATTACATTAGTGACGTAGGTTCCTGAACGACTGAAGCGACGGTTTAGAGATTGCATTAGTGACGTAGGTTCCTGGACCTGAACGTCTGAAACGACGGTTTAGAGATTACATTGGTGACGTATGTTCCTGGTCCTGATAACTGTCACTAAAAGAAAGAGTGGATTGTTCTACGACATCAATAAATTGACAATTTGCCAAACGCGCGCATTATAGAAATTGATGTTTGCAGCAGTTGATATTTTGTGGGTGGGTTGCTTGACCCAATCTCATTAATTGGAAGGGAAAATATTGAAGACACTTCATATGCATCTAAATTAGATTCAACAAATTAAGTTTATAGTTCGTATTGCGTTAATTAAGCCATGCTAATTGTGTAGCCTGGTTTATGAACATCTGGAAGGAAGGTAAGAGGGGCACATAATAAAACATATCTATCACCACCTCAGTGACGTGACAATATGGTTTTTGTTGGGGGGGGGGGGGTTGGGGGGGGGGGGGGTATCTCACCCCGACTTTGGTAAGAATTTTCAACATTGGAAATTTCATACCTGACACAACATGCGTTGGACATTTCACGCCACAATGGGTTGAAATTGTTCTCGTAGTTCGATTTTCCAACAATTTATTAGTGGGGAATTTGTTGTATTTGGACGAATATTTGCATATTTTCCATCTTCAGAAAATATGTTTTAACTGCAAAGGCCATCAGTTGAAAATTTTCCAACCTTTGGGAGTATCAGGTTGGAAATTTCCAACACTTGGAAAGCTTGAAGCCACTGTAGATGCTACGAATTTGCAATATTCATGTTCAGATTTTGACAATTTTAGTTGCTAGTAGGGGGGGGGGTTCTGTCTGGTTCAATAGGGAAGGATGTGGTTGTAATTTCCATGGTTACCTCCCCCAAACGGAGACCCCCTAGCCGCGTCCCTGCACTATCTCAACAATTGACTAATAGCGGAACTGTACATGAATTTCCATACATTTTGAAAATTATAGATATATATAATCTTTTTTAGCAGAATGAATGTCAATATAATAATATAAAATATAATTACACATATTAATATTATAATAATATACGGTGCAGGGTATCCGACCAATCGCAACTTCTCGGATTATCGTTCTTGCGAAAATAGATCTGCTACGGAAATCACCGAGGTTTGCCAATTGGGTATCCGACCTGCAAATGGCCCGATTCCCGCGTACTGAAAAAAAAAACGAAGATGGAAATAACATCGGATTAGCTAATTGAAGATTTCCGAGCTACTCAGTGAACTTAAATATCCTCTCGTTGCAATCAATTTATGGTATCGTTTATAATTCGTACGATCTGGCTTTCGTGGTAATAATCGCATAACAATAACAGCGGGAGGTGAAACTCTGCTGACGGCAAATTAGGAGCAGTATTCGTTATTGCTAACGGCAACTGGGAGAAATGCTAACAGGAAACCAAGAGCTGAGGTATGGTTAAATAGTCTTTGTTAAGGGAAGCTAACCAACTTATAGTCATTAAAGTTTAACAGTTGGGTTGACATTAGGAAAATATTCGAATGTTTGTCTAAAATCGATAAAATATCAAAATTTACACAATATGTTCGTTGGAAAGCTTAAATGTTGGCAGAATCTGACCATATTTTCGGTCCGAAATTATCAAACGCCGTATATTCAGGCACGAGACGATTATAAGTGTTAAAGTGATGTGAAACACTCCGAAAGTGTGAGAAAATAGAAATGGAGAATAGTCTTGCTCAAAGTAGTTATATTTTACGAATATTAATCCAAATTGACAACACACACCGTTATTCTTATATATTAATTAAAGGCAATGGCGCTAGATGGCGAAATCGTTTCCGTTAGTTTAGCACCGATTGTTGCGTCCGAATTTAGATGTCAATATTTACAATTGAGCGTAGTTCAGACGATGTTTTCAATGGAGTGGTATGGTCGATTTCTTTAAATTTTTCGGCGATGTTAGTAGAATGCTACATTCCACAGGTTGGCATATATAGAGCCTGAGAACTAACTTATAAGTTTATTGCACTCGAACAAGTCCATAATATGTCTTTAAAATGTTTGTCTTTCGAATAACATTCGCAAGCACTGTCAAGAATCAGGTCCACATGAGAGCTATCGGAATGGACATTCCATGAAAGCTATCGGAATGGACATTACATGAAAGCTATCGGAATGGACATTACATGAAAGCTATCGGAATGGACATTACATGAAAGCTATCGGAATGGACATTACATGAAAGCTATCGGAATGGACATTACATGAAAGCTATCGGAATGGACATTACATGAAAGCTATCGGAATGGACATTACATGAAAGCTATCGGAATGGACATTACATGAAAGCTATCGGAATGGACATTACATGAAAGCTATCGGAATGGACATTACATGAGAGGGATCGGAATGGACATTACATGAAAGCTATCGGAATGAACATTACATGAAAGCTATCGGAATGGACATTACATGAAAGCTATCGGAATGGACATTACATGAAAGCTATCGGAATGGACATTACATGAAAGCTATCGGAATGGACATTACATGAGAGGGATCGGAATGGACATTACATGAAAGCTATCGGAATGGACATTACATGAAAGCTATCGGAATGGACATTACATGAAAGCTATCGGAATGGACATTACATGAAAGCTATCGGAATGGACATTACATGAGAGGGATCGGAATGGACATTACATGAAAGCTATCGGAATGGACATTACATGAAAGCTATCGGAATGGACATTACATGAAAGCTATCGGAATGGACATTACATGAAAGCTATCGGAATGGACATTACATGAAAGCTATCAGAATGGACATTACATGAAAGCTAACGGAATGGACATTACATGAAAGCTATCGGAATGGACATTACATGAAAGCTATCAGAATGGACATTACATGAAAGCTAACGGAATGGACATTACATGAAAGCTATCGGAATGGACATTACATGAAAGCTATCGGAATGGACATTACATGAAGTCTATCGGAATGGACATTACATGAAAGCTATCAGAATGGACATTACATGAAAGCTATCGGAATGGACATTACATGAAAGCTATCGGAATGGACATTACATGAAAGCTATCGGAATGGACATTACATGAAAGCTATCGGAATGGACATTACATGAAAGCTATCAGAATGGACATTACATGAAAGCTATCGGAATGGACATTACATGAAAGCTATCGGAATGGACATTACATGAAAGCTATCGGATTGGACATTACATGAAAGCTATCGGAATGGACATTACATGAAAGCTATCAGAATGGACATGACATGAGAGCAATCGGAATGGACATTACATGAAAGCTATCAGAATGGACTTGACATGAGAGCTATCGGAATGGACATTACATGAAAGCTATCGGAATGGACATTACATGAAAAATATCGGAATGGACATTACATGAAAGCTATCGGAATGGACATGACATGAGAGCAATCGGAATGGACATTACATGAAAGCTATCAGAATGGACATTACATGAAAGCTATCGGAATGGACATTACATGAAAGCTATCGGAATGGACATTACATGAAAGATATCGGAATGGACATTACATGAAAGCTATCGGAATGGACATTACATGAAAGCTATCGGAATGGACATTACATGAAAGCTATCGGAATGGACATTACATGAAAGCTATCGGAATGGACATTACATGAAAGCTATCGGAATGGACATTACACGAAACCTATCGGAATGGACATTACATGAAATCTATCAGAATGGACATTACATGAAAGCTATCAGAATGGACATTACATGAAAGCTATCGGAATGGACATTACATGAAATCTATCAGAATGGACATTACATGAATCTATCAGAATGGACATTACATGAAATCTATCAGAATGGACATTACATGAAATCTATCAGAATGGACATTACATGAAAGCTATCAGAATGGACATTACATGAAAGCTATAGGAATGGACATTACATGAAATGTATCAGAATGGACATTACATGAAAGCTATCGGAATGGACATTACATGAAATCTATCGGAATGGACATTACATGAAAGCTATCGGAATGGACATTACATGAAAGCTATCGGAATGGACATTACACGAAAGCTATCGGAATGGACATTACATGAAAGCTATCGGAATGGACATTACACGAAAGCTATCGGAATGGACATTACATGAAAGCTATCAGAATGGACATTACACGAAAGCTATCGGAATGGACATTACATGAAAGCTATCGGAATGGACATTACATGAAATCTATCGGAATGGACATTACATGAAAGCTATCGGAATGGACATTACATGAAAGCTATCGGAATGGACATTACATGAAAGCTATCGGAATGGACATTACATGAAAGCTATCGGAATGGACATTACATGAAAGCTATCGGAATGGACATTACATGAAAGCTATCGGAATGGACATTACATGAATGCTATCGGAATGGACATTACATGAAATATTTTAAAAGCAGAGAGTTCATTGACCGTATTCTCTTCTTATTTCAAACAGTTTAGTTTTTATGAAAACCAGTCACATGTATGAATTAAAAACATATGGCTGCTTCGATAAAGAGGTATAAAAATAAAAATAGAGCATGAGATATCGTGATATATGCAAAATATTAAAATCTTCATATAGGCCTCAAGTTTTAGACGAGACCCATGTTGTTTGTTTCTTTCAGAAACAGGTAGTGCTACCGTCAGGCAGTTGTCGGCCAACTACATTGTAACTTTGATCTTATGTAGATTGTGTTGCCAAGGGATATTGCCCGACATAATTGTAAAACTGTAAACATAAACCATAGTGCCCAACAAAAACATAAATAGTATATACATAACATTACAGCAGCCCATTGGAATCCAGTAAATTGTCTCTATCAGTGTTGTCCAGTTCTAGCATATTTGCTGGTTTGTCAAATTGTTTAATGAGATTATTTCTCACTGCCAGCGACGTTGCTATGGGGTTCTAACCGGGGGAGGGGTTTGGTCTAATAAAATTTCCAACTATATAGGATTTGGTTTTGAGCAATCCAAAATTCCAATATTGATATAATTTGGGTTTCTATATGTTCTTTTTAAGAGTATGACACTGTAAAGACACTGACACTAGTCACAAGAATGGCATAGCATTGACCATGTTTTATGTACTGAGTACAGTGTGCATGCATGCAGTACATTATACATGCTATTAATCATAATATGGTTGATAACAGAATACGAGTTTAAATACATGTATTCAAATTCCAAGGAGTCACAAGTTATAACTCACACAATGCTAACAAGTATGCATGCTGAATGATTGTTATATTGTTAAAGATGTCATCAGAAAGATATGGAGGTTTGACATTACTAATAGAGCGGTGACCATGACTCTATGGTTGGTAAAACATACCAGTCTGAACTTGAAGGAAATGCTTTGCTTTCAATTTCATATATGTGTTCAGGTAATGAGCATGACTGGAATTTATATAGTCAAATGTCTGTGTATTAACGTGTAATATTGACATTACATTGCAACCTTGCAGGACAAATTTAAATTAATTTATTAATTTTCTGCTATGAGAGTTACTAAATGAATAAGTATAAGTACAACAATTGGACTTTGAGTCATGAAATTTCCAACTATTGAAAATTATGGTCCTCATTGGGGTGAGACACCCCACACCCCCTGTCGTTACATTCCTACACCACTGTACAATTTATGATTAGAGACTTTATATTGCGTATTCATTCCAAGGATGCTCATTGTGAATTATTCTCTATATATAGTGAGTGCACCCCGGTCCTGATTGTGAGGGAGGGGAGAGAACTTCTCCTCGAATATCCCCAGCTTAGGTATAACCTATCAGTTCTTCGATATTTGTTTTCTGTATTTCCTGAATTATATAACGTCGGGCTTTGTGGTGGATACGTCGGGGAAGGATACATTACACCCCCCCCCCTAATATTTTGGGGAAGTTATACGTTTACGGGCCTGATTCTCAGCATGGGTGTTATCGGGATGACAGGTTGGTCATCGTTTATTAAAGACATATTATGTACTTGTTCGGATGCGTGAAACTGATAAATTAGTAATCGGGCGCTATGCCAGTGGAGGAACGCAACATTCTACTGACATCGCCGAAAATGTGAAGCAAATCGACCATCCCACTCCATAGAAAATATTATTTGAACAACGCTAAATTGTAAATATATACTTGATTCGGGACGCATCTATTGGCGATAAGCTAAAGAAAACGATTTCGCCACCGAGAATCACTGCATTTAATTAATATATAAGAATGGCAGAGTGTGTTGTCTATTTGGATATAATAATACTAAAAATTACGATAATGAACAAGATTATTCTCAATTTCTATTTGATCACCCTACCTGGGTGTTTCACATCACTATATTTACATACTAAGTGTTGTCATCACTAAATCCAGCATTCTGATTGGTCGGCGCACACGTGGCTAGTTGCAGTTATTTCTCGGTGAATGCTCAACGCCTCATAACACCAAGCTAATAAAACCATCGATACGTCATTGGGTTTGGAAAGACGAACACGTAATGGTTTGGGCGCATTTGGACTCGCGCAGGATTGACTTAATACATCATCGGGTTTCAATATGAAGAGAAATTGTACCTATTAACTTTTGCCAAGGGTGCTATTGGGTATTTTGGGCTGTTTTTGTCACGATACACTTTTCGATTTAAATACATTTACAAAAGTGGCTTTTTCGCTAAATGTATATAAATATAAGGATTAACTGTCATGTGGACTATTTTTATGGAGATGTAACCGTGAGGTAAGTGGTCATAACTTGTATGTAAAACCCTTCGGGTTTTACACAAGTTATGTCCACTTACCTCACGGTTACATCTCCATAAAAACAGTCCACATGACAGTTAATCCTTATTTAACGTGTGAGAATCATATCCGCACAGTACAGTAAAGAAGACTATTACACAGAAAAAAGCGCATATAATAACGACCGGAAATTGCATGCGGTTGACGGCGAGAATTAATCAACTGTTGGATTTTCTTTGATTTTTGTATTATTCCGTTAGACAGACTGATTGCTTCAGACCATGTTCCTTGTCCGTGTGAAATTCTCTATCAAAGAAATCCCCGAAGGTTTTCGTCCAATTTAAATTGTGAGTGATATATTGGAATAATCATTCTAATGAGTTTATAATGGAAACTATACATATATCTACGCACACCATGCATGCCAATCTCTATACCAGAGCGCACTGTCATACATCCTTTCTGACTCTGTTATCTGGACCTGCTGGGTACCAGTCTCGGTGTTCTATAGACTCTGTTATCTGGACCTGCTGGGTACCAGTCTCGGTGTTCTATAGACTCTGTTATCTGGACCGGCTGGGTACCAGTCTCGGTGTTCTATATTTAGCGCGGGTTATCTGGACCGGCTGGGTACCAGTCTCGGTGTTCTATAGACTCTGTTATCTGGACCGGCTGGGTACCAGTCTCGGTGTTCTATAGACTCTGTTATCTGGACCGGCTGGGTACCAGTCTCGGTGTTCTATATTTAGCGCGGGTTATCTGGACCGGCTGGGTACCAGTCTCGGTGTTCTATAGACTCTGTTATCTGGACCGGCTGGGTACCAGTCTCGGTGTTCTGACTGTGTTATCTGGACCGGCTGGGTACCAGTCTCGGTGTTCTATAGACTCTGTTATCTGGACCGGCTGGGTACCAGTCTCGGTGTTCTATATTTAAAGCGGGTTTTCCAGCAATTATGCCGAATTCGATCGACCAAAAATGTCATTATGTGCTTTGAGAAAAATCCCCTCACTAAAAACTTACGACAGAACGGAGTTTACAATCGGAAATCATGAATGTCTGCATGACCCATCCACAATTTCAATGTGGTTTGTTGGGTAGGGGAAAACCACCCCCTTCCAAATCTCCCCGGGTTCTCACAACCAAATTCCCAATAAAGTTTCATGCGCGCGAATCGCATACAGGGGCCGAAGGCTGTAACTTATAAAGGTCCCTCCGACGCTGAATAAAGGCTCCCGAATGGAGCCTGTTTCAGCTAGTTGGTTATAAATGATTCCTGTAGCTACAGTCATGGAAGGGTTAACCCTTTCATTACTAAATGGATTCTTCCATTCAATTATGAAATTGACAGTTTGAAATTGAATTTTCTTTGGAAAATTTACGAATTGGTCGCCTTCTTAAGGAGACGTGCATTACTATTACAGATCAACTAGAAAAGGGGATAACATTAACACAAAAAAGGTCCTTTCTTTTCAGAAGGAAACGAAACTTAGTCACCACGATCGTGATGGAAATCGAGTGTCAACTCATGGCGTGCCCACGATTTACCCAAAGATCACCATCGACAAACTGGGGTGGATTCGATCCCTATTGGACATATAATGTATACACAAATCATGGTATCGGTATTGATGCATACTATTAGTAGTCGGTATACACATAGCCGAGTCAGTATCTTATATGTATACCTGCCCCGCGTTCTGCCGCCATCGATTTATGGCCACTATATATTCACATTTAATGTGACATTAACCCTTTACCCAACAAACCGGCCAAAAACGGCCAAATAAAGCTGCAACAGCCTAAATTATCTTGGGTCTGTCTCAATAAAACCATACAAATATGGATATCATTGGAACCGGCTCCTTGACCACATTGTGATAGTTACAGTTATGCCCTGTGCCAATGCATTCTCTTATATATGCGAGTCGACCATAGGTCGCCTCGCATATATAAGAGAATGCATTGGCCTAAAAAAAAATCTTTTTTAACACTTTTTACCATTTTTTCTTACATTCTTTAACAATTTTATAATTTTTAATGTGTTAAGCCAATGCATTCTCTTATATATGCGAGGCGACCTATGGTCGACTCGCATATATAAGAGAATGCATTGGCACAGGGCCCTTCTGTTGGGTAAAGGGTTAAGACCCCTCTTATCGCAGTATCTTATATGTATACCTGCCCCGCGTTCTGCCGCCATCGATTTGTGGCCACTATATATTCACATTTAATGTGACATTAAGACCCCTCTTATCGCAGGTAATTCACTTTATCTTTGGAATAACAACTGATTTGTCTGCTGACCTTATAAGACAGGGTTTTGTCTGGTCGCAATGGAAATGTCAAACGACAAGGTAGAGTTCAGTCCCCTCGCTACGCTGATCTGACCACTGGCACAACGTATACAGAATGTAAGGAAATCGTCCGTTTTTTATTTGACTTTTGTCGGGTCAATTCATTCCGTATTATTCTGAAAAACCTAACTGCCCATATTCATTTGGAAATTTGCCTTATCAAATCAAAATGTATTGTTATCGACACACAATTAAGAATTAGTCACTTTCATGATGGGAGCTTCCTGAATTTTTGCAAAAACCCTGTGCCAATGCATTCTCTTATATATGTGAGTCGACCATAGGTCGCCTCGCATATATAAGAGAATGCATTGGCCTAACAAATTTTATATTATTTTTTAATAGAAAAAATGATAAATTTTTTTTTAAAGAATGTAAGAAATAATAATAAAAAATGTTAAAGAATGTAAGAACAAATGATAAAAATTGATGAAGAATGTAAGAAAATATGATAAAAAAATGAGAATTTTTTTAAAGAATGTAAGAAAAAAATGACGAAAATTGTTAAACAATGTAAGAAAAACAGTTTGTGGTTTTTAAAGTGATGTGAAACACTCCGGTAGGGTGATCAAATAGTAATGGAGAATAATCTTGCTCAAGGTTTTCTTGAATAAATAATCGGAGAACCAAAACACACCATTGGGCGAAATAGTTCTTTTGTTCTTGAGACTTTACAATCTTAGGTTACGACATTACACAAACTTTGTTCGATATTGTGTGTGCTTGATAAGTCCAACGTGTGGTTCCGTTCGCTTTATATATATAATTATATTATTATTATTATTATCCACCCGTTATAACTAACACTATTTCTGATTGGGCAAAAGCCGCCACGTGATAATCCGGAAAAAAGTCATATTGGACTCCCAAGAGTGCAATATTATAATCTACGGGACGCTAAGTGGTCGGATATGGTGTCATGTGTGGCGAAGTGAGATCAATATTAGGCGACGCCGTAGGCCTCACATGACACCATATCCGACCACTAAGCGTCCCGTAACGTATTTATTATGTCATATCCATTTAATTAATCGTCGCTGTAATTTATTGTAATTTGGTGAGATAAATGTGTCGTCTGTGGCCATTAACTTTTGTAACGTCTCAGTGAAGTCCGGCAGGCAAAGTCAAATATTAGGCTTGTGCGTGTTTTAGCGTATAAAGTTTTTTTCTAAGCGTTTTCTGGTTGTATAACCATCCCAGATCAATATGCAATCGGCTGGACTTCTGTCAGCCTTGAGGAATTTTTTTTTATCGAGCATCAAAAAAGATGGCTGCCAAAAAGAGGAAATTTTCGTTCCGAAATTTCATTCCGAACTTCTTGGCACCAACTTTGGGGTTAACCGGGGGAAATCACAAGGGAACGTTGCGAGAAGGGGAGAGCCTTCAGTTGGAATAGATTTTGATCATCAAAAACTCAAAATATTGGCAATTTTCTACCAAATGTCAAAAATATGGCCAAAAATATGACTAAGTGTCCCATTACGTAACAACGCACCCAGTTGAGGGGTAAGAAAACCTCTCTTGTGGAAAGTTTCATACACAAAAGGAGAGAGGTTAGTGAGAATCCAGATTGGAGTTGAAGTAGAGACAGGACGAGGTGTGACTTCTGGGCGGAGGGTTATCGAAATGACACAAACAGCTTGTTAAGTAGATAGGTACATATTGTTCTGTACAACGACCAAGTCAATGAGAAATGATGTTAGTCTTCAGAAGTCCGAGAGGACCCGTCCCTTGCCAACCTCGACTGTTCGTTGCAGCATTCAATATTTGCATGGCACCTACAGAACACAGTGCATGCTAATCTGGCTACACCTTGCCGTTCTGCAATGGCTGTTTGCTTGAACATGAGCATCGAATCATTTGCAGAATATCGTCAGGGGCAAGAGGGACGTCCCGGGGAACAGTCGTAGGTATTAGTGATTTTGACGCCTCGTCTTTCACAAACCCATAGTCTGTTGGGTCCAGTGGTGGTGGATCGAGACCCAACGCATGCTTCCAGATGCATGCTTGCAAATTGGCGCGTTTGACGTTCTCTATGAAAGATTGTGTACTCGGGGGCAAGGTGCATAGTTTCGGAACTTTTGAGGCTCCTGGTCTGCCCACTGTAGTTGACCATAAGCTCACCCTTGCTTCGGACATTGAGGCGGATGATGGAACCCCATAACAGGCTGTCATGAATGATGTCGATTCTCTGATGACGACGTCTATAGAAGCGTCAATATCACCCACTGAATTGAGACAAACTCCATCGGCTTTCAATATTTTGAGGGCACGATCTTTCCCTATAACGAAACAACCGGAAACTGTATCGCAGCCAGATATAGCATGTGTCGCTAAAATGTCTGGAACGATATCATGGTGTTTGTTCACGGTTGCAGAAATATCTACAACTGACCTATCCTGGATATGAGACTCCATAATCACTGACGATGTGAGCTTCTGTTTGTGGTAGAAGTGAAGCATTAATACGAAGACATCAGTATCATCTGCAAGAACGACAACCTGTTTCTCACTTTCCTCGGCCACTCGCACTGCTTGTTGCACTATGATAGTGTCAGCCCCTTCATGAGTGGTCTTCAGTCGCGCCTTCCGATCATTATACCTTTGTTAACCCTTTACACAACAGAAGGGCCCTGTGCCAATGCATTCTCTTATATATGCGAGTCGACCATAGGTCGCCTCGCATATATAAGAGAATGCATTGGCTTAACACATTAAAAATTATAAAATTGTTAAAGAATGTAAGAAAAAATGGTAAAAAGTGTTAAAAAAATAATATTTTTTTTAGGCCAATGCATTCTCTTATATATGCGAGGCGACCTATGGCCGACTCGCATATATAAGAGAATGCATTGGCACAGGGCATAACTGTAACTATCACAATGTGGTCAAGGAGCCGGTTCCAATGATATCCATATTTGTATGGTTCTATTGAGACAGACCGAAGATATGTTCGGCTGTTGAAGCTTTATTTGGCCGGTTTTGGCCGGTTTGTTGGGTAAAGGGTTAAATTCTATCGGTACATTATCTTGGGCGATGACTACCAATTTGTGCTCCATAGTATTGTCAGTGACAAATTCTTTGTCTACCTCGAGCTGTTTGCAGATTATACTGATGAGCTGCTTTTTATTCTCGGGGACAGTCAGCATCAGTTTCTGAGAAGGTAGCACTGATGCGGAATTCAACTTGAATTCTCGAAAAGAGCCTGTAGCTCTATGGGCTCTCATGGTACATTTCGTTCTAAAATCAAGATACCTATCGAACACGAGATACACATCACCAATCAACAGTCTATGCTTCAAAGTTTCCTGAAACTTGTGAACGAAGTCCAGAACAGTAGGACTCCGAAGAGAACTTGACGCTGGCCAGTGGGGAATCCACAGGAGTGCACACCCATCAATGATTGTGCTAATACTAAGTCCTGCTGGTGCTAACTGCCGAGCAGACGTGACGACTGAGAGTTGATGCTTCAGCACTGATTTCGATTTAGGGATGCGCATGTCACCAGACTCATCAAACAAAGCTGATGGTACCGACGAAAGCTCATAAGATAGCATGCCAGTTACTCTTGTGTAAATCAGGTTGCAGTTATATACATTTGTCTCGACAACTGTTATGCCCCTTTTCATGGCAGACATCGTCACCACCGGGTTTGAAATGGTGTCATAAAATCCATTCGGTAACTTTCTTTCGAACTCTACCATCTTCTCTTGGCCAAGCGTAAGTGCATTAAAAACGTTTTCCGATGATGGAGCTATCATACCAGTCGTTATGTGAATGAGTCCTTCTGGATGTTGATCAGGGCTGAGTGGGTTGACAACAACTTCTAATATTTCTCTAAGACCATCTCGGTCTTGTTTATCAGCAGCAATTTTACTTCTTGCCTCTTCCTTGTGCAATTGATCAGAGCTAGACTGCCCTTCTGATTCTCTCAACTGATGCACGTTATTCAGTATACAGTATACAAGTGTGCAAACTGAGTGCCCAAACTTTGAGTGTTTCTGGTTTCAGGGCGATGCCAATTATACCCGACTTCCCATGACCATAGCGCATAAAGGTTGTCTCGATAAACATATCACTCCAAATACCATTCCACCAACCCTCTATGTGACGCATCACGTGGTCGCCTTTCATGAAATGCGACAGGATATCTTGGGGCAGAGACTACATCTCACGGAAGTAGTATAATCCATATCGAGCATAATTGACATGTCCAGATGTAAAGAAGTATGGCAACATCGCTTCTACTGAGGCAAGGTGAAGTGGCCAGTCACCTTCTCGTTCAGCTCGCACATACATCATCATAATACATACTGGCTTAATTAGGCAGTCTACCCACAGTTTAGTAGTTTTGCTCTTATGGGAGAGTTCATCTAATCTGTTTGCAAGATCATCAGGACACTCAATACTGTCTTCAAGCAGTATTCCTCTGAGTAACTCTTCAATTAATAATCGCAGTGCACGAACATTCATTGGGAATTTCTTACCGATGAGCATCTTGGCCACACCGCCGAATACTGACTCAAGGACTTCATTCAAACAACTATTAGCCATTAGAGTACCAATACTGCCGACAAAACTCATAAGCATATGCATGCCCCCCAATCTTGGGATCGTATTACAGAACATGTCTGGGTTAGACAAGAGAACTTGGAGTGACACTTTGTACAGCTGCTGGTCGGCTGTGAACAATGTGAACGTTTGCCCGGTATTTTGAGTGAGACGTTGCGCATCGGCCATAGCAGTTGCTATTGTTTCTGGGTCTGCCGGTGGCATATCAATTAGTGGTAAATATACCGGCTTTGTTGAGGACTGTGGAGATTGACCACCCTCACGACAGGCTCGTGGGTTATATCCGTTGAACTCGGCACAATCATCTTTCGATATAATATCTTTCAGAAAAGAGAAATCGAGCTCCATTGCCCTCTGCTTTGCTATGACAATATTTGCGAGCATTTTCAGTGTAGGGATATCTTTATGTACGAACTTAATCGGCATTTCAGGTTTCTTGGGTCCTTTGAATTGAGTGGTCTTCAACTGATAATCAATGGGCTTACCCATGTCAACTTTCTTCAATCTCGGGATCCTTGGACTATCGACTTCACCTTTGGTATTTGGTTGTGCCATTACCATTGCTAGTGAGTGGGTGCTCAGTTTCCCATTTTGTGAAGAGATGTCGGCACCGATGTTGTCAACGACAACTTGTACTAACCCATCAGCCGAACTACTAATCGTATTGCAAGCACTGCTACTCGATGCCATGGAAGCAACCGATGTTTGAAACGTAGATGTTCGTAATATGTACAAGTTACGCCAAAATCATGCATTGTTCTCACCAACTCTTTGGAGTCTCTCAAAACCACAGCCAAACTTATCTGCAGCGGGGTTGCAACCCTTAACAGAGACGATGTGATGATGTTGCCGATCAAGAAAGACGGAAGGGTACGATCAAGATCCGGATATAGACTCCCAATAAAAACGAGCAGAGATTCGCTCACATACCGAGAAACATTCTGAGTCATAACTGTTTTTGTCTATCTCTATATCGCGAATTTCTCGCGAGATTGTCTCCTTCATAGTTTTTATCGATGCTAGTAGATCATCGTTTTGGTCGTCAACAATTATCATCACAGAGTCGACACGTTGTCTCATTGCTAGAAAGATCGTGACCAAATGTTTCAGATAGCCTTGAAACAAGCGTCCGGCGTGCCAAACTAACACCACCGAGCTCGATGTACTTGGAGTATACATCGACGGAGCTCCAACTCAATGATTGATCGCTTCTCATTAAGTCAACTACTCCATCTGGTCCGCATCAGCTGTGTCTTTCAAAGTTTGTGACGCAGCTGCCACGTTGTTTCTCGAAGACATGAATTTATGTCGACAGTCAGAATGATAGCGAGCATCTGCAGCATGTAGATCGCTGAGCGTACCACTGACTCGAACTCTGACTTGTTCTGATAACTGATCATTTCGTTTGTCACATACCCTCAACACCTCTTCTTTCGGAGATATTTTGTCGGAATTTCGCCCGATTTGCCTAAAAATATAGGACGGTCTCCACCTGGATGGATTTCTCACGTCCTGCTCTACATCACAACGCTCACCACATAATAGGCAATCGGTTCTGAAATTGAATAGTGCAATTTCAGATCGCCTTTTCATTTTGGCTGGAGGCATTCCGTGTGAGCTTACACTGGCGCTTTCTTTGCGTTTACCCTGCAGGGAGCCCCACACATATATAGAAGCATATAGAAGAGTGTCGTCTGCTCATGTTTGTATGGGGCTCTGTATGGGTGAAATTATAAAATTGTTAAAGAATACAAGAAAACATTATTAAAATTGTAAAAAATTGCTAGGCCAATGCATTCTCTTATATATGCGAGGCGACCTATGGTCGACTCGCATATATAAGAGAATGCATTGGCACAGGGTAAATATCAAAGATCGAGGGTGCAAATATTTATCAATGCAACATCTGTGCGAATCTAGAACGAGATTGCGATCGGCTTCGCATCGACGCCGCAGAACTGTGTTTAGTCCATCGCCGTAGACTTCACTATATGTTAAGATTTGTTCAACCCGCTTGGGTAAAACTTTAACGAAACGACTACTCGAGTCTTCACAACTGTACAGGCTTGCGAAAAAACAAAGGTTCGCCATGACAACCAAGTTCCTGATAAACCTCAATACAAGGAACAGGTGAACAGAAGCTCGAAACAACAAACAAAATGAGTAAGAAAATGTAATCAAAAGCTTAACAAATGGGAAGAGATTCAAATAACAAATATCATCAAGCAATAAGATGGCAAACAATTAACAGAACAATGGATGCAAGGAGAGGACGAGGAAATCTGAGATTTGATTCGAATCAGAATCGCACGACATATGTACAGCGAAGAATGTGAGTGTTCACAGATTTTTAAAACATTTTAAAAGAACGCTCTTTATTTAAAACGTTTTCTCGCGGCTGATAGGAGGGGGAATCGCAGATATGTTGGATATACCTATGCTCATTATCACTACTGAATTCGGCCCCCTGGTTCAATGTTTTGGTGACAATCAGCGGGATTTAGTTGAAATTTTCCAAAAAAATGAAGAAAAAAATCTACACTTTCGGCCGATATTTTCGCTGCATTTTGGATTTTTATTAGCCGGCGTCGATACCAAATCGACGTTTCTGGTATCTGAAATCGTTTTCAGTCCGAAACCGGAGTTTGTAGTATGTTTTCAACAACAAACTAGGGATTTAAGAGAAAAACGTGTTTTTCGATATTTTTAGGTCATTTTTTTCGGGGCTAATAAAACAATTTCCCCAAGGCTAACAGAAGTCTAGCCGATTGATTATTGTTGTGGGGTGTCTCGACTAACAGAAAAGAGAAAAAACTTTATACGCCAAAACACGCAGGTCTGCCTCGGCTGCCGGACGGGCGTTGAACGTCAACGCATTGAGTCAATGGCTAATTACCAGAAGTAGGACAACTTGTTGAGTTTGATAGTTAATTTATGAGTTTTTAGAATTCCTCAAATATATCGCATGCAGATTTTGGTACATGGTACTACGTCTTTAAATTCATAGAAAATGATTTCCGACAGCTAAAATACACAAAAAATATTCCCGAGGCGACTGAGTTTCTGAAAAAACAAGATGGCGGATAAGCACCTAATATTGATTTCATATTAGGTCACCGACCTAATATGGGTTCATATACCGTCACTATATATCGACGCTGATTGGCTAATTGCAAGAGCTGACATAATAAGACTTTTTTTTATCGGGACTCTGTGACGTCACGAATTAACTCTATTGCGAAATGAATCGGTGAAATTGTGATGCGCGCGCAACACTGGTGGATTTAGCAGACGGTTCACTTGCGCATTGAGTTTGTTTTGTTTTTTCACTTCCGCGTTTACTGTTCCAAATCATGCTTTCTGGTGATCAATTACAGGCTTTTATAGATAATTAAGTGCCGACAAATACCAAAACTAACCACAAAAGTTTTATTCCCAAAATTTGGATAAACACACAGATGGATAATACAAATGTCATTATACATGTACAATGTTGTGTACAATATGAGTTTTTCTTGTACTCGTCCAGGTTGAGGTGAAAAGTCATATTGGACTCGACACGGACTCGACACGCAATATGACTTTTCACCACAACCTGGACGAGAACATAACTATCGTCTGCTTTTATCACCTTAACATCCTTCCAAATCAATAATAGACCATTCCGATGTACAATTTTAAACTTTAGTATCTGTACAGGAAATACATCCTAAGGCTTTTATCACCTTAACATCCCTCATCCCTTAATAGATCATTCCGATGTACAGTTTTAAAATTGGGCATATTTACAGGAAATACATCCCCAGACGTATATGAACATATGTTTTGCCAAATATGAATTATTTCAAATTTGGTAAGTGGCAGCGCGAACCCTGTCTGAGGATCCACGAGCGCGAAGCCTGTCTGAGGATCCTCGAGCGCGAAGCCTGTCTGAGGATCCACGAGCGCGAACCCTGCCTGAGGATCCACGAGCGCGAAGCCTGCCTGAGGATCCACGAGCGCGAAGCCTGCCTGATGATCCACGAGCGCGAAGCCTGCCTGAGGATCCACGAGCGCGAAGCCTGCCTGAGGATCCACGAGCGCGAAGCCTGCCTGATGATCCACGAGCGCGAACCCTGTCTGAGGATCCACGAGCGTGAACCCTGCCTGAGGATCCACGAGCGCGAACCCTGCCTGAGGATCCACGAGCGCGAAGCCTGCCTGAGGATCCACGAGCGCGAAGCCTGCCTGATGATCCACGAGCGCGAAGCCTGTCTGAGGATCCACGAGCGCGAACCCCGCCTGAGGATCCACGAGCGCGAACCCTGTCTGAGGATCCACGAGCGCGAAGCCTGCCTGATGATCCACGAGCGCGAAGCCTGCCTGATGATCCACGAGCGCGAACCCCGCCTGAGGATCCACGAGCGCGAACCCCGCCTGAGGATCCACGAGCGCGAACCCTGTCTGAGGATCCACGAGCGCGAAGCCTGCCTGAGGATCCACGAGCGCGAAGCCTGCCTGATGATCCACGAGCGCGAAGCCTGCCTGATGATCCACGAGCGCGAAGCCTGCCTGAGGATCCACGAGCGTGAACCCTGCCTGGGGATCCACGAATTGTGTCAAATGAGTACATGATCACCATCTGAGCAACGTTTCTGCACGAAAATAATCATATCGTCGGGCATGGAATGTACCTTTAAATTTCGGATTTATAATCGAGAGTCAGAATTGCATGAACAAAATATTGACTTATTTTACCTCACACTAAAAATATCAAACTAGGAACCACGTGCTTTACAATGTGCCAATGTTTTGTCTGAAATTTCAAGAGGAGTGATGGTATGTATTTTATATGTTTAAACATCAAAACTACTATCAACCAACCAGAATCCCGATTTTTTTTTTATTCTCTCCTGCATCTTGGTCCAAAATCCGTTAGAGGGCGCTACCAATCGAATTAATTCACTGTAACCTGTATGTGTCGACTGAGTGCTAACGTGTTCTAAGTCAATTTGGGCGGGAAGCTGAGACAATGGTTTTCAATTCGGCGCTGGACTTCCTGTCCGAAAATAACCAGATATCGTGTCCAGCTTATACCAAATTTGAATAAAAGGTCAGTCGACCACAGTGTCCCCCGACAACGTGGCAAGTCGATGCCGCTTTAAAAAAAATGTTGAAATGTTCTAAGTCGAAAAGGGTTAATAACTCTGTCAAAAAAAAAAAATCCGTCATCTATATAAATGTTGCACATCTTCAATTTATGGGCAACAATATTCTGAAGTTTCAATCTCTGGGATGTAATCTGTAGGAGGAATTGATTACACCATGAAGGTACTCAAACGTGTGACGGACGGACGAACGGACGAACGGACGGATCCCGTTTCTATAGTCCCCCGACAATTAATTTTTCGGGGGACATTGAGAGGCTATGAATATATGTTCCTTCTTCAGTGATATATAGAGAATGTCTATTGTTTTTATTGGAATTAAGAAATATCGAATTTTCAAGAGCGGCTGCAAATATTCTGTTGAGTATAAAAGGAGATGGTTCGAACAATGGTCGTATTTAGTGTATAATACCCCTTTAACAATATCGATCGTGATTGGCTGAGTTTCACAAACTGAACGGACGCACTGATTGGCTGAGTTTCACACACTGAACGGACGCACTGATTGGGATCTTAGAAATTTGTGAGCACACATTGTGACTAGTTTGTGTCAACATCCCAGACGTTTAGAGCCTAGTATTATCCAGTGAAATAATCGTCATATCATCAAACATCACTGATATCCAATGAAAGCAGTATAATGAGTAATTAGAGCGTCGCAGGACAAATACAATACCCGAAGAAAGTTCCGTTAGCGGACTGTCCTTTGTCAATACAACTTAAAGCTTATGTGTAGACTCTGTCTTGAATATAGGCATATTACCAACAGGTCAATATCCAATGTTTAACTAGCCTCGTGGACACATAGAATTATGAGATGTCGTGCAATTTTCTTCGTGATTACTCTGCACAATGGGTTCTTCGTTTAATCTCCATCAGAGACGAACTACATTATATTCGCGTTTATGGGAGAAATATTTTCCTGAATAAATCGATTAGCAAGACTCAACACTGCTTAGTGTCCGAGGGGCAAAAGTAAATCTGGAAATGTCTAACATTCCATGGCGACAAAGGTCGATCGTCAAATTTCGAACATTTTATAAGGGCTAAATCAATCCTCAAATTTCGAACATTTTATATGGGTGAAATACTATATTGTTGTTCCAATTACAGGTGTAATATACGAACAAAACAATATATAATCAATAGCACAATGGTGTAAACAAATAAAATAAGTGTAGAATGGTATTTTAATAAAATAATCGTACAACATTTCGCTGTCGTCGCTCTTGTAATGATGGAAGAGCAAATGGTAAAGTGGCACAGCGGTATAGACTTTCTGGCGAGGGACATATTAACAGCGGTATAGACTATCTGGCGAGGGACATATTAACAGCGGTATTATAGACTGTAAGGCGAGGGGACATATTAACAGCAGTATAATAGACTGTAAGGCGGGGGACATATTAACAGCAGTATAATAGACTGTCTGGCGAGGGACATATTAACAGCGGTATAGACTGTCTGGCGAGGGACATATTAACAGCAGTATAGACTGTCTGGCGAGGGACATATTACCAACAGGTCAATATCCAATGTTTAATAGAATTGTTGCCTTTTGAGATGTTGTGTCTGTTTTCTTCTTGAATGCCTTGGTTTTTTTTAAAAATTGTACATCTGAATTGTCTATTATTGATTTGGAAGGCTGTTAAAGGTACCCAATCCGATAAAACTCCTCTCAATTACTATTTCAATGGCTTCGGGGGTCAAAAATATTTGATTCGAGTCGAGGAAGTCACCCATCAAAGCTCAGATTTGTTAGATATGGATTTTAGAAATCTATTATTTTTCATTATCGGGAATACTATCTGGCCCAGAACTCAGTCAAAACTGCGTTAAAATTACCACTTGGTTTTAGAGTTATCCATCCTTGTCTGTTTGAATAGATTTGGAGTACACATCCAGAGCAGATTACGGCAGTTATTAGTACTCATCTCGAGAACATAACAAATTTCTAAAATCAATATCTAATAACTCTGAGCTTTGTTTGATGGGTTCCTCGACTCGAATCAGATATTTTTTACCCCAAAGCCAAAGAAATAGTAATATAGGACCCTCTGATCGGATTGTTGTTGTTGGAATCTGTTGAGATGGGGACCCTCTTTACGGATTGAGTACCTTTAAGGTGATAAAGCAGACGACAGAAAAATATAAGTACAGAAGGAGCCCTATTTATCGAGAGAAATGTTTAGATAGTGAGTTTGTTATAATATATGGCCGTTTGTTGGACCTGTGGGATAACTACTCACGCGCCTTGGTCTGTATTTCCTGTACAGATACCCACGTTTAAATGTGTACATCGGAATGGTCTATTGTTGATTTGGAAGGATGTTAAGGTGATAAAATCAGACGATAGATAATTAAAAGTGCAGAAGGAGCCCTATATTTTCAGGGAGATATTTAGATAATAAGTTTGTTATAATATATGGCCGTTTGTTGTACTTATAATCTGAACATTTCCTATGGGATAACTACTCATCAATAATGTTTTAGTACAGAACGTGTTAAAATTATTATCTGAATATTTACTATGGGATAACTACTCACCAATAATACCTGTGTATAGAAATGGTTAAACGTATTATATCCGAACATTTATTGTGGGATAACTACTCATCAATGATGCTTTAGTATAGAAAGGGTTAAACTTATTATTTCAACATTTCTTATGGGATAACTACTCATCAATGATGCTTTAGTATAGAAAGGGGTAAACTTATTATCTGGACGTTTCCTATGTGATAACTACTCATCAGTGATGCTTTAGTATAGAAAGGGTTAAACTTATTATCCGAACATTTCCTATGGGATAACTTCTCATCAATGATGCTTTAGTATAGAAAGGGTTAAACTTATTATCTGGACGTTTCCTATGTGATAACTACTCATCAATGATGCTTTAGTATAGAAAGGGGTAAACTTATTATCTGGACGTTTCCTATGTGATAACTACTCATCAATGATGCTTTAGTATAGAAAGGGATAAACTTATTATCTGAACACCCTCCTATATCGTTGACTTTCTCCTATAGAGTTCACATCCTCATTTAAGGCCACATCATCTTTAAAGGTTGACATCCACATATAAAGTATGCATCCTCCTATATGGGTGACATCCTCCTATAAGGTTTACTTCCTCGTATAAGTTTGACATCCTCCTATAGGGTTCACATCCTCATATAATTTGAACTTCCTGCTATAAGGTTGTCATCCTCCTATAAGGTTAACATCATCATATAAGGTTGACATCCTCATATAAGATTGACATCCTCCTATAATGTATCATCATCCTGTAAGGTTGACATTCTCCTATATGGTTCACGTCCTTTTAGGTTCAACATCCTCCTATAAGGTGACATCCTCCTTTTAGGTTGTCTCCCAGTAAGTTTTCTGACATGTAGCATTGATTCCCCGCCTCTCTCTGAACGCACCCTAATACAGCTATAGATTGATTCCCCGCCTCTCTGTTATCTCTCTGTGAACGTACCCTAATACAGCTATATATTGATTCCCCACCTCTCTGTGAACGTATCCTAATACAGCTATAGATTGATCCCAGCCTCTCTGTGAACGTATCCTAATACAGCTATATATCGATTCCCCGCCTCTCTGTAAACGTATCCTAATACAGCTATAAATTTATTCCACCCCTCTCCGTGAACGTACCCTAATACAGCTATAGATTGATTCCCCGTCTCTCTGTGAACGTATCCTAATACAGCTATATATTGATTCCCCGCCTCTCTGTGAACGTACCCTAATACATATATAGATTGATTCTCCGCCTCTCCGTTAACGTACCCTAATACAGCTATAGATTGATTCCCCGCATCTATGTTAACGTACCCTAATACAGCTATACATTGATTCCATGCATCTCTGTTAACGTAACATAATACAACGATATATTGATTCCCCGCATCTCTGTTAACGTACCCCAGTACAGCTGTAGATTCCCCGCGTCTGTTAACGTACCCCAATACAGCTATATATTAATTCCCCGCCTCGCTGCTTTCTCCATGTGGGTGCATGTGCACTGTCTGTGGTGCACCAGTCACTAGAATAAAATTGCCATATCGTTATACAAGAACCGGGCGGACCTAGTTACGGGTGGACCCAATGCAAATGTGTAAAACTATTGTTATAAGAAATTGATTTATTCCCCATGCATGGTATTGATTGTTTTTTGCTCCATGTGTTTGTAGATATGTAGGTAAGTTCTGCATATTACATGCTAATTCATGTCGAACATTAAACCAATTCCAATTTTCCATTAATTTGCCTGTATGTGTTTCGCCATATTGTTGCCAGATTCGTCCAACATATCTCAATTTTTAGCTCAACATGACAAAGTCAAGTTTGATTTATTGTCATGGGTTGGCGTCCGCCGTTCGTGCGTCCGTCAACAGTTTCCTTTAATACATGTTATGTAGGCCACATCCTTGTCCAATCGTCACCATAATTCATATGGACTTTCGTGGTGACCTCTAGTTTATATTGTTTGTTGTTATTGAGGTCATACGCCAATCTCGCGTCAATGTGATGATCGGCTCTTAAAGACATATTATGTACTTGTTCGGGTGCGTGCAACTGATAAGATAGTATTCAGGAGCTATGCCAACTGGAGGAATGTAACATTCCACTAACATCGCCGACGATCTGAAGCAAACCGACTGTGCCACTCCATAGAAAACATCGTCTGAACTACGCTCAATTGTAAATATTTACTACTCGATTCGGGACGCATCTATCGGCGATAAACTAACGAAAATGATTGCGCCATAGAGAGTCACTGCATTTATTTAATATATAAGAATGACGATGTTTGTTGTCAATTTTGATATATTATTTGTAAAAAATACCTAACGAATTTGATATCCATTTTATCACATATTCACATTTTAGCAAGGAAATACGATATGGAAACGGCTGGGGTTAAAACAAATAATATTGAATTCCATATCACAACCAAAGAGGAAGTAAAGACACCTTCAAGAAAAAATATATTTCCATTTTAAATGTGTCTTTTCATGTTTACAAAATTGATCAACCACCCGTATCACCCATGTTTATCTCACAGTCAACACTATATAACTCAATACAAATCGAATGTTATAATTATATTCTAATTAACATAATAATAAAGTTCAGACATTGACATCGATATAATTGCGCTAAGCTCTTATGTCACTGTGCGTGCAGATAATACACGTGTGTCTTACTAAAAATATGAGGCCGGGTTTATGATAAATATAAGTCATAGTCGTATCATTTTTCGTCTCGAAGAGAAATCTAAGAATGTTCCACATATTTCTTCAGCGTAAACATTAACCCTTTCTGTGCCAGGGGCCGATCTCATCGGCCCTAATTTGCGGTCTGTAAAATCGGCCCTAAAAAAATTATAAACAAATAAAGCATTTTTTTTTTTTTTTTTTTAGATTGTTTTGGGTTGAATTTGTTTTGGGTATATGCTTAAGCATGCTATAGCGAATTTAAAAACAAATTGGATAAAACCTTAGGGGCATGTTATAACTCAAAACTATCACCAAGTATTCATAGTAATAATTTTGATGCCCATGAAAAACGTAAGATTCCCTGGCACTAAACCTACAAAATAAGTCTGTTAAAGAATATAAGAAAAAATTATTAAAATTGTAAAAAATTGTAAAAAATAATAACAAATGATGAAAAATTGTTAGGCCAATGCATTCTCTTATATTTGCGAGGCGACCTATGGTCGACTCGCATATACATGTATAAGAGAATGCATTGGCACAGGGTATATGGGTTGATACACAAATCGGACCTGGCACTGAAAGGGTTAAAGTGCGTCACGTTTTATTGTTTCTCTGTTATAGTAAACTAAAGAGCGTTGATGAACAAGATTGATAACTGTCTAAGACTACGGTAGGTATTTTAAGACTATATAAAGTGTGTATATTATAATTTCGCGAATTGTGGACCTATTTTTGACATGTGATTACGAGTTAATTTAAAGATCATTCTTAATAATAGGCTGTAATAGTTATCATTGCATTATTGATCGATGCTCTGGTGGTTTTCGTGCAGATGATGCCTATGTGTTAAGAATGAGATTGATATTTGCATTGGTTGCTCCGGTCCAATGGGACAAGGATTCTAAGCATATATACCGACCATGCACCAAACAAAGCTCACGGAGGAGTATATGAGATGCTCGCTGGCGCAATCCGGATACCATCATGGCTGCTTACTTCAACAGTTTCGAGTTTGTTATTAAGATAATATGAATTGTGCATTTTCCCAGATAGAACCAGATAGAACCGGAATAATCCATTATTGGTAAAATGAACTGTGAGTGTTATAGATTTTTCTCAAGAGATTTTACATCACGATGGTATTTAAATTTCCCGAGCTGTGCTAATCCACCCTGCATGATACCCGATACACCCGATACTTGCCGAGAGATGTTATCGATATGGGCGTATTCAAATCCATATTCAATTGGGCTTCTTGACTATATATAGGATGCCATGCTGGTAATATTGGTTGTGTCTACCAGTCTTGCGCACACATGTTGTGTAGACTTGGAGGACTACATGACACTAAAGGAACACATAGTGTTTATTGACAATGTTGGGTGTGTCTCCAGGTCTGCATGTTGCCCACATGTTTCGTTGAACAACTTATTATCGCACCTGGACAGTACGGGCGCTAAAATTTTAAGGGGACTTTTTGTCCGAATTTTGTTACATGATATATCCATGGTTTGAAACAGTGTTTGTAGTATATACCTTGTCTATACACAGACAGTAACAAAATAGATTCAAATTAACCTTAAATATAAATAATTCGGACAGAAATGTGAAAACTACAATTTTTCCTTGAAATACCATTCAATTTTCCCGAAAATTGTCTGAATTTGACCGAAAAGATCTAAAATTTGACCGAATTTGAGCTTTCAAAAACGTTTGGGGGTAGCATGCAGCCCTCGCAGCCCCTGGCCCGTACGGCTATGCATCTGGAAGTTTTTCCCAGCAGCCCGAGCATATTAACACGGGGTATGAATATATATGCCATGAATATATTCTCTGGTTACGCCCGTATATCATATTCCACCCGTTCAAACAGGGTACTTTTTTGTACTCGTGTACCGAGTGATGATGATTATATGACAATGAATCTAATATGACGACGACGATGATGATGATGATGATGATTATGACAATGAATATAATTTGACGACGACGACGATGATGATGGTGATGATGATGATGATGATTATGATAATGAATCTAATGATGACGACGACGAGGACGATGACGATGATGATGATGATGATGATGATTATGACAATGCATATAATTTGACGACGACGACGACGATGATGATGATGATGATGATTATGACAATGAATATAATTTGACGACGACGACGATAATGATGGTGATGATGATGATGATGATTATGATAATGAATCTAATGATGACGACGACGAGGACGATGACGATGATGATGATGATGATGATTATGATAATTAATCTAATGATGATGACGACGATGATGTAATGCTATTGGTGATTGTGATGATGATGATGTTTCATACTTTCAATAATAATGACGACAACGATGCTGCATGGTGACGATGATGATGATGACGACGAGGATGACGACGACAATGATGATGAGGACGTTTGGGAGGTCACTGTACATAAATACTTTTCGTCATGCTGTCCAATGTTTGATAATTTCGTTTTCTCAATATCCATTCCATACCAGAGAATAAAGCAATTATTTATTAGTATATCATCAAACCAGTTTGGTAATAAGAACGGGAAACTACACATTGTATTAAATCTTCAACACGGTAAATTGGTGAGTAGCAATTGGTAGTTACATGAGCTAGCATATCGTATTTAAATTAGATGTTATTGGTAGAAACAATTCGACATCATATGGTTCACAATATTTAGACGTTCTTAGTATCGGCATTTTCAGTAGTTTGTAATTACAAAAATAGTAAGCTATCCTGGCTATAGAATATCGAATTTTTCTTAATTAACAAGCTAACAATGCAGGTAAATAGGTGAAAGCCGATCCGTGAGCCGTTCGTATAATCATATGACATGGAAATTTGTTGACACATGCGACATTCATATCACGATCTCATAAAAGTGCATGTTACCATGTTGGCTTTTATTTTGGCATAACATCTAATAAAGATCTTCGACACAAATATATAAAACCATATTTGTATATCCGACCAAATATTTTGAAACTATATAGTCTCTTCACTTCTACAAACAGGAAAACCCTAACAAATTTATCAATATTCATAAAAGAAGCCCTAAATATCGCGAGAACACCCTGAGGCAGAAACATATCAAACAACCCAACCATGAACCCACCCCATCCTAACATCAATGTGAACCCAAGTAACACTGCCCCCCCCCCATGCTAGTCCACCCTGCATGATACCCGATACACCCGATACTTGCCGAGAGATGTTATCGATATGGGTGTATTCAAATCCATATTCAATTGAGCTTCTTGGCTATATATAGGATGCCATGCTGGTAATATTGGTTGTGTCTATACCAGCCTTACGCACACATGTTTTGTAGACTACATGACACTAAAGGACCACGTAGTGTTTATTGACAATGTTAGGTGTGTCTCCAGGTCTGCATGTTTATTGACAATGTTAGGTGTATCTCCAGGTCTGCATGTTTATTGACAATGTTAGGTGTGTCTCCAGGTCTGCATGTTTATTGACAATGTTAGGTGTGTCTCCAGGTCTGCATGTTTATTGACAATGTTAGGTGTATCTCCAGGTCTGCATGTTTATTGACAATGTTAGGTTTATCTCCAGGTCTGCATGTTTATTGACAATGTTAGGTGTGTCTCCAGGTCTGCATGTTGCACACATGTTTTGTAGACTACATGACACTAAAGGACCACGTAGTGTTTATTGACAATGTTAGGTGTATCTCCAGGTCTGCATGTTTATTGACAATGTTAGGTGTGTCTCCAGGTCTGCATGTTTATTGACAATGTTAGGTGTGTCTCCAGGTCTGCATGTTTATTTACAATGTTAGGTGTATCTCCAGGTCTGCATGTTGCACACATGTTTTGTAGACTACATGACACTAAAGGACCACGTAGTGTTTATTGACAATGTTAGGTGTATCTCCAGGTCTGCATGTTTATTGACAATGTTAGGTGTGTATCCAGGTCTGCATGTTTATTGACAATGTTAGGTGTATCTCCAGGTCTGCATGTTTATTGACAATGTTGGGTGTGTCTCCAGGTCTGCATGTTTATTGACAATGTTAGGTGTGTCTCCAGGTCTGCATGTTTATTGACAATGTTGGGTGTGTCTCCAGGTCTGCATGTTGCACACATGTTTTGTAGACTACATGACACTAAAGGACCACGTAGTGTTTATTGACAATGTTAGGTGTGTCTCCAGGTCTGCATGTTTATTGACAATGTTAGGTGTATCTCCAGGTCTGCATGTTTATTGACAATGTTAGGTGTGTATCCAGGTCTGCATGTTTATTGACAATGTTAGGTGTATCTCCAGGTCTGCATGTTTATTGACAATGTTGGGTGTGTCTCCAGGTCTGCATGTTTATTGACAATGTTGGGTGTGTATCCAGGTCTGCATGTTTATTGACAATGTTAGGTGTATCTCCAGGTCTGCATGTTTATTGACAATGTTAGGTGTATCTCCAGGTCTGCATGTTTATTGACAATGTTAGGTGTGTATCCAGGTCTGCATGTTTATTGACAATGTTGGGTGTGTATCCAGGTCTGCATGTTTATTGACAATGTTAGGTGTGTCTCCAGGTCTGCATGTTTATTGACAATGTTAGGTGTATCTCCAGGTCTGCATGTTTATTGACAATGTTAGGTGTGTCTCCAGGTCTGCATGTTGCACACATGTTTTGTAGACTACATGACACTAAAGGAACACATAGTGTTTATTGACAATGTTGGGTGTGTCTCCAGGTCTGCATGTTTATTGACAATGTTAGGTGTATCTCCAGGTCTGCATGTTTATTGACAATGTTGGGTGTGTCTCCAGGTCTGCATGTTTATTGACAATGTTGGGTGTGTATCCAGGTCTGCATGTTTATTGACAATGTTAGGTGTATCTCCAGGTCTGCATGTTTATTGACAATGTTAGGTGTATCTCCAGGTCTGCATGTTTATTGACAATGTTAGGTGTGTATCCAGGTCTGCATGTTTATTGACAATGTTGGGTGTGTATCCAGGTCTGCATGTTTATTGACAATGTTAGGTGTGTCTCCAGGTCTGCATGTTTATTGACAATGTTAGGTGTATCTCCAGGTCTGCATGTTTATTGACAATGTTAGGTGTGTCTCCAGGTCTGCATGTTGCACACATGTTTTGTAGACTACATGACACTAAAGGAACACATAGTGTTTATTGACAATGTTGGGTGTGTCTCCAGGTCTGCATGTTGCACACATGTTTTGTAGACTACATGACACTAAAGGAACACATAGTGTTTATTGACAATGTTGGGTGTGTCTCCAGGTCTGCATGTTGCACACATGTTTTGTAGACTACATGACACTAAAGGACCACGTAGTGTTTATTGACAATGTTAGGTGTATCTCCAGGTCTGCATGTTTATTGACAATGTTAGGTGTGTATCCAGGTCTGCATGTTTATTGACAATGTTAGGTGTATCTCCAGGTCTGCATGTTTATTGACAATGTTGGGTGTGTCTCCAGGTCTGCATGTTGCACACATGTTTTGTAGACTACATGACACTAAAGGACCACGTAGTGTTTATTGACAATGTTAGGTGTGTCTCCAGGTCTGCATGTTTATTGACAATGTTAGGTGTATCTCCAGGTCTGCATGTTTATTGACAATGTTAGGTGTGTCTCCAGGTCTGCATGTTTATTGACAATGTTAGGTGTGTCTCCAGGTCTGCATGTTTATTTACAATGTTAGGTGTATCTCCAGGTCTGCATGTTGCACACATGTTTTGTAGACTACATGACACTAAAGGACCACGTAGTGTTTATTGACAATGTTAGGTGTGTCTCCAGGTCTGCATGTTTATTGACAATGTTAGGTTTATCTCCAGGTCTGCATGTTTATTGACAATGTTAGGTGTGTATCCAGGTCTGCATGTTTATTGACAATGTTAGGTGTATCTCCAGGTCTGCATGTTTATTGACAATGTTGGGTGTGTCTCCAGGTCTGCATGTTGCACACATGTTTTGTAGACTACATGACACTAAAGGACCACGTAGTGTTTATTGACAATGTTAGGTGTGTCTCCAGGTCTGCATGTTTATTGACAATGTTAGGTGTATCTCCAGGTCTGCATGTTTATTGACAATGTTAGGTGTGTCTCCAGGTCTGCATGTTGCACACATGTTTTGTAGACTACATGACACTAAAGGAACACATAGTGTTTATTGACAATGTTGGGTGTGTCTCCAGGTCTGCATGTTGCACACATGTTTTGTAGACTACATGACACTAAAGGAACACATAGTGTTTATTGACAATGTTGGGTGTGTCTCCAGGTCTGCATGTTGCACACATGTTTTGTAGACTACATGACACTAAAGGACCACGTAGTGTTTATTGACAATGTTAGGTGTGTCTCCAGGTCTGCATGTTTATTGACAATGTTAGGTGTATCTCCAGGTCTGCATGTTTATTGACAATGTTAGGTGTGTCTCCAGGTCTGCATGTTGCACACATGTTTTGTAGACTACATGACACTAAAGGACCACGTAGTGTTTATTGACAATGTTAGGTGTGTCTCCAGGTCTGCATGTTTATTGACAATGTTGGGTGTGTCTCCAGGTCTGCATGTTTATTGACAATGTTAGGTGTGTCTCCAGGTCTGCATGTTTATTGACAATGTTGGGTGTATCTCCAGGTCTGCATGTTGCACACATGTTTTGTAGACTACATGACACTAAAGGAACACATGGTGTTTATTGACAATGTTAGGTGTGTCTCCTGGTCTGCATGTTGCACACATGTTTTGTAGACTACATGACACTAAAGGAACACATAGTGTTTATTGACAATGTTAGGTGTGTCTCCTGGTCTGCATGTTGCACACATGTTTTGTAGACTACATGACACTAAAGGAACACATAGTGTTTATTGACAATGTTGGGTGTGTCTCCAGGTCTGCATGTTGCACACATGTTTTGTAGACTACATGACACTAAAGGAACACATAGTGTTTATTGACAATGTTAGGTGTGTCTCCTGGTCTGCATGTTGCACACATGTTTTGTAGACTACATGACACTAAAGGAACACATAGTGTTTATTGACAATGTTGGGTGTGTCTCCAGGTCTGCATGTTGCACACATGTTTTGTAGACTACATGACACTAAAGGAACACATAGTGTTTATTGACAATGTTAGGTGTATCTCCAGGTCTGCATGTTTATTGACAATGTTAGGTGTATCTCCAGGTCTGCATGTTTATTGACAATGTTAGGTGTGTCTCCAGGTCTGCATGTTTATTGACAATGTTGGGTGTATCTCCAGGTCTGCATGTTGCACACATGTTTTGTAGACTACATGACACTAAAGGAACACATGGTGTTTATTGACAATGTTAGGTGTGTCTCCTGGTCTGCATGTTGCACACATGTTTTGTAGACTACATGACACTAAAGGAACACATAGTGTTTATTGACAATGTTAGGTGTGTCTCCTGGTCTGCATGTTGCACACATGTTTTGTAGACTACATGACACTAAAGGAACACATAGTGTTTATTGACAATGTTAGGTGTGTCTCCAGGTCTGCATGTTGCACACATGTTTTGTAGACTACATGACACTAAAGGAACACATAGTGTTTATTGACAATGTTAGGTGTGTCTCCAGGTCTGCATGTTGCACACATGTTTTGTAGACTACATGACACTAAAGGAACACATGGTGTTTATTGACAATGTTAGGTGTGTCTCCTGGTCTGCATGTTGCACACATGTTTTGTAGACTACATGACACTAAAGGAACACATAGTGTTTATTGACAATGTTAGGTGTGTCTCCAGGTCTGCATGTTGCACACATGTTTTGTAGACTACATGACACTAAAGGAACACATAGTGTTTATTGACAATGTTAGGTGTGTCTCCAGGTCTGCATGTTGCACACATGTTTTGTAGACTACATGACACTAAAGGAACACATAGTGTTTATTGACAATGTTGGGTGTATCTCCAGGTCTGCATGTTGCACACATGTTTTGTAGACTACATGACACTAAAGGAACACATAGTGTTTATTGACAATGTTAGGTGTGTCTCCAGGTCTGCATGTTGCACACATGTTTTGTAGACTACATGACACTAAAGGAACACATAGTGTTTATTGACAATGTTAGGTGTGTCTCCAGGTCTGCATGTTGCACACATGTTTTGTAGACTACATGACACTAAAGGAACACATGGTGTTTATTGACAATGTTAGGTGTGTCTCCTGGTCTGCATGTTGCACACATGTTTTGTAGACTACATGACACTAAAGGAACACATAGTGTTTATTGACAATGTTAGGTGTGTCTCCAGGTCTGCATGTTGCACACATGTTTTGTAGACTACATGACACTAAAGGAACACATAGTGTTTATTGACAATGTTAGGTGTGTCTCCAGGTCTGCATGTTGCACACATGTTTTGTAGACTACATGACACTAAAGGAACACATAGTGTTTATTGACAATGTTGGGTGTATCTCCAGGTCTGCATGTTGCACACATGTTTTGTAGACTACATGACACTAAAGGAACACATAGTGTTTATTGACAATGTTGGGTGTGTCTCCAGGTCTGCATGTTGCACACATGTTTTGTAGACTACATGACACTAAAGGACCACGTAGTGTTTATTGACAATGTTAGGTGTGTCTCCAGGTCTGCATGTTTATTGACAATGTTAGGTGTGTCTCCAGGTCTGCATGTTTATTGACAATGTTAGGTGTGTCTCCAGGTCTGCATGTTTATTGACAATGTTAGGTGTGTCTCCAGGTCTGCATGTTTATTGACAATGTTAGGTGTGTCTCCAGGTCTGCATGTTTATTAACAATGTTAGGTGTATCTCCAGGTCTGCATGTTTATTGACAATGTTGGGTGTGTCTCCAGGTCTGCATGTTTATTGACAATGTTAGGTGTATCTCCAGGTCTGCATGTTGCACACATGTTTTGTAGACTACATGACACTAAAGGAACACATAGTGTTTATTGACAATGTTAGGTGTATCTCCAGGTCTGCATGTTGCACACATGTTTTGTAGACTACATGACACTAAAGGACCACGTAGTGTTTATTGACAATGTTAGGTGTGTCTCCAGGTATGCATGTTTATTGACAATGTTAGGTGTGTCTCCAGGTCTGCATGTTTATTGACAATGTTAGGTGTGTCTCCAGGTCTGCATGTTGCACACATGTTTTGTAGACTACATGACACTAAAGGACCACGTAGTGTTTATTGACAATGTTGGGTGTATCTCCAGGTCTGCATGTTTATTGACAATGTTAGGTGTATCTCCAGGTCTGCATGTTTATTGACAATGTTAGGTGTATCTCCAGGTCTGCATGTTTATTGACAATGTTAGGTGTATCTCCAGGTCTGCATGTTTATTGACAATGTTAGGTGTGTCTCCAGGTCTGCATGTTGCACACATGTTTTGTAGACTACATGACACTAAAGGACCACGTAGTGTTTATTGACAATGTTAGGTGTGTCTCCAGGTCTGCATGTTTATTGACAATGTTAGGTGTGTCTCCAGGTCTGCATGTTGCACACATGTTTTGTAGACTACATGACACTAAAGGACCACGTAGTGTTTATTGACAATGTTAGGTGTGTCTCCAGGTCTGCATGTTTATTGACAATGTTAGGTGTGTCTCCAGGTCTGCATGTTTATTGACAATGTTAGGTGTGTCTCCAGGTCTGCATGTTGCACACATGTTTTGTAGACTACATGACACTAAAGGACCACGTAGTGTTTATTGACAATGTTAGGTGTGTCTCCAGGTCTGCATGTTTATTGACAATGTTAGGTGTGTCTCCAGGTCTGCATGTTTATTGACAATGTTAGGTGTGTCTCCAGGTCTGCATGTTGCACACATGTTTTGTAGACTACATGACACTAAAGGACCACGTAGTGTTTATTGACAATGTTGGGTGTATCTCCAGGTCTGCATGTTTATTGACAATGTTAGGTGTATCTCCAGGTCTGCATGTTTATTGACAATGTTAGGTGTATCTCCAGGTCTGCATGTTTATTGACAATGTTAGGTGTATCTCCAGGTCTGCATGTTTATTGACAATGTTAGGTGTGTCTCCAGGTCTGCATGTTGCACACATGTTTTGTAGACTACATGACACTAAAGGACCACGTAGTGTTTATTGACAATGTTAGGTGTGTCTCCAGGTCTGCATGTTTATTGACAATGTTAGGTGTGTCTCCAGGTCTGCATGTTGCACACATGTTTTGTAGACTACATGACACTAAAGGACCACGTAGTGTTTATTGACAATGTTAGGTGTATCTCCAGGTCTGCATGTTTATTGACAATGTTAGGTGTATCTCCAGGTCTGCATGTTTATTGACAATGTTAGGTGTGTCTCCAGGTCTGCATGTTTATTGACAATGTTAGGTGTGTCTCCAGGTCTGCATGTTTATTGACAATGTTAGGTGTGTCTCCAGGTCTGCATGTTGCACACATGTTTTGTAGACTACATGACACTAAAGGACCACGTAGTGTTTATTGACAATGTTAGGTGTGTCTCCAGGTCTGCATGTTTATTGACAATGTTAGGTGTGTCTCCAGGTCTGCATGTTTATTGACAATGTTAGGTGTGTCTCCAGGTCTGCATGTTGCACACATGTTTTGTAGACTACATGACACTAAAGGACCACGTAGTGTTTATTGACAATGTTAGGTGTGTCTCCAGGTCTGCATGTTTATTGACAATGTTAGGTGTGTCTCCAGGTCTGCATGTTGCACACATGTTTTGTAGACTACATGACACTAAAGGACCACGTAGTGTTTATTGACAATGTTAGGTGTGTCTCCAGGTCTGCATGTTTATTGACAATGTTAGGTGTGTCTCCAGGTCTGCATGTTTATTGACAATGTTAGGTGTATCTCCAGGTCTGTATGTTTATTGACAATGTTAGGTGTGTCTCCAGGTCTGCATGTTTATTGACAATGTTAGGTGTGTCTCCAGGTCTGCATGTTTATTGACAATGTTAGGTGTGTCTCCAGGTCTGCATGTTTATTGACAATGTTAGGTGTATCTCCAGGTCTGCATGTTTATTGACAATGTTAGGTGTGTCTCCAGGTCTGCATGTTTATTGACAATGTTAGGTGTGTCTCCAGGTCTGCATGTTTATTGACAATGTTAGGTGTATCTCCAGGTCTGCATGTTTATTGACAATGTTAGGTGTATCTCCAGGTCTGCATGTTGCACACATGTTTTGTAGACTACATGACACTAAAGGAACACATAGTGTTTATTGACAATGTTAGGTTTATCTCCAGGTCTGCATGTTGCACACATGTTTTGTAGACTACATGACACTAAAGGAACACATAGTGTTTATTGACAATGTTAGGTGTATCTCCAGGTCTGCATGTTTATTGACAATGTTAGGTGTATCTCCAGGTCTGCATGTTGCACACATGTTTTGTAGACTACATGACACTAAAGGACCACGTAGTGTTTATTGACAATGTTGGGTGTGTCTCCAGGTCTGCATGTTTATTGACAATGTTAGGTGTGTCTCCAGGTCTGCATGTTTATTGACAATGTTAGGTGTATCTCCAGGTCTGCATGTTGCACACATGTTTTGTAGACTACATGACACTAAAGGACCACGTAGTGTTTATTGACAATGTTAGGTGTATCTCCAGGTCTGCATGTTTATTGACAATGTTAGGTGTGTCTCCAGGTCTGCATGTTTATTGACAATGTTAGGTGTATCTCCAGGTCTGCATGTTTATTGACAATGTTAGGTGTATCTCCAGGTCTGCATGTTGCACACATGTTTTGTAGACTACATGACACTAAAGGAACACATAGTGTTTATTGACAATGTTAGGTTTATCTCCAGGTCTGCATGTTGCACACATGTTTTGTAGACTACATGACACTAAAGGAACACATAGTGTTTATTGACAATGTTAGGTGTATCTCCAGGTCTGCATGTTGCACACATGTTTTGTAGACTACATGACACTAAAGGACCACGTAGTGTTTATTGACAATGTTGGGTGTGTCTCCAGGTCTGCATGTTTATTGACAATGTTAGGTGTGTCTCCAGGTCTGCATGTTTATTGACAATGTTAGGTGTATCTCCAGGTCTGCATGTTGCACACATGTTTTGTAGACTACATGACACTAAAGGACCACGTAGTGTTTATTGACAATGTTAGGTGTATCTCCAGGTCTGCATGTTTATTGACAATGTTAGGTGTGTCTCCAGGTCTGCATGTTTATTGACAATGTTAGGTGTGTCTCCAGGTCTGCATGTTTATTGACAATGTTAGGTGTATCTCCAGGTCTGCATGTTGCACACATGTTTTGTAGACTACATGACACTAAAGGACCACGTAGTGTTTATTGACAATGTTAGGTGTATCTCCAGGTCTGCATGTTTATTGACAATGTTAGGTGTGTCTCCAGGTCTGCATGTTTATTGACAATGTTAGGTGTGTCTCCAGGTCTGCATGTTTATTGACAATGTTAGGTGTGTCTCCAGGTATGCATGTTTATTGACAATGTTGGGTGTATCTCCAGGTCTGCATGTTTATTGACAATGTTGGGTGTATCTCCAGGTCTGCATGTTGCACACATGTTTTGTAGACTACATGACACTAAAGGACCACGTAGTGTTTATTGACAATGTTAGGTGTGTCTCCAGGTCTGCATGTTTATTGACAATGTTAGGTGTATCTCCAGGTCAGCATGTTGCACACATGTTTTGTAGACTACATGACACTAAATGACCACGTAGTGTTTATTGACAATGTTAGGTGTATCTCCAGGTCTGCATGTTGCACACATGTTTTGTAGACTACATGACACTAAAGGAACACATAGTGTTTATTGACAATGTTAGGTGTATCTCCAGGTCTGCATGTTTATTGACAATGTTAGGTGTGTCTCCAGGTCTGCATGTTGCACACATGTTTTGTAGACTACATGACACTAAAGGAACACATAGTGTTTATTGACAATGTTAGGTGTATCTCCAGGTCTGCATGTTTATTGACAATGTTAGGTGTATCTCCAGGTCTGCATGTTTATTGACAATGTTAGGTGTGTCTCCAGGTCTGCATGTTTATTGACAATGTTAGGTGTGTCTCCAGGTCTGCATGTTGCACACATGTTTTGTAGACTACATGACACTAAAGGACCACGTAGTGTTTATTGACAATGTTAGGTGTGTCTCCAGGTCTGCATGTTTATTGACAATGTTAGGTGTGTCTCCAGGTCTGCATGTTTATTGACAATGTTAGGTGTATCTCCAGGTCTGCATGTTGCACACATGTTTTGTAGACTACATGACACTAAAGGACCACGTAGTGTTTATTGACAATGTTAGGTGTGTCTCCAGGTCTGCATGTTTATTGACAATGTTAGGTGTGTCTCCAGGTCTGCATGTTTATTGACAATGTTAGGTGTATCTCCAGGTCTGTATGTTTATTGACAATGTTAGGTGTGTCTCCAGGTCTGCATGTTGCACACATGTTTTGTAGACTACATGACACTAAAGGAACACATAGTGTTTATTGACAATGTTAGGTGTATCTCCAGGTCTGCATGTTGCACACATGTTTTGTAGACTACATGACACTAAAGGACCACGTAGTGTTTATTGACAATGTTAGGTGTATCTCCAGGTCTGCATGTTTATTGACAATGTTAGGTGTGTATCCAGGTCTGCATGTTTATTGACAATGTTAGGTTTATCTCCAGGTCTGCATGTTTATTGACAATGTTGGGTGTATCTCCAGGTCTGCATGTTTATTGACAATGTTAGGTGTATCTCCAGGTCAGCATGTTTATTGACAATGTTAGGTGTATCTCCAGGTCTGCATGTTTATTGACAATGTTAGGTGTATCTCCAGGTCTGCATGTTTATTGACAATGTTAGGTGTGTCTCCAGGTCTGCATGTTGCACACATGTTTTGTAGACTACATGACACTAAAGGACCACGTAGTGTTTATTGACAATGTTAGGTGTGTCTCCAGGTCTGCATGTTTATTGACAATGTTAGGTGTGTCTCCAGGTCTGCATGTTGCACACATGTTTTGTAGACTACATGACACTAAAGGACCACGTAGTGTTTATTGACAATGTTAGGTGTATCTCCAGGTCTGCATGTTTATTGACAATGTTAGGTGTGTCTCCAGGTCTGCATGTTGCACACATGTTTTGTAGACTACATGACACTAAAGGACCACGTAGTGTTTATTGACAATGTTAGGTGTATCTCCAGGTCTGCATGTTTATTGACAATGTTAGGTGTATCTCCAGGTCTGCATGTTGCACACATGTTTTGTAGACTACATGACACTAAAGGACCACGTAGTGTTTATTGACAATGTTGGGTGTATCTCCAGGTCTGCATGTTTATTGACAATGTTAGGTGTATCTCCAGGTCTGCATGTTTATTGACAATGTTAGGTGTGTCTCCAGGTCTGCATGTTTATTGACAATGTTAGGTGTGTCTCCAGGTCTGCGTGTTGCACACATGTTTTGTAGACTACATGACACTAAAGGAACACATAGTGTTTATTGACAATGTTAGGTGTATCTCCAGGTCTGCATGTTTATTGACAATGTTAGGTGTATCTCCAGGTCTGCATGTTTATTGACAATGTTAGGTGTATCTCCAGGTCTGCATGTTTATTTACAATGTTAGGTGTATCTCCAGGTCTGCATGTTGCCCACATGTTTCATAGACTACATGACACTAAAGGACCACGTAGTGTTTATTGACAATGTTAGGTGTATCTCCAGGTCTGCATGTTTATTGACAATGTTAGGTGTGTCTCCAGGTCTGCATGTTGCACACATGTTTTGTAGACTACATGACACTAAAGGACCACGTAGTGTTTATTGACAATGTTAGGTGTGTCTCCAGGTCTGCATGTTTATTGACAATGTTAGGTGTATCTCCAGGTCTGCATGTTTATTGACAATGTTAGGTGTGTCTCCAGGTCTGCGTGTTGCACACATGTTTTGTAGACTACATGACACTAAAGGAACACATAGTGTTTATTGACAATGTTAGGTGTATCTCCAGGTCTGCATGTTTATTGACAATGTTAGGTGTATCTCCAGGTCTGCATGTTTATTGACAATGTTAGGTGTGTCTCCAGGTCTGCATGTTGCCCACATGTTTTGTAGACTACATGACACTAAAGGACCACGTAGTGTTTATTGACAATGTTAGGTGTATCTCCAGGTCTGCATGTTGCACACATGTTTTGTAGACTACATGACACTAAAGGAACACATAGTGTTTATTGACAATGTTAGGTGTATCTCCAGGTCTGCATGTTTATTGACAATGTTAGGTGTATCTCCAGGTCTGCATGTTTATTGACAATGTTAGGTGTGTCTCCAGGTCTGCATGTTGCACACATGTTTTGTAGACTACATGACACTAAAGGACCACGTAGTGTTTATTGACAATGTTAGGTGTATCTCCAGGTCTGCATGTTGCACACATGTTTTGTAGACTACATGACACTAAAGGAACACATAGTGTTTATTGACAATGTTAGGTGTATCTCCAGGTCTGCATGTTTATTGACAATGTTAGGTGTGTCTCCAGGTCTGTATGTTTATTGACAATGTTAGGTGTATCTCCAGGTCTGCATGTTGCACACATGTTTTGTAGACTACATGACACTAAAGGAACACATAGTGTTTATTGACAATGTTAGGTGTATCTCCAGGTCTGCATGTTTATTGACAATGTTAGGTGTGTCTCCAGGTCTGCATGTTTATTGACAATGTTAGGTGTATCTCCAGGTCTGCATGTTTATTGACAATGTTAGGTGTATCTCCAGGTCTGCATGTTTATTGACAATGTTAGGTGTGTCTCCAGGTCTGCATGTTTATTGACAATGTTAGGTGTATCTCCAGGTCTGCATGTTTATTGACAATGTTAGGTGTATCTCCAGGTCTGCATGTTTATTGACAATGTTAGGTGTATCTCCAGGTCTGCATGTTGCACACATGTTTTGTAGACTACATGACACTAAAGGACCACGTAGTGTTTATTGACAATGTTAGGTGTATCTCCAGGTCTGCATGTTTATTGACAATGTTAGGTGTGTCTCCAGGTCTGCATGTTTATTGACAATGTTAGGTGTGTCTCCAGGTCTGCATGTTTATTGACAATGTTAGGTGTATCTCCAGGTCTGCATGTTGCACACGTGTTTTGTAGACTACATGACACTAAAGGACCACGTAGTGTTTATTGACAATGTTAGGTGTGTCTCCAGGTCTGCATGTTTATTGACAATGTTAGGTGTGTCTCCAGGTCTGCATGTTTATTGACAATGTTAGGTGTGTCTCCAGGTCTGCATGTTGCCCACATGTTTTGTAGACTACATGACACTAAAGGACCACGTAGTGTTTATTGACAATGTTAGGTGTTTCTCCAGGTTTGCATGTTTATTGACAATGTTAGGTTTATCTCCAGGTCTGCATGTTTATTGACAATGTTGGGTGTATCTCCAGGTCTGCATGTTTATTGACAATGTTAGGTGTGTCTCCAGGTCTGCATGTTGCCCACATGTTTTGTAGACTACATGACACTAAAGGACCACGTAGTGTTTATTGACAATGTTAGGTGTTTCTCCAGGTTTGCATGTTTATTGACAATGTTAGGTTTATCTCCAGGTCTGCATGTTTATTGACAATGTTGGGTGTATCTCCAGGTCTGCATGTTTATTGACAATGTTAGGTGTGTCTCCAGGTCTGCATGTTGCACACATGTTTTGTAGACTACATGACACTAAAGGACCACGTAGTGTTTATTGACAATGTTAGGTGTGTCTCCAGGTCTGCATGTTTATTGACAATGTTAGGTTTATCTCCAGGTCTGCATGTTTATTGACAATGTTAGGTGTGTCTCCAGGTCTGCATGTTGCACACATGTTTTGTAGACTACATGACACTAAAGGACCACGTAGTGTTTATTGACAATGTTAGGTGTGTCTCCAGGTCTGCATGTTTATTGACAATGTTAGGTGTATCTCCAGGTCTGCATGTTGCACACATGTTTTGTAGACTACATGACACTAAAGGACCACGTAGTGTTTATTGACAATGTTAGGTGTGTCTCCAGGTCTGCATGTTTATTGACAATGTTAGGTTTATCTCCAGGTCTGCATGTTGCACACATGTTTTGTAGACTACATGACACTAAAGGACCACGTAGTGTTTATTGACAATGTTAGGTGTGTCTCCAGGTCTGCATGTTTATTGACAATGTTAGGTTTATCTCCAGGTCTGCATGTTGCACACATGTTTTGTAGACTACATGACACTAAAGGACCACGTAGTGTTTATTGACAATGTTAGGTGTGTCTCCAGGTCTGCATGTTTATTGACAATGTTAGGTTTATCTCCAGGTCTGCATGTTGCACACATGTTTTGTAGACTACATGACACTAAAGGACCACGTAGTGTTTATTGACAATGTTAGGTGTGTCTCCAGGTCTGCATGTTTATTGACAATGTTAGGTGTATCTCCAGGTCTGCATGTTTATTGACAATGTTAGGTGTGTCTCCAGGTCTGCATGTTTATTGACAATGTTAGGTTTATCTCCAGGTCTGCATGTTGCACACGTGTTTTGTAGACTACATGACACTAAAGGACCACGTAGTGTTTATTGACAATGTTAGGTGTGTCTCCAGGTCTGCATGTTTATTGACAATGTTAGGTTTATCTCCAGGTCTGCATGTTGCACACATGTTTTGTAGACTACATGACACTAAAGGACCACGTAGTGTTTATTGACAATGTTAGGTGTGTCTCCAGGTCTGCATGTTTATTGACAATGTTAGGTTTATCTCCAGGTCTGCATGTTGCACACATGTTTTGTAGACTACATGACACTAAAGGACCACGTAGTGTTTATTGACAATGTTAGGTGTGTCTCCAGGTCTGCATGTTTATTGACAATGTTAGGTGTGTCTCCAGGTCTGCATGTTTATTGACAATGTTAGGTGTGTCTCCAGGTCTGCATGTTTATTGACAATGTTAGGTGTGTCTCCAGGTCTGCATGTTGCACACATGTTTTGTAGACTACATGACACTAAAGGACCACGTAGTGTTTATTGACAATGTTAGGTGTATCTCCAGGTCTGCATGTTGCACACATGTTTTGTAGACTACATGACACTAAAGGACCACGTAGTGTTTATTGACAATGTTAGGTGTTTCTCCAGGTCTGCATGTTTATTGACAATGTTAGGTGTGTCTCCAGGTCTGCATGTTTATTGACAATGTTAGGTGTATCTCCAGGTCTGCATGTTTATTGACAATGTTGGGTGTATCTCCAGGTCTGCATGTTTATTGACAATGTTAGGTTTATCTCCAGGTCTGCATGTTGCACACATGTTTTGTAGACTACATGACACTAAAGGACCACGTAGTGTTTATTGACAATGTTAGGTGTGTCTCCAGGTCTGCATGTTTATTGACAATGTTAGGTGTATCTCCAGGTCTGCATGTTGCACACATGTTTTGTAGACTACATGACACTAAAGGAACACATAGTGTTTATTGACAATGTTAGGTGTGTCTCCAGGTCTGCATGTTTATTGACAATGTTAGGTTTATCTCCAGGTCTGCATGTTGCACACATGTTTTGTAGACTACATGACACTAAAGGACCACGTAGTGTTTATTGACAATGTTAGGTGTGTCTCCAGGTCTGCATGTTTATTGACAATGTTAGGTTTATCTCCAGGTCTGCATGTTTATTGACAATGTTAGGTGTGTCTCCAGGTCTGCATGTTTATTGACAATGTTAGGTGTGTCTCCAGGTCTGCATGTTTATTGACAATGTTAGGTGTATCTCCAGGTCTGCATGTTTATTGACAATGTTAGGTGTGTCTCCAGGTCTGCATGTTTATTGACAATGTTAGGTGTGTCTCCAGGTCTGCATGTTTATTGACAATGTTAGGTGTGTCTCCAGGTCTGCATGTTTATTGACAATGTTAGGTGTGTCTCCAGGTCTGCATGTTTATTGACAATGTTAGGTGTGTCTCCAGGTCTGCATGTTTATTGACAATGTTAGGTGTGTCTCCAGGTCTGCATGTTTATTGACAATGTTAGGTGTATCTCCAGGTCTGCATGTTTATTGACAATGTTAGGTGTGTCTCCAGGTCTGCATGTTTATTGACAATGTTAGGTGTGTCTCCAGGTCTGCATGTTTATTGACAATGTTAGGTGTATCTCCAGGTCTGCATGTTTATTGACAATGTTAGGTGTGTCTCCAGGTCTGCATGTTTATTGACAATGTTAGGTGTATCTCCAGGTCTGCATGTTTATTGACAATGTTAGGTGTGTCTCCAGGTCTGCATGTTGCACACATGTTTTGTAGACTACATGACACTAAAGGACCACGTAGTGTTTATTTACAATGTTAGGTGTGTCTCCAGGTCTGCATGTTTATTGACAATGTTAGGTGTATCTCCAGGTCTGCATGTTTATTGACAATGTTAGGTGTGTCTCCAGGTCTGCATGTTGCACACATGTTTTGTAGACTACATGACACTAAAGGAACACATAGTGTTTATTGACAATGTTAGGTGTGTCTCCAGGTCTGCATGTTTATTGACAATGTTAGGTGTGTCTCCAGGTCTGCATGTTTATTGACAATGTTGGGTGTGTCTCCAGGTCTGCATGTTTATTGACAATGTTAGGTGTGTCTCCAGGTCTGCATGTTTATTGACAATGTTAGGTTTATCTCCAGGTCTGCATGTTTATTGACAATGTTAGGTGTATCTCCAGGTCTGCATGTTTATTGACAATGTTGGGTGTGTCTCCAGGTCTGCATGTTTATTGACAATGTTGGGTGTATCTCCAGGTCTGCATGTTGCACACATGTTTTGTAGACTACATGACACTAAAGGACCACGTAGTGTTTATTTACAATGTTAGGTGTGTCTCCAGGTCTGCATGTTTATTGACAATGTTAGGTGTATCTCCAGGTCTGCATGTTTATTGACAATGTTAGGTGTGTCTCCAGGTCTGCATGTTGCACACATGTTTTGTAGACTACATGACACTAAAGGAACACATAGTGTTTATTGACAATGTTAGGTGTGTCTCCAGGTCTGCATGTTTATTGACAATGTTAGGTGTGTCTCCAGGTCTGCATGTTTATTGACAATGTTGGGTGTGTCTCCAGGTCTGCATGTTTATTGACAATGTTAGGTGTGTCTCCAGGTCTGCATGTTTATTGACAATGTTAGGTTTATCTCCAGGTCTGCATGTTTATTGACAATGTTAGGTGTATCTCCAGGTCTGCATGTTTATTGACAATGTTGGGTGTGTCTCCAGGTCTGCATGTTTATTGACAATGTTAGGTGTATCTCCAGGTCTGCATGTTTATTGACAATGTTAGGTGTGTCTCCAGGTCTGCATGTTTATTGACAATGTTAGGTGTATCCAGGTCTGCATGTTTATTGACAATGTTAGGTGTGTCTCCAGGTCTGTATGTTTATTGACAATGTTATGTGTATCTCCAGGTCTGCATGTTTATTGACAATGTTAGGTGTGTCTCCAGGTCTGCATGTTTATTGACAATGTTAGGTTTATCTCCAGGTCTGCATGTTTATTGACAATGTTAGGTGTATCTCCAGGTCTGCATGTTGCACACATGTTTTGTAGACTACATGACACTAAAGGAACACATAGTGTTTATTGACAATGTTAGGTGTATCTCCAGGTCTGCATGTTGCACACATGTTTTGTAGACTACATGACACTAAAGGAACACATAGTGTTTATTGACAATGTTAGGTGTGTCTCCAGGTCTGCATGTTTATTGACAATGTTAGGTGTGTCTCCAGGTCTGCATGTTTATTGACAATGTTAGGTGTGTCTCCAGGTCTGCATGTTTATTGACAATGTTAGGTGTGTCTCCAGGTCTGCATGTTTATTAACAATGTTAGGTGTGTCTCCAGGTCTGCATGTTTATTGACAATGTTAGGTGTGTCTCCAGGTCTGCATGTTTATTAACAATGTTAGGTGTGTCTCCAGGTCTGCATGTTTATTGACAATGTTAGGTGTGTCTCCAGGTCTGTATGTTTATTGACAATGTTATGTGTATCTCCAGGTCTGCATGTTTATTGACAATGTTAGGTGTGTCTCCAGGTCTGCATGTTTATTGACAATGTTAGGTTTATCTCCAGGTCTGCATGTTTATTGACAATGTTAGGTGTATCTCCAGGTCTGCATATTGCACACATGTTTTGTAGACTACATGACACTAAAAGAACACATAGTGTTTATTGACAATGTTAGGTGTATCTCCAGGTCTGCATGTTGCACACATGTTTTGTAGACTACATGACACTAAAGGAACACATAGTGTTTATTGACAATGTTAGGTGTATCTCCAGGTCTGCATGTTGCACACATGTTTTGTAGACTACATGACACTAAAGGAACACATAGTGTTTATTGACAATGTTAGGTGTGTCTCCAGGTCTGCATGTTTATTGACAATGTTAGGTGTGTCTCCAGGTCTGCATGTTTATTGACAATGTTAGGTGTGTCTCCAGGTCTGCATGTTTATTGACAATGTTAGGTGTGTCTCCAGGTCTGCATGTTTATTAACAATGTTAGGTGTGTCTCCAGGTCTGCATGTTTATTGACAATGTTAGGTGTGTCTCCAGGTCTGCATGTTTATTAACAATGTTAGGTGTGTCTCCAGGTCTGCATGTTTATTGACAATGTTAGGTGTGTCTCCAGGTCTGTATGTTTATTGACAATGTTATGTGTATCTCCAGGTCTGCATGTTTATTGACAATGTTAGGTGTGTCTCCAGGTCTGCATGTTTATTGACAATGTTAGGTTTATCTCCAGGTCTGCATGTTTATTGACAATGTTAGGTGTATCTCCAGGTCTGCATGTTGCACACATGTTTTGTAGACTACATGACACTAAAGGAACACATAGTGTTTATTGACAATGTTAGGTGTATCTCCAGGTCTGCATGTTGCACACATGTTTTGTAGACTACATGACACTAAAGGAACACATAGTGTTTATTGACAATGTTAGGTGTGTCTCCAGGTCTGCATGTTGCACACATGTTTTGTAGACTACATGACACTAAAGGAACACATAGTGTTTATTGACAATGTTAGGTGTGTCTCCAGGTCTGCATGTTTATTGACAATGTTGGGTGTGTCTCCAGGTCTGCATGTTTATTGACAATGTTGGGTGTGTCTCCAGGTCTGCATGTTTATTGACAATGTTAGGTGTGTCTCCAGGTCTGTATGTTTATTGACAATGTTAGGTGTATCTCCAGGTCTGCATGTTTATTGACAATGTTAGGTGTATCTCCAGGTCTGCATGTTTATTGACAATGTTGGGTGTATCTTCAGGTCTGCATGTTTATTGACAATGTTAGGTGTGTCTCCAGGTCTGCATGTTTATTGACAATGTTAGGTGTATCTCCAGGTCTGCATGTTTATTGACAATGTTAGGTGTGTCTCCAGGTCTGCATGTTTATTGACAATGTTAGGTGTGTCTCCAGGTCTGCATGTTTATTGACAATGTTGGGTGTGTCTCCAGGTCTGCATGTTTATTGACAATGTTAGGTGTATCTCCAGGTCTGCATGTTTATTGACAATGTTAGGTGTATCTCCAGGTCTGCATGTTTATTGACAATGTTAGGTGTATCTCCAGGTCTGCATGTTTATTGACAATGTTAGGTGTGTCTCCAGGTCTGCATGTTTATTGACAATGTTAGGTGTGTATCCAGGTCTGCATGTTTATTGACAATGTTAGGTGTGTCTCCAGGTCTGCATGTTTATTGACAATGTTAGGTGTGTCTCCAGGTCTGCATGTTTATTGACAATGTTAGGTGTATCTCCAGGTCTGCATGTTTATTGACAATGTTGGGTGTATCTTCAGGTCTGCATGTTTATTGACAATGTTAGGTGTGTCTCCAGGTCTGCATGTTTATTGACAATGTTAGGTGTGTCTCCAGGTCTGCATGTTTATTGACAATGTTAGGTGTGTCTCCAGGTCTGCATGTTTATTGACAATGTTAGGTGTATCTCCAGGTCTGCATGTTTATTGACAATGTTAGGTGTGTCTCCAGGTCTGCATGTTTATTGACAATGTTAGGTGTGTCTCCAGGTCTGCATGTTTATTGACAATGTTGGGTGTGTCTCCAGGTCTGCATGTTTATTGACAATGTTAGGTGTATCTCCAGGTCTGCATGTTTATTGACAATGTTAGGTGTATCTCCAGGTCTGCATGTTTATTGACAATGTTAGGTGTATCTCCAGGTCTGCATGTTTATTGACAATGTTAGGTGTGTCTCCAGGTCTGCATGTTTATTGACAATGTTAGGTGTGTATCCAGGTCTGCATGTTTATTGACAATGTTAGGTGTGTCTCCAGGTCTGCATGTTTATTGACAATGTTAGGTGTGTCTCCAGGTCTGCATGTTTATTGACAATGTTAGGTGTATCTCCAGGTCTGCATGTTTATTGACAATGTTGGGTGTATCTTCAGGTCTGCATGTTTATTGACAATGTTAGGTGTGTCTCCAGGTCTGCATGTTTATTGACAATGTTAGGTGTGTCTCCAGGTCTGCATGTTTATTGACAATGTTAGGTGTGTCTCCAGGTCTGCATGTTTATTGACAATGTTAGGTGTATCTCCAGGTCTGCATGTTTATTGACAATGTTGGGTGTATCTTCAGGTCTGCATGTTTATTGACAATGTTAGGTGTGTCTCCAGGTCTGCATGTTTATTGACAATGTTAGGTGTGTATCCAGGTCTGCATGTTTATTGACAATGTTAGGTGTGTCTCCAGGTCTGCATGTTTATTGACAATGTTAGGTGTATCTCCAGGTCTGCATGTTTATTGACAATGTTAGGTGTGTCTCCAGGTCTGCATGTTTATTGACAATGTTAGGTGTGTCTCCAGGTCTGCATGTTTATTGACAATGTTAGGTGTGTATCCAGGTCTGCATGTTTATTGACAATGTTAGGTGTGTATCCAGGTCTGCATGTTTATTGACAATGTTAGGTGTGTCTCCAGGTCTGCATGTTTATTGACAATGTTAGGTGTGTCTCCAGGTCTGCATGTTTATTGACAATGTTAGGTGTGTCTCCAGGTCTGCATGTTTATTGACAATGTTAGGTGTGTATCCAGGTCTGCATGTTTATTGACAATGTTAGGTGTGTCTCCAGGTCTGCATGTTTATTGACAATGTTAGGTGTGTCTCCAGGTCTGCATGTTTATTGACAATGTTAGGTGTGTATCCAGGTCTGTATGTTTATTGACAATGTTAGGTGTGTATCCAGGTCTGTATGTTTATTGACAATGTTAGGTGTGTCTCCAGGTCTGCATGTTTATTGACAATGTTAGGTGTGTCTCCAGGTCTGTATGTTTATTGACAATGTTAGGTGTGTCTACAGGTCTGTATGTTTATTGACAATGTTAGGTGTGTCTCCAGGTCTGCATGTTTATTGACAATGTTAGGTGTGTCTCCAGGTCTGTATGTTTATTGACAATGTTAGGTGTGTCTCCAGGTCTGTATGTTTATTGACAATGTTAGGTGTGTATCCAGGTCTGTATGTTTATTGACAATGTTAGGTGTGTCTCCAGGTCTGTATGTTTATTGACAATGTTAGGTGTGTCTCCAGGTCTGCATGTTGCCCACATGTTTATTGACAATGTTAGGTGTGTCTCCAGGTCTGTATGTTTATTGACAATGTTAGGTGTGTCTCCAGGTCTGTATGTTTATTGACAATGTTAGGTGTGTCTCCAGGTCTGTATGTTTATTGACAATGTTAGGTGTGTCTCCAGGTCTGCATGTTTATTGACAATGTTAGGTGTGTATCCAGGTCTGTATGTTTATTGACAATGTTAGGTGTGTCTCCAGGTCTGCATGTTTATTGACAATGTTAGGTGTATCCAGGTCTGTATGTTTATTGACAATGTTAGGTGTGTCTCCAGGTCTGCATGTTTATTGACAATGTTAGGTGTATCCAGGTCTGTATGTTTATTGACAATGTTGGGTGCGTCTCCAGGTCTGTATGTTTATTGACAATGTTAGGTGTGTCTCCAGGTCTGTATGTTTATTGACAATGTTAGGTGTGTCTCCAGGTCTGCATGTTTATTGACAATGTTAGGTGTGTCTCCAGGTCTGCATGTTTATTGACAATGTTAGGTGTGTCTCCAGGTCTGCATGTTTATTGACAATGTTAGGTGTGTCTCCAGGTCTGTATGTTTATTGACAATGTTAGGTGTGTATCCAGGTCTGCATGTTTATTGACAATGTTAGGTGTGTCTCCAGGTCTGCATGTTTATTGACAATGTTAGGTGTGTCTCCAGGTCTGCATGTTTATTGACAATGTTAGGTGTATCTCCAGGTCTGTATGTTTATTGACAATGTTAGGTGTATCTCCAGGTCTGCATGTTTATTGACAATGTTAGGTGTGTCTCCAGGTCTGCATGTTTATTGACAATGTTAGGTGTGTCTCCAGGTCTGCATGTTTATTGACAATGTTAGGTGTATCTCCAGGTCTGCATGTTGCCCACATGTTTATTGACAATGTTAGGTTTATCTCCAGGTCTGCATGTTTATTGACAATGTTAGGTGTATCTCCAGGTCTGCATGTTGCACACATGTTTTGTAGACTACATGACACTAAAGGAACACATAGTGTTTATTGACAATGTTAGGTGTATCTCCAGGTCTGCATGTTGCACACATGTTTTGTAGACTACATGACACTAAAGGAACACATAGTGTTTATTGACAATGTTAGGTGTGTCTCCAGGTCTGTATGTTTATTAACAATGTTAGGTGTGTCTCCAGGTCTGTATGTTTATTGACAATGTTATGTGTATCTCCAGGTCTGCATGTTTATTGACAATGTTAGGTGTGTCTCCAGGTCTGCATGTTTATTGACAATGTTAGGTTTATCTCCAGGTCTGCATGTTTATTGACAATGTTAGGTGTATCTCCAGGTCTGCATGTTGCACACATGTTTTGTAGACTACATGACACTAAAGGAACACATAGTGTTTATTGACAATGTTAGGTGTATCTCCAGGTCTGCATGTTGCACACATGTTTTGTAGACTACATGACACTAAAGGAACACATAGTGTTTATTGACAATGTTAGGTGTGTCTCCAGGTCTGTATGTTTATTAACAATGTTAGGTGTGTCTCCAGGTCTGTATGTTTATTGACAATGTTATGTGTATCTCCAGGTCTGCATGTTTATTGACAATGTTAGGTGTGTCTCCAGGTCTGCATGTTTATTGACAATGTTAGGTTTATCTCCAGGTCTGCATGTTTATTGACAATGTTAGGTGTATCTCCAGGTCTGCATGTTGCACACATGTTTTGTAGACTACATGACACTAAAGGAACACATAGTGTTTATTGACAATGTTAGGTGTATCTCCAGGTCTGCATGTTGCACACATGTTTTGTAGACTACATGACACTAAAGGAACACATAGTGTTTATTGACAATGTTAGGTGTGTCTCCAGGTCTGCATGTTGCCCACATGTTTATTGACAATGTTAGGTGTGTATCCAGGTCTGTATGTTTATTGACAATGTTAGGTGTATCTCCAGGTCTGCATGTTTATTGACAATGTTAGGTTTATCTCCAGGTCTGCATGTTTATTGACAATGTTAGGTGTATCTCCAGGTCTGCATGTTTATTGACAATGTTAGGTGTGTCTCCAGGTCTGCATGTTTATTGACAATGTTAGGTTTATCTCCAGGTCTGCATGTTTATTGACAATGTTAGGTTTATCTCCAGGTCTGCATGTTTATTGACAATGTTAGGTGTATCTCCAGGTCTGCATGTTTATTGACAATGTTAGGTGTGTCTCCAGGTCTGCATGTTTATTGACAATGTTAGGTTTATCTCCAGGTCTGCATGTTTATTGACAATGTTAGGTGTATCTCCAGGTCTGCATGTTTATTGACAATGTTAGGTGTGTCTCCAGGTCTGCATGTTTATTGACAATGTTAGGTTTATCTCCAGGTCTGCATGTTTATTGACAATGTTAGGTGTATCTCCAGGTCTGCATGTTGCACACATGTTTTGTAGACTACATGACACTAAAGGAACACATAGTGTTTATTGACAATGTTAGGTGTATCTCCAGGTCTGCATGTTGCACACATGTTTTGTAGACTACATGACACTAAAGGAACACATAGTGTTTATTGACAATGTTAGGTGTATCTCCAGGTCTGCATGTTGCACACATGTTTTGTAGACTACATGACACTAAAGGAACACATAGTGTTTATTGACAATGTTAGGTGTATCTCCAGGTCTGCATGTTTATTGACAATGTTAGGTGTGTATCCAGGTCTGCATGTTTATTGACAATGTTAGGTGTGTATCCAGGTCTGCATGTTTATTGACAATGTTAGGTGTGTCTCCAGGTCTGCATGTTTATTGACAATGTTAGGTGTATCTCCAGGTCTGCATGTTTATTGACAATGTTAGGTGTGTATCCAGGTCTGCATGTTTATTGACAATGTTAGGTGTGTATCCAGGTCTGCATGTTTATTGACAATGTTAGGTGTGTCTCCAGGTCTGCATGTTTATTGACAATGTTAGGTGTGTCTCCAGGTCTGCATGTTTATTGACAATGTTAGGTGTGTATCCAGGTCTGCATGTTTATTGACAATGTTGGGTGTGTATCCAGGTCTGTATGTTTATTGACAATGTTAGGTGTGTCTCCAGGTCTGCATGTTTATTGACAATGTTAGGTGTATCTCCAGGTCTGCATGTTTATTGACAATGTTAGGTGTGTCTCCAGGTCTGCATGTTTATTGACAATGTTAGGTGTGTCTCCAGGTCTGCATGTTTATTGACAATGTTAGGTGTGTCTCCAGGTCTGTATGTTTATTGACAATGTTAGGTGTGTATCCAGGTCTGCATGTTTATTGACAATGTTAGGTGTGTCTCCAGGTCTGCATGTTTATTGACAATGTTAGGTGTGTCTCCAGGTCTGCATGTTTATTGACAATGTTAGGTGTATCTCCAGGTCTGCATGTTTATTGACAATGTTAGGTGTGTCTCCAGGTCTGCATGTTTATTGACAATGTTAGGTGTGTCTCCAGGTCTGCATGTTTATTGACAATGTTAGGTGTGTCTCTAGGTCTGCATGTTTATTGACAATGTTAGGTGTGTCTCCAGGTCTGCATGTTTATTGACAATGTTAGGTGTGTCTCTAGGTCTGCATGTTTATTGACAATGTTAGGTGTGTCTCCAGGTCTGCATGTTTATTGACAATGTTAGGTGTGTCTCCAGGTCTGCATGTTTATTGACAATGTTAGGTGTGTCTCCAGGTCTGCATGTTTATTGACAATGTTAGGTGTGTCTCTAGGTCTGCATGTTTATTGACAATGTTAGGTGTGTCTCCAGGTCTGCATGTTTATTGACAATGTTAGGTGTGTCTCTAGGTCTGCATGTTTATTGACAATGTTAGGTGTGTCTCCAGGTCTGCATGTTTATTGACAATGTTAGGTGTGTCTCCAGGTCTGCATGTTTATTGACAATGTTAGGTGTGTCTCTAGGTCTGCATGTTTATTGACAATGTTAGGTGTGTCTCCAGGTCTGCATGTTTATTGACAATGTTAGGTGTGTCTCCAGGTCTGCATGTTTATTGACAATGTTAGGTGTGTCTCCAGGTCTGCATGTTTATTGACAATGTTAGGTGTGTCTCCAGGTCTGCATGTTTATTGACAATGTTAGGTGTGTCTCTAGGTCTGCATGTTTATTGACAATGTTAGGTGTGTCTCCAGGTCTGCATGTTTATTGACAATGTTAGGTGTGTCTCTAGGTCTGCATGTTTATTGACAATGTTAGGTGTGTCTCTAGGTCTGCATGTTTATTGACAATGTTAGGTGTGTCTCCAGGTCTGCATGTTTATTGACAATGTTAGGTGTGTCTCTAGGTCTGCATGTTTATTTGCAATGTTAGGTGTGTCTCCAGGTCTGTATGTTTATTGACAATGTTGGGTGTGTATCCAGGTCTGCATGTTTATTGACAATGTTAGGTGTATCTCCAGGTCTGCATGTTTATTGACAATGTTAGGTGTGTCTCCAGGTCTGCATGTTTATTGACAATGTTAGGTGTGTCTCCAGGTCTGTATGTTTATTGACAATGTTAGGTGTGTATCCAGGTCTGCATGTTTATTGACAATGTTAGGTGTGTATCCAGGTCTGCATGTTTATTGACAATGTTAGGTGTGTCTCCAGGTCTGCATGTTTATTGACAATGTTAGGTGTGTATCCAGGTCTGCATGTTTATTGACAATGTTAGGTGTGTATCCAGGTCTGCATGTTTATTGACAATGTTAGGTGTGTATCCAGGTCTGCATGTTTATTGACAATGTTAGGTGTGTCTCCAGGTCTGCATGTTTATTGACAATGTTAGGTGTGTCTCCAGGTCTGCATGTTTATTGACAATGTTAGGTGTGTCTCCAGGTCTGCATGTTTATTGACAATGTTGGGTGTGTCTCCAGGTCTGCATGTTTATTGACAATGTTAGGTGTGTCTCCAGGTCTGCATGTTTATTGACAATGTTAGGTGTGTCTCCAGGTCTGCATGTTTATTGACAATGTTAGGTGTGTCTCCAGGTCTGCATGTTTATTGACAATGTTAGGTGTGTCTCCAGGTCTGCATGTTTATTGACAATGTTAGGTGTGTCTCCAGGTCTGCATGTTTATTGACAATGTTAGGTGTGTCTCCAGGTCTGCATGTTTATTGACAATGTTGGGTGTGTCTCCAGGTCTGCATGTTTATTGACAATGTTAGGTGTGTCTCCAGGTCTGTATGTTTATTGACAATGTTAGGTGTGTCTCCAGGTCTGCATGTTTATTGACAATGTTAGGTGTGTATCCAGGTCTGCATGTTTATTGACAATGTTAGGTGTGTCTCCAGGTCTGCATGTTTATTGACAATGTTAGGTGTGTCTCCAGGTCTGCATGTTTATTGACAATGTTAGGTGTGTCTCCAGGTCTGCATGTTTATTGACAATGTTGGGTGTGTCTCCAGGTCTGCATGTTTATTGACAATGTTAGGTGTGTCTCCAGGTCTGCATGTTTATTGACAATGTTAGGTGTGTCTCCAGGTCTGCATGTTTATTGACAATGTTAGGTGTGTCTCCAGGTCTGCATGTTTATTGACAATGTTGGGTGTGTCTCCAGGTCTGCATGTTTATTGACAATGTTAGGTGTGTCTCCAGGTCTGCATGTTTATTGACAATGTTAGGTTTATCTCCAGGTCTGCATGTTTATTGACAATGTTAGGTTTATCTCCAGGTCTGTATGTTTATTGACAATGTTAGGTGTATCTCCAGGTCTGCATGTTTATTGACAATGTTAGGTTTATCTCCAGGTCTGCATGTTTATTGACAATGTTAGGTTTATCTCCAGGTCTGTATGTTTATTGACAATGTTAGGTGTATCTCCAGGTCTGCATGTTTATTGACAATGTTAGGTTTATCTCCAGGTCTGTATGTTTATTGACAATGTTAGGTGTGTCTCCAGGTCTGCATGTTTATTGACAATGTTAGGTGTGTCTCCAGGTCTGCATGTTTATTGACAATGTTAGGTGTGTCTCCAGGTCTGCATGTTTATTGACAATGTTAGGTGTGTCTCCATGTCTGCATGTTTATTGACAATGTTAGGTGTGTCTCCAGGTCTGCATGTTTATTGACAATGTTAGGTGTGTCTCCAGGTCTGCATGTTTATTGACAATGTTAGGTGTGTCTCCAGGTCTGCATGTTTATTGACAATGTTAGGTGTGTCTCCAGGTCTGCATTTTTATTGACAATGTTAGGTGTGTCTCCAGGTCTGCATGTTTATTGACAATGTTAGGTGTGTCTCCAGGTCTGCATGTTTATTGACAATGTTAGGTGTGTCTCCAGGTCTGCATTTTTATTGACAATGTTAGGTGTGTCTCCAGGTCTGCATGTTTATTGACAATGTTAGGTGTGTCTCCAGGTCTGCATGTTTATTGACAATGTTAGGTGTGTCTCCATGTCTGCATGTTTATTGACAATGTTAGGTGTGTCTCCAGGTCTGCATGTTTATTGACAATGTTAGGTGTGTCTCCAGGTCTGCATGTTTATTGACAATGTTAGGTGTGTCTCCAGGTCTGCATGTTTATTGACAATGTTAGGTGTGTCTCCAGGTCTGCATTTTTATTGACAATGTTAGGTGTGTCTCCAGGTCTGCATGTTTATTGACAATGTTAGGTGTGTCTCCAGGTCTGCATGTTTATTGACAATGTTAGGTGTGTCTCCAGGTCTGCATTTTTATTGACAATGTTAGGTGTGTCTCCATGTCTGCATTTTTATTGACAATGTTAGGTGTGTCTCCAGGTCTGCATGTTTATTGACAATGTTAGGTGTGTCTCCAGGTCTGCATGTTTATTGACAATGTTAGGTGTATCTCCAGGTCTGCATGTTTATTGACAATGTTAGGTGTGTCTCCAGGTCTGCGTGTTTATTGACAATGTTAGGTGTGTCTCCAGGTCTGCATGTTTATTGACAATGTTAGGTGTGTCTCCAGGTCTGCATGTTTATTGACAATGTTAGGTGTGTCTCCAGGTCTGCATGTTTATTGACAATGTTAGGTGTGTCTCCAGGTCTGCATGTTTATTGACAATGTTTGGTGTGTCTCCAGGTCTGCATGTTTATTGACAATGTTAGGTTTATCTCCAGGTCTGCATGTTTATTGACAATGTTAGGTGTGTCTCCAGGTCTGCATGTTTATTGACAATGTTAGGTGTGTCTCCAGGTCTGCATGTTTATTGACAATGTTAGGTGTGTCTCCAGGTCTGCATGTTTATTGACAATGTTAGGTGTGTCTCCAGGTCTGCATGTTTATTGACAATGTTAGGTTTATCTCCAGGTCTGTATGTTTATTGACAATGTTAGGTGTGTCTCCAGGTCTGCATGTTTATTGACAATGTTAGGTGTGTCTCCAGGTCTGCATGTTTATTGACAATGTTAGGTGTGTCTCCAGGTCTGCATGTTTATTGACAATGTTAGGTGTGTCTCCAGGTCTGCATGTTTATTGACAATGTTAGGTGTGTCTCCAGGTCTGCATGTTTATTGACAATGTTAGGTTTATCTCCAGGTCTGTATGTTTATTGACAATGTTAGGTGTGTCTCCAGGTCTGCATGTTTATTGACAATGTTAGGTGTGTCTCCAGGTCTGCATGTTTATTGACAATGTTAGGTGTGTATCCAGGTCTGCATGTTTATTGACAATGTTGGGTGTATCTCCAGGTCTGCATGTTTATTGACAATGTTGGGTGTGTCTTCAGGTCTGCATGTTTATTGACAATGTTAGGTGTGTCTCCAGGTCTGCATGTTTATTGACAATGTTAGGTGTGTCTCCAGGTCTGCATGTTTATTGACAATGTTAGGTGTGTCTCCAGGTCTGCATGTTTATTGACAATGTTAGGTGTGTATCCAGGTCTGCATGTTTATTGACAATGTTAGGTGTGTCTCCAGGTCTGCATGTTTATTGACAATGTTAGGTGTGTCTCCAAGTCTGCATGTTTATAGACAATGTTGGGTGTGTCTCCAGGTCTGCATGTTTATTGACAATGTTAGGTGTGTCTCCAGGTCTGCATGTTTATTGACAATGTTAGGTGTGTCTCCAAGTCTGCATGTTTATAGACAATGTTGGGTGTGTCTCCAGGTCTGCATGTTTATTGACAATGTTAGGTGTGTCTCCAGGTCTGCATGTTTATTGACAATGTTAGGTGTGTATCCAGGTCTGCATGTTTATTGACAATGTTAGGTGTGTCTCCAGGTCTGCATGTTTATTGACATTGTTAGGTGTGTATCCAGGTCTGCATGTTTATTGACAATGTTAGGTGTGTCTCCAGGTCTGCATGTTTATTGACAATGTTAGGTGTGTCTCCAAGTCTGCATGTTTATAGACAATGTTGGGTGTGTCTCCAGGTCTGCATGTTTATTGACAATGTTAGGTGTGTCTCCAGGTCTGCATGTTTATTGACAATGTTAGGTGTGTATCCAGGTCTGCATGTTTATTGACAATGTTAGGTGTGTCTCCAGGTCTGCATGTTTATTGACAATGTTAGGTGTGTCTCCAGGTCTGCATGTTTATTGACAATGTTAGGTGTGTCTCCAGGTCTGCATGTTTATTGACAATGTTAGGTGTGTATCCAGGTCTGCATGTTTATTGACAATGTTGGGTGTGTCTCCAGGTCTGCATGTTTATTGACAATGTTGGGTGTGTCTCCAGGTCTGTATGTTTATTGACAATGTTAGGTGTGTATCCAGGTCTGCATGTTTATTGACAATGTTGGGTGTGTCTCCAGGTCTGCATGTTTATTGACAATGTTAGGTGTGTATCCAGGTCTGCATGTTTATTGACAATGTTAGGTGTGTCTCCAGGTCTGCATGTTTATTGACAATGTTAGGTGTGTATCCAGGTCTGCATGTTTATTGACAATGTTGGGTGTGTCTCCAGGTCTGCATGTTTATTGACAATGTTAGGTGTGTCTCCAGGTCTGCATGTTTATTGACAATGTTGGGTGTGTCTCCAGGTCTGTATGTTTATTGACAATGTTAGGTGTGTATCCAGGTCTGCATGTTTATTGACAATGTTAGGTGTGTCTCCAGGTCTGCATGTTTATTGACAATGTTAGGTGTATCTCCAGGTCTGCATGTTTATTGACAATGTTAGGTGTGTCTCCAGGTCTGCATGTTTATTGACATTGTTAGGTGTATCTCCAGGTCTGCATGTTTATTAACAATGTTAGGTGTATCTCCAGGTCTGCATGTTTATTGACAATGTTAGGTGTGTCTCCAGGTCTGCATGTTTATTGACAATGTTAGGTGTGTCTCCAGGTCTGTATGTTTATTGACAATGTTAGGTGTGTCTCCAGGTCTGTATGTTTATTGACAATGTTAGGTGTGTCTCCAGGTCTGTATGTTTATTGACAATGTTAGGTGTGTCTCCAGGTCTGCATGTTTATTGACATTGTTAGGTGTATCTCCAGGTCTGCATGTTTATTGACAATGTTAGGTGTGTCTCCAGGTCTGCATGTTTATTGACAATGTTAGGTGTGTCTCCAGGTCTGCATGTTTATTGACAATGTTGGGTGTATCTCCAGGTCTGCATGTTTATTGACAATGTTAGGTGTGTATCCAGGTCTGCATGTTTATTGACAATGTTAGGTGTGTCTCCAGGTCTGCATGTTTATTGACAATGTTAGGTGTGTATCCAGGTCTGCATGTTTATTGACAATGTTAGGTGTGTCTCCAGGTCTGCATGTTTATTGACATTGTTAGGTGTATCTCCAGGTCTGCATGTTTATTGACAATGTTAGGTGTGTCTCCAGGTCTGCATGTTTATTGACAATGTTAGGTGTATCTCCAGGTCTGCATGTTTATTGACAATGTTAGGTGTGTCTCCAGGTCTGCATGTTTATTGACAATGTTAGGTGTGTCTCCAGGTCTGCATGTTTATTGACATTGTTAGGTGTATCTCCAGGTCTGCATGTTTATTGACAATGTTAGGTGTGTATCCAGGTCTGCATGTTTATTGACAATGTTAGGTGTGTCTCCAGGTCTGCATGTTTATTGACATTGTTAGGTGTATCTCCAGGTCTGCATGTTTATTGACAATGATAGGTGTGTCTCCAGGTCTGCATGTTTATTGACAATGTTAGGTGTGTATCCAGGTCTGCATGTTTATTGACAATGTTAGGTGTGTCTCCAGGTCTGCATGTTTATTGACATTGTTAGGTGTATCTCCAGGTCTGCATGTTTATTGACAATGTTAGGTGTGTCTCCAGGTCTGCATGTTTATTGACAATGTTAGGTGTGTATCCAGGTCTGCATGTTTATTGACAATGTTAGGTGTGTATCCAGGTCTGCATGTTTATTGACAATGTTGGGTGTGTCTCCAGGTCTGTATGTTTATTGACAATGTTGGGTGTGTCTCCAGGTCTGCATGTTTATTGACAATGTTGGGTGTGTCTCCAGGTCTGTATGTTTATTGACAATGTTAGGTGTGTATCCAGGTCTGCATGTTTATTGACAATGTTGGGTGTGTCTCCAGGTCTGCATGTTTATTGACAATGTTAGGTGTGTATCCAGGTCTGCATGTTTATTGACAATGTTAGGTGTGTCTCCAGGTCTGCATGTTTATTGACAATGTTAGGTGTATCTCCAGGTCTGCATGTTTATTGACAATGTTAGGTGTGTATCCAGGTCTGCATGTTTATTGACAATGTTGGGTGTGTCTCCAGGTCTGCATGTTTATTGACAATGTTAGGTGTGTCTCCAGGTCTGCATGTTTATTGACAATGTTGGGTGTGTCTCCAGGTCTGTATGTTTATTGACAATGTTAGGTGTGTATCCAGGTCTGCATGTTTATTGACAATGTTAGGTGTGTCTCCAGGTCTGCATGTTTATTGACAATGTTAGGTGTATCTCCAGGTCTGCATGTTTATTGACAATGTTAGGTGTGTCTCCAGGTCTGCATGTTTATTGACATTGTTAGGTGTATCTCCAGGTCTGCATGTTTATTAACAATGTTAGGTGTATCTCCAGGTCTGCATGTTTATTGACAATGTTAGGTGTGTCTCCAGGTCTGCATGTTTATTGACAATGTTAGGTGTGTCTCCAGGTCTGTATGTTTATTGACAATGTTAGGTGTGTCTCCAGGTCTGTATGTTTATTGACAATGTTAGGTGTGTCTCCAGGTCTGTATGTTTATTGACAATGTTAGGTGTGTCTCCAGGTCTGCATGTTTATTGACATTGTTAGGTGTATCTCCAGGTCTGCATGTTTATTAACAATGTTAGGTGTATCTCCAGGTCTGCATGTTTATTGACAATGTTAGGTGTGTCTCCAGGTCTGCATGTTTATTGACAATGTTAGGTGTATCTCCAGGTCTGCATGTTTATTGACAATGTTAGGTGTGTATCCAGGTCTGCATGTTTATTGACAATGTTAGGTGTGTCTCCAGGTCTGCATGTTTATTGACAATGTTAGGTGTGTGTCCAGGTCTGTATGTTTATTGACAATGTTAGGTGTGTCTCCAGGTCTGCATGTTTATTGACAATGTTAGGTGTGTCTTCAGGTCTGCATGTTTATTGACAATGTTAGGTGTGTCTCCAGGTCTGCATGTTTATTGACAATGTTAGGTGTGTATCCAGGTCTGTATGTTTATTGACAATGTTAGGTGTATCCAGGTCTGCATGTTTATTGACAATGTTGGGTGTGTCTCCAGGTCTGTATGTTTATTGACAATGTTAGGTGTGTATCCAGGTCTGCATGTTTATTGACAATGTTAGGTGTGTCTCCAGGTCTGCATGTTTATTGACAATGTTGGGTGTATCTCCAGGTCTGCATGTTTATTGACAATGTTAGGTGTGTATCCAGGTCTGCATGTTTATTGACAATGTTAGGTGTGTCTCCAGGTCTGCATGTTTATTGACAATGTTAGGTGTGTATCCAGGTCTGCATGTTTATTGACAATGTTAGGTGTGTCTCCAGGTCTGCATGTTTATTGACATTGTTAGGTGTATCTCCAGGTCTGCATGTTTATTGACAATGTTAGGTGTGTCTCCAGGTCTGCATGTTTATTGACAATGTTAGGTGTATCTCCAGGTCTGCATGTTTATTGACAATGTTAGGTGTGTCTCCAGGTCTGCATGTTTATTGACAATGTTAGGTGTGTCTCCAGGTCTGCATGTTTATTGACATTGTTAGGTGTATCTCCAGGTCTGCATGTTTATTGACAATGTTAGGTGTGTATCCAGGTCTGCATGTTTATTGACAATGTTAGGTGTGTCTCCAGGTCTGCATGTTTATTGACATTGTTAGGTGTATCTCCAGGTCTGCATGTTTATTGACAATGATAGGTGTGTCTCCAGGTCTGCATGTTTATTGACAATGTTAGGTGTGTATCCAGGTCTGCATGTTTATTGACAATGTTAGGTGTGTCTCCAGGTCTGCATGTTTATTGACATTGTTAGGTGTATCTCCAGGTCTGCATGTTTATTGACAATGTTAGGTGTGTCTCCAGGTCTGCATGTTTATTGACAATGTTAGGTGTGTATCCAGGTCTGCATGTTTATTGACAATGTTAGGTGTGTATCCAGGTCTGCATGTTTATTGACAATGTTAGGTGTGTCTCCAGGTCTGCATGTTTATTGACATTGTTAGGTGTATCTCCAGGTCTGCATGTTTATTGACAATGTTAGGTGTGTATCCAGGTCTGTATGTTTATTGACAATGTTAGGTGTGTATCCAGGTCTGCATGTTTATTGACAATGTTAGGTGTGTATCCAGGTCTGCATGTTTATTGACAATGTTAGGTGTATCTACAGGTCTGCATGTTTATTGACAATGTTAGGTGTGTCTCCAGGTCTGCATGTTTATTGACAATGTTAGGTGTGTATCCAGGTCTGCATGTTTATTGACAATGTTAGGTGTATCTACAGGTCTGCATGTTTATTGACAATGTTAGGTGTGTATCCAGGTCTGCATGTTTATTGACAATGTTAGGTGTGTATCCAGGTCTGCATGTTTATTGACAATGTTAGGTGTGTCTCCAGGTCTGCATGTTTATTGACAATGTTAGGTGTGTCTCCAGGTCTGCATGTTTATTGACAATGTTAGGTTTATCTCCAGGTCTGCATGTTTATTGACAATGTTAGGTGTGTCTCCAGGTCTGCATGTTTATTGACAATGTTAGGTTTATCTCCAGGTCTGCATGTTTATTGACAATGTTAGGTGTGTCTCCAGGTCTGTATGTTTATTGACAATGTTGGGTGTGTCTCCAGGTCTGTATGTTTATTGACAATGTTGGGTGTGTCTCCAGGTCTGTATGTTTATTGACAATGTTAGGTTTATCTCCAGGTCTGCATGTTTATTGACAATGTTAGGTGTGTCTCCAGGTCTGTATGTTTATTGACAATGTTGGGTGTGTCTCCAGGTCTGTATGTTTATTGACAATGTTAGGTTTATCTCCAGGTCTGCATGTTTATTGACAATGTTAGGTGTGTCTCCAGGTCTGTATGTTTATTGACAATGTTAGGTGTGTCTCCAGGTCTGCATGTTTATTGACAATGTTAGGTGTGTCTCCAGGTCTGTATGTTTATTGACAATGTTGGGTGTGTCTCCAGGTCTGTATGTTTATTGACAATGTTAGGTTTATCTCCAGGTCTGCATGTTTATTGACAATGTTAGGTGTGTATCCAGGTCTGCATGTTTATTGACAATGTTAGGTGTGTATCCAGGTCTGCATGTTTATTGACAATGTTAGGTGTGTCTCCAGGTCTGTATGTTTATTGACAATGTTAGGTGTGTATCCAGGTCTGCATGTTTATTGACAATGTTAGGTGTGTCTCCAGGTCTGCATGTTTATTGACAATGTTAGGTGTGTCTCCAGGTCTGCATGTTTATTGACAATGTTAGGTGTGTATCCAGGTCTGCATGTTTATTGACAATGTTAGGTGTGTATCCAGGTCTGCATGTTTATTGACAATGTTAGGTGTGTCTCCAGGTCTGCATGTTTATTGACAATGTTAGGTGTGTCTCCAGGTCTGCATGTTTATTGACAATGTTAGGTGTGTCTCCAGGTCTGCATGTTTATTGACAATGTTAGGTGTGTATCCAGGTCTGCATGTTTATTGACAATGTTAGGTGTGTCTCCAGGTCTGCATGTTTATTGACAATGTTAGGTGTGTCTCCAGGTCTGCATGTTTATTGACAATGTTAGGTGTGTATCCAGGTCTGCATGTTTATTGACAATGTTAGGTTATCTCCAGGTCTGTATGTTTATTGACAATGTTAGGTGTGTCTCCAGGTCTGTATGTTTATTGACAATGTTAGGTGTGTCTCCAGGTCTGTATGTTTATTGACAATGTTAGGTGTGTCTCCAGGTCTGTATGTTTATTGACAATGTTAGGTGTGTCTCCAGGTCTGCATGTTTATTGACAATGTTAGGTGTGTCTCCAGGTCTGTATGTTTATTGACAATGTTAGGTGTGTCTCCAGGTCTGCATGTTTATTGACAATGTTAGGTGTGTCTCCAGGTCTGTATGTTTATTGACAATGTTAGGTGTGTCTCCAGGTCTGCATGTTTATTGACAATGTTAGGTGTGTCTCCAGGTCTGTATGTTTATTGACAATGTTAGGTGTGTCTCCAGGTCTGCATGTTTATTGACAATGTTAGGTGTGTCTCCAGGTCTGCATGTTTATTGACAATGTTAGGTGTATCTCAAGGTCTGCATGTTTATTGACAATGTTAGGTGTGTATCCAGATCTGCATGTTTATTGACAATGTTAGGTGTATCTCCAGGTCTGCATGTTTATTGACAATGTTAGGTGTGTCTCCAGGTCTGCATGTTTATTGACAATGTTAGGTGTGTCTCCAGGTCTGCATGTTTATTGACAATGTTGGGTGTGTCTCCAGGTCTGCATGTTTATTGACAATGTTAGGTGTCTCTCCAGGTCTGCATGTTTATTGACAATGTTAGGTGTGTCTCCAGGTCTGCATGTTTATTGACAATGTTAGGTGTGTCTCCAGGTCTGCATGTTTATTGACAATGTTAGGTGTGTCTCCAGGTCTGCATGTTTATTGACAATGTTAGGTGTGTATCCAGGTCTGCATGTTTATTGACAATGTTAGGTGTGTATCCAGGTCTGCATGTTTATTGACAATGTTAGGTGTGTATCCAGGTCTGCATGTTTATTGACAATGTTAGGTGTGTCTCCAGGTCTGCATGTTTATTGACAATGTTAGGTGTGTATCCAGGTCTGCATGTTTATTGACAATGTTAGGTGTGTATCCAGGTCTGCATGTTTATTGACAATGTTAGGTGTGTCTCCAGGTCTGCATGTTTATTGACAATGTTAGGTGTGTATCCAGGTCTGCATGTTTATTGACAATGTTAGGTGTGTATCCAGGTCTGCATGTTTATTGACAATGTTAGGTGTGTATCCAGGTCTGCATGTTTATTGACAATGTTAGGTGTGTCTCCAGGTCTGTATGTTTATTGACAATGTTAGGTGTGTATCCAGGTCTGCATGTTTATTGACAATGTTGGGTGTGTCTCCAGGTCTGTATGTTTATTGACAATGTTAGGTGTGTATCCAGGTCTGCATGTTTATTGACAATGTTAGGTGTGTATCCAGGTCTGCATGTTTATTGACAATGTTAGGTGTGTCTCCAGGTCTGCATGTTTATTGACATTGTTAGGTGTGTCTCCAGGTCTGCATGTTTATTGACAATGTTAGGTGTGTATCCAGGTCTGCATGTTTATTGACAATGTTAGGTTATCTCCAGGTCTGCATGTTTATTGACAATGTTAGGTGTGTCTCCAGGTCTGCATGTTTATTGACAATGTTAGGTGTGTATCCAGGTCTGCATGTTTATTGACAATGTTAGGTTATCTCCAGGTCTGCATGTTTATTGACAATGTTAGGTGTGTATCCAGGTCTGCATGTTTATTGACAATGTTAGGTGTGTCTCCAGGTCTGCATGTTTATTGACAATGTTAGGTGTGTATCCAGGTCTGCATGTTTATTGACAATGTTAGGTGTGTCTCCAGGTCTGCATGTTTATTGACAATGTTAGGTGTGTCTCCAGGTCTGCATGTTTATTGACAATGTTAGGTGTGTATCCAGGTCTGCATGTTTATTGACAATGTTAGGTTATCTCCAGGTCTGCATGTTTATTGACAATGTTAGGTGTGTCTCCAGGTCTGCATGTTTATTGACAATGTTAGGTGTGTATCCAGGTCTGCATGTTTATTGACAATGTTAGGTGTGTCTCCAGGTCTGCATGTTTATTGACAATGTTAGGTGTGTATCCAGGTCTGCATGTTTATTGACAATGTTGGGTGTGTCTCCAGGTCTGCATGTTTATTGACAATGTTAGGTGTGTCTCCAGGTCTGCATGTTTATTGACAATGTTGGGTGTGTCTCCAGGTCTGTATGTTTATTGACAATGTTAGGTGTGTATCCAGGTCTGCATGTTTATTGACAATGTTAGGTGTGTCTCCAGGTCTGCATGTTTATTGACAATGTTAGGTGTATCTCCAGGTCTGCATGTTTATTGACAATGTTAGGTGTGTCTCCAGGTCTGCATGTTTATTGACAATGTTAGGTGTGTCTCCAGGTCTGCATGTTTATTGACAATGTTAGGTTTATCTCCAGGTCTGCATGTTTATTGACAATGTTAGGTGTGTATCCAGGTCTGCATGTTTATTGACAATGTTAGGTGTGTCTTCAGGTCTGCATGTTTATTGACAATGTTAGGTGTGTCTCCAGGTCTGCATGTTTATTGACAATGTTAGGTGTGTCTCCAGGTCTGCATGTTTATCGACAATGTTAGGTTTATCTCCAGGTCTGCATGTTTATTGACAATGTTAGGTGTGTCTCCAGGTCTGCATGTTTATTGACAATGTTAGGTGTGTCTCCAGGTCTGCATGTTTATTGACAATGTTAGGTGTGTCTCCAGGTCTGCATGTTTATTGACAATGTTAGGTGTGTATCCAGGTCTGTATGTTTATTGACAATGTTAGGTGTGTATCCAGGTCTGCATGTTTATTGACAATGTTAGGTGTGTCTCCAGGTCTGCATGTTTATTGACAATGTTAGGTGTGTCTCCAGGTCTGCATGTTTATTGACAATGTTAGGTTTATCTCCAGGTCTGCATGTTTATTGACAATGTTAGGTGTGTCTCCAGGTCTGCATGTTTATTGACAATGTTAGGTGTGTCTCCAGGTCTGCATGTTTATTGACAATGTTAGGTGTATCTCCAGGTCTGCATGTTTATTGACAATGTTAGGTGTGTCTCCAGGTCTGCATGTTTATTGACAATGTTAGGTGTGTCTCCAGGTCTGCATGTTTATCGACAATGTTAGGTTTATCTCCAGGTCTGCATGTTTATTGACAATGTTAGGTGTGTCTCCAGGTCTGCATGTTTATTGACAATGTTAGGTGTGTCTCCAGGTCTGCATGTTTATTGACAATGTTAGGTGTGTCTCTAGGTCTGCATGTTTATTGACAATGTTAGGTGTGTCTCCAGGTCTGCATGTTTATTGACAATGTTAGGTGTGTCTCCAGGTCTGCATGTTTATTGACAATGTTAGGTGTGTCTCCAGGTCTGCATGTTTATTGACAATGTTAGGTGTGTCTCCAGGTCTGCATGTTTATTGACAATGTTAGGTGTGTCTCCAGGTCTGCATGTTTATTGACAATGTTAGGTGTGTATCCAGGTCTGTATGTTTATTGACAATGTTAGGTGTGTATCCAGGTCTGCATGTTTATTGACAATGTTAGGTGTGTCTCCAGGTCTGCATGTTTATTGACAATGTTAGGTGTGTCTCCAGGTCTGCATGTTTATTGACAATGTTAGGTTTATCTCCAGGTCTGCATGTTTATTGACAATGTTAGGTGTGTCTCCAGGTCTGCATGTTTATTGACAATGTTAGGTGTGTCTCCAGGTCTGCATGTTTATTGACAATGTTAGGTGTATCTCCAGGTCTGCATGTTTATTGACAATGTTAGGTGTGTCTCCAGGTCTGCATGTTTATTGACAATGTTAGGTGTATCTCCAGGTCTGCATGTTTATTGACAATGTTGGGTGTGTCTCCAGGTCTGTATGTTTATTGACAATGTTAGGTGTGTATCCAGGTCTGCATGTTTATTGACAATGTTAGGTGTGTCTCCAGGTCTGCATGTTTATTGACAATGTTAGGTGTATCTCCAGGTCTGCATGTTTATTGACAATGTTAGGTGTGTCTCCAGGTCTGCATGTTTATTGACAATGTTAGGTGTGTCTCCAGGTCTGCATGTTTATTGACAATGTTAGGTGTGTCTCCAGGTCTGCATGTTTATTGACAATGTTAGGTGTGTCTCCAGGTCTGCATGTTTATTGACAATGTTGGGTGTGTCTCCAGGTCTGTATGTTTATTGACAATGTTAGGTGTGTATCCAGGTCTGCATGTTTATTGACAATGTTAGGTGTGTCTCCAGGTCTGCATGTTTATTGACAATGTTAGGTGTATCTCCAGGTCTGCATGTTTATTGACAATGTTAGGTGTGTCTCCAGGTCTGCATGTTTATTGACAATGTTAGGTGTGTCTCCAGGTCTGCATGTTTATTGACAATGTTAGGTGTGTCTCCAGGTCTGCATGTTTATTGACAATGTTGGGTGTGTCTCCAGGTCTGTATGTTTATTGACAATGTTAGGTGTGTATCCAGGTCTGCATGTTTATTGACAATGTTAGGTGTGTCTCCAGGTCTGCATGTTTATTGACAATGTTAGGTGTATCTCCAGGTCTGCATGTTTATTGACAATGTTAGGTGTGTCTCCAGGTCTGCATGTTTATTGACAATGTTAGGTGTGTCTCCAGGTCTGCATGTTTATTGACAATGTTAGGTGTGTCTCCAGGTCTGCATGTTTATTGACAATGTTAGGTGTGTCTCCAGGTCTGCATGTTTATTGACAATGTTGGGTGTGTCTCCAGGTCTGTATGTTTATTGACAATGTTAGGTGTGTATCCAGGTCTGCATGTTTATTGACAATGTTAGGTGTGTCTCCAGGTCTGCATGTTTATTGACAATGTTAGGTGTATCTCCAGGTCTGCATGTTTATTGACAATGTTAGGTGTGTCTCCAGGTCTGCATGTTTATTGACAATGTTAGGTGTGTCTCCAGGTCTGCATGTTTATTGACAATGTTAGGTTTATCTCCAGGTCTGCATGTTTATTGACAATGTTAGGTGTGTATCCAGGTCTGCATGTTTATTGACAATGTTAGGTGTGTCTTCAGGTCTGCATGTTTATTGACAATGTTAGGTGTGTCTCCAGGTCTGCATGTTTATTGACAATGTTAGGTGTGTCTCCAGGTCTGCATGTTTATCGACAATGTTAGGTTTATCTCCAGGTCTGCATGTTTATTGACAATGTTAGGTGTGTCTCCAGGTCTGCATGTTTATTGACAATGTTAGGTGTGTCTCCAGGTCTGCATGTTTATTGACAATGTTAGGTGTGTCTCCAGGTCTGCATGTTTATCGACAATGTTAGGTTTATCTCCAGGTCTGCATGTTTATTGACAATGTTAGGTGTGTCTCCAGGTCTGCATGTTTATTGACAATGTTAGGTGTGTCTCCAGGTCTGCATGTTTATTGACAATGTTAGGTGTGTCTCCAGGTCTGCATGTTTATCGACAATGTTAGGTTTATCTCCAGGTCTGCATGTTTATTGACAATGTTAGGTGTGTCTCCAGGTCTGCATGTTTATTGAGAATGTTAGGTGTATCTCCAGGTCTGCATGTTTATTGACAATGTTAGGTGTGTCTCCAGGTCTGCATGTTTATTGACAATGTTAGGTGTATCTCCAGGTCTGCATGTTTATTGACAATGTTAGGTGTGTCTCCAGGTCTGCATGTTTATTGACAATGTTAGGTGTGTCTCCAGGTCTGCATGTTTATTGACAATGTTAGGTGTGTCTCCAGGTCTGCATGTTTATTGACAATGTTAGGTGTGTCTCCAGGTCTGCATGTTTATTGACAATGTTAGGTGTGTCTCCAGGTCTGCATGTTTATTGACAATGTTAGGTGTGTCTCCAGGTCTGCATGTTTATTGACAATGTTAGGTGTGTATCCAGGTCTGCATGTTTATTGACAATGTTAGGTGTGTCTCCAGGTCTGCATGTTTATTGACAATGTTAGGTGTATCTCCAGGTCTGTATGTTTATTGACAATGTTAGGTGTGTCTCCAGGTCTGCATGTTTATTGACAATGTTAGGTGTGTCTCCAGGTCTGCATGTTTATTGACAATGTTAGGTGTGTATCCAGGTCTGCATGTTTATTGACAATGTTAGGTGTGTCTCCAGGTCTGCATGTTTATTGACAATGTTAGGTGTATCCAGGTCTGCATGTTTATTGACAATGTTAGGTGTGTATCCAGGTCTGCATGTTTATTGACAATGTTAGGTGTGTCTCCAGGTCTGCATGTTTATTGACAATGTTAGGTGTGTCTCCAGGTCTGCATGTTTATTGACAATGTTAGGTGTGTCTCCAGGTCTGCATGTTTATTGACAATGTTAGGTGTGTATCCAGGTCTGTATGTTTATTGACAATGTTAGGTGTGTCTCCAGGTCTGTATGTTTATTGACAATGTTAGGTGTGACTCCAGGTCTGTATGTTTATTGACAATGTTAGGTGTGACTCCAGGTCTGTATGTTTATTGACAATGTTAGGTGTGTCTCCAGGTCTGTATGTTTATTGACAATGTTAGGTGTGACTCCAGGTCTGTATGTTTATTGACAATGTTAGGTGTGACTCCAGGTCTGTATGTTTATTGACAATGTTAGGTGTGACTCCAGGTCTGTATGTTTATTGACAATGTTGGGTGTGTCTCCAGGTCTGCATGTTTATTGACAATGTTAGGTGTGTCTCCAGGTCTGTATGTTTATTGACAATGTTAGGTGTGTATCCAGGTCTGCATGTTTATTGACAATGTTAGGTGTGTATCCAGGTCTGCATGTTTATTGACAATGTTAGGTGTGTCTCCAGGTCTGTATGTTTATTGACAATGTTAGGTGTGTCTCCAGGTCTGCATGTTTATTGACAATGTTAGGTGTGTCTCCAGGTCTGCATGTTTATTGACAATGTTAGGTGTGTCTCCAGGTCTGCATGTTTATTGACAATGTTAGGTGTGTATCCAGGTCTGCATGTTTATTGACAATGTTAGGTGTGTATCCAGGTCTGCATGTTTATTGACAATGTTAGGTGTGTCTCCAGGTCTGCATGTTTATTGACAATGTTAGGTGTGTATCCAGGTCTGCATGTTTATTGACAATGTTAGGTGTGTATCCAGGTCTGCATGTTTATTGACAATGTTAGGTGTGTCTCCAGGTCTGCATGTTTATTGACAATGTTAGGTGTATCTCCAGGTCTGCATGTTTATTGACAATGTTAGGTGTGTCTCCAGGTCTGCATGTTTATTGACAATGTTAGGTGTGTCTCCAGGTCTGCATGTTTATTGACAATGTTAGGTGTGTCTCCAGGTCTGCATGTTTATTGACAATGTTAGGTGTGTCTCCAGGTCTGCATGTTTATTGACAATGTTAGGTGTGTCTCCAGGTCTGTATGTTTATTGACAATGTTAGGTGTGTATCCAGGTCTGCATGTTTATTGACAATGTTAGGTGTGTCTCCAGGTCTGCATGTTTATTGACAATGTTAGGTGTGTCTCCAGGTCTGCATGTTTATTGACAATGTTAGGTGTGTATCCAGGTCTGCATGTTTATTGACAATGTTAGGTGTGTCTCCAGGTCTGCATGTTTATTGACAATGTTAGGTGTGTCTCCAGGTCTGCATGTTTATTGACAATGTTAGGTGTATCTACAGGTCTGCATGTTTATTGACAATGTTAGGTGTGTATCCAGGTCTGCATGTTTATTGACAATGTTAGGTGTGTATCCAGGTCTGCATGTTTATTGACAATGTTAGGTGTGTCTCCAGGTCTGCATGTTTATTGACAATGTTAGGTGTGTCTCCAGGTCTGCATGTTTATTGACAATGTTAGGTGTGTCTCCAGGTCTGCATGTTTATTGACAATGTTAGGTGTGTCTCCAGGTCTGCATGTTTATTGACAATGTTAGGTGTGTCTCCAGGTCTGTATGTTTATTGACAATGTTAGGTGTGTCTCCAGGTCTGCATGTTTATTGACAATGTTGGGTGTGTCTCCAGGTCTGCATGTTTATTGACAATGTTGGGTGTGTCTCCAGGTCTGCATGTTTATTGACAATGTTAGGTGTGTCTCCAGGTCTGCATGTTTATTGACAATGTTAGGTGTGTATCCAGGTCTGCATGTTTATTGACAATGTTAGGTGTGTCTCCAGGTCTGTATGTTTATTGACAATGTTAGGTGTGTCTCCAGGTCTGCATGTTTATTGACAATGTTGGGTGTGTCTCCAGGTCTGCATGTTTATTGACAATGTTAGGTGTGTATCCAGGTCTGCATGTTTATTGACAATGTTAGGTGTGTCTCCAGGTCTGTATGTTTATTGACAATGTTAGGTTTATCTCCAGGTCTGCATGTTTATTGACAATGTTAGGTTTATCTCCAGGTCTGCATGTTTATTGACAATGTTAGGTGTGTCTCCAGGTCTGTATGTTTATTGACAATGTTAGGTGTGTCTCCAGGTCTGCATGTTTATTGACAATGTTAGGTGTGTCTCCAGGTCTGCATGTTTATTGACAATGTTAGGTGTGTATCCAGGTCTGCATGTTTATTGACAATGTTAGGTGTGACTCCAGGTCTGTATGTTTATTGACAATGTTAGGTGTGTCTCCAGGTCTGCATGTTTATTGACAATGTTAGGTGTGTCTCCAGGTCTGTATGTTTATTGACAATGTTAGGTGTGTATCCAGGTCTGCATGTTTATTGACAATGTTGGGTGTGTCTCCAGGTCTGCATGTTTATTGACAATGTTAGGTGTGTCTCCAGGTCTGCATGTTTATTGACAATGTTAGGTGTGTCTCCAGGTCTGCATGTTTATTGACAATGTTAGGTGTGTCTCCAGGTCTGCATGTTTATTGACAATGTTAGGTGTGTCTCCAGGTCTGCATGTTTATTGACAATGTTAGGTGTGTCTCCAGGTCTGTATGTTTATTGACAATGTTAGGTGTGTCTCCAGGTCTGCATGTTTATTGACAATGTTAGGTGTGTCTCCAGGTCTGCATCTTTATTGACAATGTTAGGTGTGTCTCCAGGTCTGCATGTTTATTGACAATGTTAGGTGTGTCTCCAGGTCTGCATGTTTATTGACAATGTTAGGTTTATCTCCAGGTCTGCATGTTTATTGACAATGTTAGGTGTGTCTCCAGGTCTGCATGTTTATTGACAATGTTAGGTGTGTCTCCAGGTCTGCATGTTTATTGACAATGTTAGGTGTGTCTCCAGGTCTGCATGTTTATTGACAATGTTAGGTGTGTCTCCAGGTCTGCATGTTTATTGACAATGTTAGGTTTATCTCCAGGTCTGCATGTTTATTGACAATGTTAGGTGTGTCTCCAGGTCTGCATGTTTATTGACAATGTTAGGTGTGTCTCCAGGTCTGCATGTTTATTGACAATGTTAGGTGTGTATCCAGGTCTGTATGTTTATTGACAATGTTAGGTGTGTCTCCAGGTCTGCATGTTTATTGACATTGTTAGGTGTATCTCCAGGTCTGCATGTTTATTGACAATGTTAGGTGTGTCTCCAGGTCTGCATGTTTATTGACAATGTTAGGTGTGTCTCCAGGTCTGCATGTTGCCCACATGTTTATTGACAATGTTAGGTGTGTCTCCAGGTCTGCATGTTGCCCACATGTTTATTGACAATGTTAGGTGTGTCTCCAGGTCTGCATGTTTATTGACAATGTTGGGTTTATCTCCAGGTCTGCATGTTTATTGACAATGTTAGGTGTGTCTCCAGGTCTGCATGTTTATTGACAATGTTGGGTGTGTCTCCAGGTCTGCATGTTGCACACATGTTTTGTAGACTACATGACACTAAAGAACCACGTAGTGTTTATTGACAATGTTAGGTGTATCTCCAGGTCTGCATGTTTATTGACAATGTTAGGTGTGTCTCCAGGTCTGCATGTTTATTGACAATGTTAGGTGTGTCTCCAGGTCTGCATGTTTATTGACAATGTTAGGTGTGTCTCCAGGTCTGCATGTTTATTGACAATGTTAGGTGTGTCTCCAGGTCTGCATGTTTATTGACAATGTTGGGTGTGTCTCCAGGTCTGCATGTTTATTGACAATGTTAGGTGTGTCTCCAGGTCTGCATGTTTATTGACAATGTTAGGTGTGTCTCCAGGTCTGCATGTTTATTGACAATGTTAGGTGTATCTCCAGGTCTGCATGTTTATTGACAATGTTAGGTGTGTCTCCAGGTCTGCATGTTTATTGACAATGTTAGGTGTGTCTCCAGGTCTGCATGTTGCCAACATGTTTATTGACAATGTTAGGTGTGTCTCCAGGTCTGCATGTTGCCCACATGTTTATTGACAATGTTAGGTGTGTCTCCAGGTTTGCATGTTGCCCACATGTTTATTGACAATGTTAGGTGTGTCTCCAGGTCTGCATGTTTATTGACAATGTTAGGTTTATCTCCAGGTCTGCATGTTTATTGACAATGTTGGGTGTGTCTCCAGGTCTGCATGTTTATTGACAATGTTGGGTGTGTCTCCAGGTCTGCATGTTTATTGACAATGTTAGGTGTATCTCCAGGTCTGCATGTTTATTGACAATGTTGGGTGTGTCTCCAGGTCTGCATGTTTATTGACAATGTTAGGTGTGTCTCCAGGTCTGCATGTTGCCAACATGTTTATTGACAATGTTAGGTGTGTCTCCAGGTCTGCATGTTGCCCACATGTTTATTGACAATGTTAGGTGTGTCTCCAGGTTTGCATGTTGCCCACATGTTTATTGACAATGTTGGGTGTGTCTCCAGGTCTGCATGTTTATTGACAATGTTAGGTGTGTCTCCAGGTCTGCATGTTTATTGACAATGTTAGGTGTGTCTCCAGGTCTGCATGTTTATTGACAATGTTAGGTGTGTCTCCAGGTCTGCATGTTGCCCACATGTTTATTGACAATGTTAGGTGTGTCTCCAGGTTTGCATGTTGCCCACATGTTTATTGACAATGTTAGGTGTGTCTCCAGGTCTGCATGTTTATTGACAATGTTAGGTTTATCTCCAGGTCTGCATGTTTATTGACAATGTTAGGTGTGTCTCCAGGTCTGCATGTTTATTGACAATGTTAGGTGTGTATCCAGGTCTGCATGTTTATTGACAATGTTAGGTGTGTATCCAGGTCTGCATGTTTATTGACAATGTTAGGTGTGTCTCCAGGTCTGCATGTTTATTGACAATGTTAGGTGTGTCTCCAGGTCTGTATGTTTATTGACAATGTTAGGTGTGTCTCCAGGTCTGTATGTTTATTGACAATGTTGGGTGTATCTCCAGGTCTGCATGTTTATTGACAATGTTAGGTGTGTCTCCAGGTCTGTATGTTTATTGACAATGTTAGGTGTGTCTCCAGGTCTGTATGTTTATTGACAATGTTGGGTGTATCTCCAGGTCTGCATGTTTATTGACAATGTTAGGTGTGTCTCCAGGTCTGTATGTTTATTGACAATGTTAGGTGTGTCTCCAGGTCTGTATGTTTATTGACAATGTTAGGTGTGTCTCCAGGTCTGCATGTTTATTGACAATGTTAGGTGTGTCTCCAGGTCTGCATGTTTATTGACAATGTTAGGTGTGTCTCCAGGTCTGCATGTTTATTGACAATGTTAGGTGTGTCTCCAGGTCTGCATGTTTATTGACAATGTTGGGTGTGTCTCCAGGTCTGCATGTTTATTGACAATGTTGGGTGTGTCTCCAGGTCTGCATGTTTATTGACAATGTTGGGTGTGTCTCCAGGTCTGCATGTTTATTGACAATGTTAGGTGTGTCTCCAGGTCTGCATGTTGCCCACATGTTTATTGACAATGTTGGGTGTGTCTCCAGGTCTGCATGTTTATTGACAATGTTAGGTGTGTCTCCAGGTCTGCATGTTTATTGACAATGTTAGGTGTATCTCCAGGTCTGCATGTTTATTGACAATGTTAGGTGTGTCTCCAGGTCTGCATGTTTATTGACAATGTTAGGTGTATCTCCAGGTCTGCATGTTTATTGACAATGTTAGGTGTGTCTCCAGGTCTGCATGTTTATTGACAATGTTAGGTGTGTCTCCAGGTCTGCATGTTTATTGACAATGTTAGGTGTGTCTCCAGGTCTGCATGTTTATTGACAATGTTAGGTGTGTCTCCAGGTCTGCATGTTTATTGACAATGTTAGGTGTGTCTCCAGGTCTGCATGTTTATTGACAATGTTAGGTGTGTCTCCAGGTCTGTATGTTTATTGACAATGTTAGGTGTGTCTCCAGGTCTGTATGTTTATTGACAATGTTGGGTGTATCTCCAGGTCTGCATGTTTATTGACAATGTTAGGTGTGTCTCCAGGTCTGTATGTTTATTGACAATGTTAGGTGTGTCTCCAGGTCTGTATGTTTATTGACAATGTTAGGTGTGTCTCCAGGTCTGCATGTTTATTGACAATGTTAGGTGTGTCTCCAGGTCTGCATGTTTATTGACAATGTTAGGTGTGTCTCCAGGTCTGCATGTTTATTGACAATGTTAGGTGTGTCTCCAGGTCTGCATGTTTATTGACAATGTTGGGTGTGTCTCCAGGTCTGCATGTTTATTGACAATGTTGGGTGTGTCTCCAGGTCTGCATGTTTATTGACAATGTTGGGTGTGTCTCCAGGTCTGCATGTTTATTGACAATGTTAGGTGTGTCTCCAGGTCTGCATGTTGCCCACATGTTTATTGACAATGTTGGGTGTGTCTCCAGGTCTGCATGTTTATTGACAATGTTAGGTGTGTCTCCAGGTCTGCATGTTTATTGACAATGTTAGGTGTATCTCCAGGTCTGCATGTTTATTGACAATGTTAGGTGTGTCTCCAGGTCTGCATGTTTATTGACAATGTTAGGTGTATCTCCAGGTCTGCATGTTTATTGACAATGTTAGGTGTGTCTCCAGGTCTGCATGTTTATTGACAATGTTAGGTGTGTCTCCAGGTCTGCATGTTTATTGACAATGTTAGGTGTGTCTCCAGGTCTGCATGTTTATTGACAATGTTAGGTGTGTCTCCAGGTCTGCATGTTTATTGACAATGTTAGGTGTGTCTCCAGGTCTGCATGTTTATTGACAATGTTAGGTGTGTCTCCAGGTCTGCATGTTTATTGACAATGTTAGGTGTGTCTCCAGGTCTGCATGTTTATTGACAATGTTGGGTGTGTCTCCAGGTCTGCATGTTTATTGACAATGTTAGGTGTGTCTCCAGGTCTGCATGTTTATTGACAATGTTAGGTGTGTCTCCAGGTCTGCATGTTTATTGACAATGTTAGGTGTGTCTCCAGGTCTGCATGTTTATTGACAATGTTAGGTGTGTCTCCAGGTCTGCATGTTTATTGACAATGTTAGGTGTGTCTCCAGGTCTGCATGTTTATTGACAATGTTAGGTGTGTCTCCAGGTCTGCATGTTTATTGACAATGTTAGGTGTGTCTCCAGGTCTGCATGTTTATTGACAATGTTAGGTGTGTCTCCAGGTCTGCATGTTTATTGACAATGTTGGGTGTGTCTCCAGGTCTGCATGTTTATTGACAATGTTAGGTGTCTCTCCAGGTCTGCATGTTTATTGACAATGTTAGGTTTATCTCCAGGTCTGCATGTTTATTGACAATGTTAGGTGTGTCTCCAGGTCTGTATGTTTATTGACAATGTTAGGTGTATCTCCAGGTCTGCATGTTTATTGACAATGTTAGGTGTGTCTCCAGGTCTGCATGTTTATTGACAATGTTAGGTGTATCTCCAGGTCTGCATGTTTATTGACAATGTTAGGTGTGTCTCCAGGTCTGCATGTTTATTGACAATGTTAGGTGTATCTCCAGGTCTGTATGTTTATTGACAATGTTAGGTGTGTCTCCAGGTCTGCATGTTTATTGACAATGTTAGGTGTGTCTCCAGGT
>CP136061.1:268258404-268560904 GCA_032622095.1 Siphonodentalium dalli
GGATAGCATATATAGTAGGTGTGACGTCTTATTATGGTGGAGTTTGGCTGCGGACGCACGTACCACCGTAGGATAGCATATATAGTAGGTGTGACATCTTATTATGGTGGAGTTTGGCTGCGGACGCACGTACCACAGTAGGATAGCATATATAGTATAGGTGTGACGTCTTATTATGGTGGAGTTTGGCTGCGGACGCACGTACCACAGTAGGATAGCATATATAGTAGGTGTGACATCTTATTATGGTGAAGTTTGGCTGCGGACGCACGTACCACAGTAGGATAGCATATATAGTAGGTGTGACGTATTATTATGGTGGAGTTTGGCTGCAGACGCACGTACCACAGTAGGATAGCATAGATAGTATAGGTGTGACGTGTTATTATGGTGGAGTTTGGCTGCGGACACACGTACCACAGTAGGATAGCATATATAGTAGGTGTGACGTCTTATTATGGTGAAGTTTGGCTGCGGACGCACGTACCACAGTAGGATAGCATATATAGTAGGTGTGAACTCTTATTATGGTGAAGTTTGGCTGCGGACGCACGTACCACAGTAGGATAGCATATATAGTAGGTGTGACGTCTTATTATGGTGGAGTTTGGCTGCGGACGCACGTACCACAGTAGGATAGCATATATAGTAGGTGTGACATCTTATTATGGTGGAGTTTGGCTGCGGACGCACGTACCATAGTAGGATAGCATATATAGTATAGGTGTGAACTCTTATTATGGTGGAGTTTGGCTGCGGACACACGTACCACAGTAGGATAGCATATATAGTAGGTGTGAAATCTTATTATGGTGGAGTTTGGCCGCGGACACACGTACCACAGTAGGATAGCATATATAGTAGGTGTGAAATCTTATTATGGTGAAGTTTGGCTGCGGACGCACGTACCACAGTAGGATAGCATATATAGTAGGTGTGACATCTTATTATGGTGGAGTTTGGCTGCGGACGCACGTACCACAGTAGGATAGCATATATAGTATAGGTGTGACATCTTATTATGGTGGAGTTTGGCTGCGGACGCACGTACCACAGTAGGATAGCATATATAGTAGGTGTGACGTCTTATTATGGTGGAGTTTGGCTGCGGACACACGTACCACAGTAGGATAGCATATATAGTAGGTGTGACGTCTTATTATGGTGGAGTTTGGCTGCGGACACACGTACCACAGTAGGATAGCATATATAGTAGGTGTGACATCTTATTATGGTGGAGTTTGGCTGCGGACACACGTACCACAGTAGGATAGCATATATAGTAGGTGTGACGTCTTATTATGGTGGAGTTTGGCTGCAGACGCACGTACCATAGTAGGATAGCATATATAGTAGGTGTGAAATCTTATTATGGTGGAGTTTGGCTGCGGACACACGTACCACAGTAGGTTAGCATATATAGTAGGTGTGACATCTTATTATGGTGGAGTTTGGCTGCGGACGCACGTACCACAGTAGGTTAGCATATATAGTAGGTGTGACGTCTTATTATGATGGAGTTTGGCTGCGGACGCACGTACCACAGTAGGTTAGCATATATAGTAGGTGTGACGTCTTATTATGGTGGAGTTTGGCTGCGGACGCACGTACCACAGTAGGATAGCATATATAGTATAGGTGTGACATCTTATTATGGTGGAGTTTGGCTGCGGACACACGTACCACAGTAGGATAGCATATATAGTATAGGTGTGACATCTTATTATGGTGGAGTTTGGTTGCGGACGCACGTACCACAGTAGGTTAGCATATATAGTAGGTGTGACGTCTTATTATGATGGAGTTTGGCTGCGGACACACGTACCACAGTAGGATAGCATATATAGTAGGTGTGAACTCTTATTATGGTGGAGTTTGGCTGCGGACGCACGTACCACAGTATGATAGCATATATAGTAGGTGTGAACTCTTATTATGGTGGAGTTTGGCTGCGGACGCACGTACCACAGTATGATAGCATATATAGTAGGTGTGACGTCTTATTATGATGGAGTTTGGCTGCGGACGCACGTACCACAGTAGGATAGCATATATAGTAGGTGTGACGTCTTATTATGGTGGAGTTTGGCTGCGGACACACGTACCACAGTAGGATAGCATAGATAGTAGGTGTGACATCTTATTATGGTGGAGTTTGGCTGCGGACGCACGTACCATAGTAGGATAGCATATATAGTAGGTGTGACGTCTTATTATGGTGGAGTTTGGCTGCGGACGCACGTACCATAGTAGGATAGCATATATAGTAGGTGTGACGTCTTATTATGGTGGAGTTTGGCTGCGGACGCACGTACCATAGTAGGATAGCATATATAGTAGGTGTGACATCTTATTATGGTGGAGTTTGGCTGCGGACACACGTACTACAGTAGGATAGCATATATAGTAGGTGTGACATCTTATTATGGTGGAGTTTGGCTGCGGACACACGTACCACAGTAGGATAGCATATATAGTAGGTGTGACATCTTATTATGGTGGAGTTTGGCTGCGGACACACGTACCACAGTAGGTTAGCATATATAGTAGGTGTGACATCTTATTATGGTGGAGTTTGGCTGCGGACACACGTACCACAGTAGGATAGCATATATAGTAGGTGTGACATCTTATTATGGAGGAGTTTGGCTGCGGACGCACGTACCACAGTAGGATAGCATATATAGTAGGTGTGACGTCTTATTATGGTGGAGTTTGGCTGCGGACACACGTACCATAGTAGGATAGCATATATAGTAGGTGTGACATCTTATTATGGTGGAGTTTGGCTGCGGACGCACGTACCATAGTAGGATAGCATATATAGTATAGGTGTGACGTCTTATTATGGTGAAGTTTGGCTGCGGACGCACGTACCACAGTAGGATAGCATATATAGTATAGGTGTGAACTCTTATTATGGTGGAGTTTGGCTGCGGACACACGTACCACAGTAGGATAGCATATATAGTAGGTGTGACGTCTTATTATGGTGGAGTTTGGCTGCGGACACACGTACCACAGTAGGATAGCATATATAGTATAGGTGTGAACTCTTATTATGGTGGAGTTTGGCTGCGGACACACGTACCACAGTAGGATAGCATATATAGTAGGTGTGCATTATTATTATGATGGAGTTTGGCTGCGGACGCACGTACCACAGTAGGATAGCATATATAGTATAGGTGTGAACTCTTATTATGGTGGAGTTTGGCTGCGGACACACGTACCACAGTAGGATAGCATATATAGTAGGTGTGCATTATTATTATGATGGAGTTTGGCTGCGGACGCACGTACCACAGTAGGATAGCATATATAGTATAGGTGTGACATCTTATTATGGTGAAGTTTGGCTGCGGACGCACGTACCACAGTAGGATAGCATATATAGTATAGGTGTGACATCTTATTATGGTGAAGTTTGGCTGCGGACGCACGTACCACAGTAGGATAGCATATATAGTAGGTGTGACATCTTATTATGGTGGAGTTTGGCTGCGGACGCACGTACTACAGTAGGATAGCATATATAGTAGGTGTGACATCTTATTATGGTGGAGTTTGGCTGCGGACACACGTACCACAGTAGGATAGCATATATAGTAGGTGTGACATCTTATTATGGTGGAGTTTGGCTGCGGACACACGTACCACAGTAGGTTAGCATATATAGTAGGTGTGACGTCTTATTATGGTGGAGTTTGGCTGCGGACACACGTACCACAGTAGGATAGCATATATAGTAGGTGTGACATCTTATTATGGTGGAGTTTGGCTGCGGACGCACGTACCACAGTAGGATAGCATATATAGTAGGTGTGACGTCTTATTATGGTGGAGTTTGGCTGCGGACACACGTACCATAGTAGGATAGCATATATAGTAGGTGTGACATCTTATTATGGTGGAGTTTGGCTGCGGACGCACGTACCATAGTAGGATAGCATATATAGTATAGGTGTGACGTCTTATTATGGTGAAGTTTGGCTGCGGACGCACGTACCACAGTAGGATAGCATATATAGTATAGGTGTGAACTCTTATTATGGTGGAGTTTGGCTGCGGACACACGTACCACAGTAGGATAGCATATATAGTAGGTGTGACGTCTTATTATGGTGGAGTTTGGCTGCGGACACACGTACCACAGTAGGATAGCATATATAGTATAGGTGTGAACTCTTATTATGGTGGAGTTTGGCTGCGGACACACGTACCACAGTAGGATAGCATATATAGTAGGTGTGCATTATTATTATGATGGAGTTTGGCTGCGGACGCACGTACCACAGTAGGATAGCATATATAGTATAGGTGTGACGTCTTATTATGGTGAAGTTTGGCTGCGGACGCACGTACCACAGTAGGATAGCATATATAGTAGGTGTGACGTCTTATTATGGTGGAGTTTGGCTGCGGACGCACGTACCATAGTAGGATAGCATATATAGTAGGTGTGACATCTTATTATGGTGGAGTTTGGCTGCGGACGCACGTACCATAGTAGGATAGCATATATAGTATAGGTGTGACGTCTTATTATGGTGGAGTTTGGCTGCGGACACACGTACCACAGTAGGATAGCATATATAGTAGGTGTGAAATCTTATTATGGTGGAGTTTGGCTGCGGACGCACGTACCATAGTAGGATAGCATATATAGTATAGGTGTGACGTCTTATTATGGTGAAGTTTGGCCGCGGACGCACGTACCACAGTAGGATAGCATATATAGTAGGTGTGAAATCTTATTATGATGGAGTTTGGCTGCGGACGCACGTACCACAGTAGGATAGCATATATAGTAGGTGTGACGTCTTATTATGATGGAGTTTGGCTGCGGACGCACGTACCACAGTAGGATAGCATATATAGTATGTGTGAAATCTTATTATGGTGGAGTTTGGCTGCGGACGCACGTACCACAGTAGGTTAGCATATATAGTAGGTGTGACATCTTATTATGGTGGAGTTTGGCTGCGGACGCACGTACCACAGTAGGTTAGCATATATAGTAGGTGTGACATCTTATTATGGTGGAGTTTGGCTGCGGACGCACGTACCATAGTAGGTTAGCATATATAGTATAGGTGTGACGTCTTATTATGGTGGAGTTTGGCTGCGGACGCACGTACCACAGTAGGATAGCATATATAGTAGGTGTGACATCTTATTATGGTGGAGTTTGGCTGCGGACACACGTACCACAGTAGGATAGCATATATAGTAGGTGTGCAGTATTATTATGGTGGAGTTTGGCTGCGGACACACGTACCACAGTAGGTTAGCATATATAGTAGGTGTGAAATCTTATTATGGTGGAGTTTGGCTGCGGACACACGTACCACAGTAGGATAGCATATATAGTAGGTGTGAACTCTTATTATGGTGGAGTTTGGCTGCGGACACACGTACCACAGTAGGATAGCATATATAGTAGGTGTGAACTCTTATTATGGTGGAGTTTGGCTGCGGACACACGTACCACAGTAGGATAGCATAGATAGTAGGTGTGAAATCTTATTATGGTATAGTTTGGCTGCGGACACACGTACCATAGTAGGATAGCATATATAGTAGGTGTGACATCTTATTATGGTGGAGTTTGGCTGCGGACGCACGTACCACAGTAGGATAGCATATATAGTAGGTGTGACGTCTTATTATGGTGGAGTTTGGCTGCGGACGCACGTACCATAGTAGGATAGCATATATAGTAGGTGTGACGTATTATTATGGTGGAGTTTGGCTGCGGACACACGTACCACAGTAGGATAGCATATATAGTATAGGTGTGAACTCTTATTATGGTGGAGTTTGGCTGCGGACACACGTACCACAGTAGGATAGCATATATAGTATAGGTGTGAACTCTTATTATGGTGGAGTTTGGCTGCGGACGCACGTACCATAGTAGGATAGCATATATAGTAGGTGTGAAATCTTATTATGGTGGAGTTTGGCTGCGGACGCACGTACCATAGTAGGATAGCATATATAGTAGGTTTGACGTCTTATTATGGTGGAGTTTGGCTGCGGACGCACGTACCATAGTGGGATAGCATATATAGTAGGTGTGACGTCTTATTATGGTGGAGTTTGGCTGCGGACACACGTACCACAGTAGGATAGCATATATAGTAGGTGTGACGTCTTATTATGGTGGAGTTTGGCTGCGGACGCACGTACCACAGTAGGATAGCATATATAGTAGGTGTGACGTCTTATTATGATGGAGTTTGGCTGCGGACACACGTACCACAGTAGGATAGCATATATAGTAGGTGTGACGTCTTATTATGGTGGAGTTTGGCTGCGGACACACGTACCACAGTAGGATAGCATATATAGTAGGTGTGACATCTTATTATGGTGGAGTTTGGCTGCGGACACACGTACCATAGTAGGATAGCATATATAGTATAGGTGTGAACTCTTATTATGGTGGAGTTTGGCTGCGGACGCACGTACCATAGTAGGATAGCATATATAGTAGGTGTGACGTCTTATTATGGTGGAGTTTGGCTGCGGACACACGTACCACAGTAGGATAGCATATATAGTAGGTGTGAAATCTTATTATGGTGGAGTTTGGCTGCGGACGCACGTACCACAGTAGGATAGCATATATAGTAGGTGTGACGTCTTATTATGGTGGAGTTTGGCTGCGGACACACGTACCACAGTAGGATAGCATAGATAGTAGGTGTGACATCTTATTATGGTGGAGTTTGGCTGCGGACACACGTACCATAGTAGGATAGCATATATAGTATAGGTGTGAACTCTTATTATGATGGAGTTTGGCTGCGGACGCACGTACCATAGTAGGATAGCATATATAGTATAGGTGTGAACTCTTATTATGATGGAGTTTGGCTGCGGACGCACGTACCATAGTAGGATAGCATATATAGTAGGTGTGACGTCTTATTATGGTGGAGTTTGGCTGCGGACACACGTACCACAGTATGATAGCATATATAGTAGGTGTGACGTCTTATTATGATGGAGTTTGGCTGCGGACACACGTACCACAGTAGGTTAGCATATATAGCAGGTGTGACATCTTATTATGGTGGAGTTTGGCTGCGGACGCACGTACCACAGTATGATAGCATATATAGTATAGGTGTGACATCTTATTATGGTGGAGTTTGGCTGCGGACACACGTACCACAGTAGGATAGCATATATAGTAGGTGTGACGTCTTATTATGATGGAGTTTGGCTGCGGACACACGTACCACAGTAGGATAGCATATATAGCAGGTGTGACATCTTATTATGGTGGAGTTTGGCTGCGGACGCACGTACCATAGTAGGATAGCATATATAGTAGGTGTGACGTCTTATTATGATGGAGTTTGGCTGCGGACACACGTACCACAGTAGGATAGCATATATAGCAGGTGTGACATCTTATTATGGTGGAGTTTGGCTGCGGACACACGTACCATAGTAGGATAGCATATATAGTAGGTGTGACGTCTTATTATGGTGGAGTTTGTCTGCGGACGCACGTACCACAGTAGGTTAGCATATATAGTAGGTGTGACATCTTATTATGGTGGAGTTTGGCTGCGGACACACGTACCACAGTAGGTTAGCATATATAGTAGGTGTGACATCTTATTATGGTGGAGTTTGGCTGCGGACACACGTACCACAGTAGGATAGCATATATAGTAGGTGTGACGTCTTATTATGGTGGAGTTTGGCTGCGGACGCACGTACCACAGTAGGATAGCATATATAGTAGGTGTGACATCTTATTATGGTGGAGTTTGGCTGCGGACGCACGTACCACAGTAGGTTAGCATATATAGTAGGTGTGAAATCTTATTATGGTGGAGTTTGGCTGCGGACGCACGTACCATAGTAGGATAGCATATATAGTAGGTGTGACATCTTATTATGGTGGAGTTTGGCTGCGGACGCACGTACCACAGTAGGATAGCATATATAGTATAGGTGTGACATCTTATTATGGTGGAGTTTGGCTGCGGACGCACGTACCACAGTAGGATAGCATATATAGTAGGTGTGACATCTTATTATGGTGGAGTTTGGCTGCGGACACACGTACCACAGTAGGTTAGCATATATAGTAGGTGTGACATCTTATTATGGTGGAGTTTGGCTGCGGACGCACGTACCACAGTAGGATAGCATATATAGTAGGTGTGACATCTTATTATGGTGGAGTTTGGCTGCGGACACACGTACCACAGTAGGTTAGCATATATAGTAGGTGTGACATCTTATTATGGTGGAGTTTGGCTGCGGACGCACGTACCACAGTAGGATAGCATATATAGTAAGTGTGAAATCTTATTATGGTGGAGTTTGGCTGCGGACGCACGTACCACAGTAGGATAGCATATATAGTAGGTGTGAAATCTTATTATGGTGGAGTTTGGCTGCGGACACACGTACCATAGTAGGATAGCATATATAGTAGGTGTGACATCTTATTATGGTGGAGTTTGGCTGCGGACACACGTACCATAGTAGGTTAGCATATATAGTAGGTGTGACGTCTTATTATGGTGGAGTTTGGCTGCGGACACACGTACCATAGTATGATAGCATATATAGTAGGTGTGACGTCTTATTATGGTGGAGTTTGGCTGCGGACACACGTACCACAGTAGGTTAGCATATATAGTAGGTGTGACATCTTATTATGGTGGAGTTTGGCTGCGGACGCACGTACCACAGTAGGATAGCATATATAGTAGGTGTGAACTCTTATTATGGTGGAGTTTGGCTGCGGACACACGTACCATAGTAGGATAGCATATATAGTAGGTGTGACATCTTATTATGGTGGAGTTTGGCTGCGGACGCACGTACCACAGTAGGATAGCATATATAGTAGGTGTGAAATCTTATTATGGTGGAGTTTGGCTGCGGACGCACGTACCACAGTAGGATAGCATATATAGTAGGTGTGACGTCTTATTATGGTGGAGTTTGGCTGCGGACACACGTACCACAGTAGGATAGCATATATAGTAGGTGTGACATCTTATTATGGTGGAGTTTGGCTGCGGACGCACGTACCACAGTAGGATAGCATATATAGTAGGTGTGACATCTTATTATGGTGGAGTTTGGCTGCGGACACACGTACCACAGTAGGATAGCATATATAGTAGGTGTGACGTCTTATTATGATGGAGTTTGGCTGCGGACACACGTACCATAGTAGGATAGCATATATAGTAGGTGTGACATCTTATTATGGTGGAGTTTGGCTGCGGACGCACGTACCACAGTAGGATAGCATATATAGTAGGTGTGACGTCTTATTATGGTGAAGTTTGGCTGCGGACGCACGTACCACAGTAGGATAGCATATATAGTATAGGTGTGAAATCTTATTATGGTGGAGTTTGGCTGCGGACACACGTACCATAGTAGGATAGCATAGATAGTAGGTGTGACATCTTATTATGGTGGAGTTTGGCTGCGGACACACGTACCACAGTAGGATAGCATATATAGTAGGTGTGACATCTTATTATGGTGGAGTTTGGCTGCGGACACACGTACCACAGTATGATAGCATATATAGTAGGTGTGACGTCTTATTATGATGGAGTTTGGCTGCGGACGCACGTACCATAGTAGGTTAGCATATATAGTAAGTGTGAAATCTTATTATGGTGGAGTTTGGCTGCGGACGCACGTACCACAGTAGGATAGCATATATAGTAGGTGTGACATCTTATTATGGTGGAGTTTGGCTGCGGACGCACGTACCACAGTAGGATAGCATATATAGTAGGTGTGACATCTTATTATGGTGGAGTTTGGCTGCGGACACACGTACCACAGTAGGATAGCATATATAGTAGGTGTGACGTCTTATTATGGTGGAGTTTGGCTGCGGACGCACGTACCACAGTAGGTTAGCATATATAGTAGGTGTGACATCTTATTATGGTGAAGTTTGGCTGCGGACACACGTACCACAGTATGATAGCATATATAGTAGGTGTGACATCTTATTATGGTGGAGTTTGGCTGCGGACGCACGTACCACAGTAGGATAGCATATATAGTATAGGTGTGACATCTTATTATGGTGGAGTTTGGCTGCGGACGCACGTGCCACAGTAGGATAGCATATATAGTATAGGTGTGACATCTTATTATGGTGAAGTTTGGCTGCGGACACACGTACCACAGTATGATAGCATATATAGTAGGTGTGACATCTTATTATGGTGGAGTTTGGCTGCGGACGCACGTACCACAGTAGGATAGCATATATAGTATAGGTGTGACATCTTATTATGGTGGAGTTTGGCTGCGGACACACGTACCACAGTAGGTTAGCATATATAGTAGGTGTGACGTCTTATTATGGTGGAGTTTGGCTGCGGACACACGTACCACAGTAGGATAGCATATATAGTAGGTGTGACATCTTATTATGGTGGAGTTTGGCTGCGGACGCACGTACCACAGTATGATAGCATATATAGTAGGTGTGACATCTTATTATGGTGGAGTTTGGCTGCGGACACACGTACCATAGTAGGATAGCATATATAGTAGGTGTGACGTCTTATTATGATGGAGTTTGGCTGCGGACACACGTACCATAGTAGGATAGCATATATAGTAGGTGTGACGTCTTATTATGATGTAGTTTGGCTGCGGACACACGTACCACAGTAGGATAGCATATATAGTAGGTGTGATGTCTTATTATGGTGGAGTTTGGCTGCGGACACACGTACCACAGTAGGATAGCATATATAGTAGGTGTGACGTCTTATTATGGTGGAGTTTGGCTGCGGACACACGTACCATAGTATGATAGCATATATAGTAGGTGTGACATCTTATTATGGTGGAGTTTGGCTGCGGACGCACGTACCACAGTAGGATAGCATATATAGTAGGTGTGACATCTTATTATGGTGGAGTTTGGCTGCGGACGCACGTACCACAGTAGGATAGCATATATAGTAGGTGTGACATCTTATTATGATGGAGTTTGGCTGCGGACGCACGTACCGCAGTAGGATAGCATATATAGTTGGTGTGACGTCTTATTATGGTGAAGTTTGGCTGCGGACGCACGTACCACAGTAGGATAGCATATATAGTAGGTGTGACATCTTATTATGATGGAGATTGGCTGCGGACGCACGTACCACAGTAGGATAGCATATATAGTAGGTGTGACATCTTATTATGATGGAGTTTGGCTGCGGACACACGTACCACAGTAGGATAGCATATATAGTATAGGTGTGAACTCTTATTATGGTGGAGTTTGGCTGCGGACGCACGTACCACAGTAGGATAGCATATATAGTAGGTGTGACATCTTATTATGGTGGAGTTTGGCTGCGGACACACGTACCATAGTAGGATAGCATATATAGTAGGTGTGACATCTTATTATGGTGAAGTTTGGCTGCGGACACACGTACCACAGTAGGATAGCATATATAGTAGGTGTGACGTCTTATTATGGTGGAGTTTGGCTGCGGACACACGTACCACAGTAGGATAACATATATAGTAGGTGTGACGTCTTATTATGGTGGAGTTTGGCTGCGGACACACGTACCACAGTAGGATAGCATATATAGTAGGTGTGACGTCTTATTATGGTGGAGTTTGGCTGCGGACGCACGTACCACAGTAGGTTAGCATATATAGTAGGTGTGAAATCTTATTATGGTGGAGTTTGGCTGCGGACACACGTACCACAGTATGATAGCATATATAGTAGGTGTGACATCTTATTATGGTGGAGTTTGGCTGCGGACGCACGTACCACAGTATGATAGCATATATAGTATAGGTGTGACATCTTATTATGGTGGAGTTTGGCTGCGGACACACGTACCACAGTAGGATAGCATATATAGTATAGGTGTGACATCTTATTATGGTGGAGTTTGGCTGCGGACACACGTACCACAGTAGGATAGCATATATAGTAGGTGTGACATCTTATTATGGTGGAGTTTGGCTGCGGACACACGTACCACAGTAGGATAGCATATATAGTAGGTGTGACATCTTATTATGGTGGAGTTTGGCTGCGGACACACGTACCACAGTAGGATAGCATATATAGTAGGTGTGCAGTATTATTATGGTGAAGTTTGGCTGCGGACGCACGTACCACAGTAGGATAGCATATATAGTAGGTGTGACATCTTATTATGGTGGAGTTTGGCTGCGGACACACGTACCACAGTAGGATAGCATATATAGTAGGTGTGCAGTATTATTATGGTGAAGTTTGGCTGCGGACGCACGTACCACAGTAGGTTAGCATATATAGTATAGGTGTGAAATCTTATTATGGTGGAGTTTGGCTGCGGACACACGTACCACAGTAGGATAGCATATATAGTATAGGTGTGCAGTATTATTATGATGGAGTTTGGCTGCGGACACACGTACCACAGTAGGATAGCATATATAGTAGGTGTGACATCTTATTATGGTGGAGTTTGGCTGCGGACACACGTACCACAGTAGGATAGCATATATAGTAGGTGTGACATCTTATTATGGTGGAGTTTGGCTGCGGACACACGTACCACAGTATGATATCATATATAGTAGGTGTGAAATCTTATTATGGTGGAGTTTGGCTGCGGACGCACGTACCACAGTAGGATAGCATATATAGTAGGTGTGACATCTTATTATGGTGAAGTTTGGCTGCGGACACACGTACCACAGTATGATAGCATATATAGTAGGTGTGAAATCTTATTATGGTGGAGTTTGGCTGCGGACGCACGTACCACAGTAGGATAGCATATATAGTAGGTGTGAAATCTTATTATGGTGGAGTTTGGCTGCGGACGCACGTACCACAGTAGGATAGCATATATAGTAGGTGTGAAATCTTATTATGGTGGAGTTTGGCTGCGGACGCACGTACCACAGTAGGATAGCATATATAGTAGGTGTGAACTCTTATTATGGTGGAGTTTGGCTGCGGACACACGTACCATAGTAGGATAGCATATATAGTAGGTGTGACATCTTATTATGATGGAGTTTGGCTACGGACGCACGTACCACAGTATGATAGCATATATAGTAGGTGTGACATCTTATTATGGTGGAGTTTGGCTGCGGACGCACGTACCACAGTAGGATAGCATATATAGTAGGTGTGACATCTTATTATGGTGGAGTTTGGCTGCGGACGCACGTACCATAGTAGGTTAGCATATATAGTAGGTGTGACGTCTTATTATGGTGGAGTTTGGCTGCGGACGCACGTACCATAGTAGGTTAGCATATATAGTAGGTGTGACGTCTTATTATGATGGAGTTTGGCTGCGGACGCACGTACCATAGTAGGTTAGCATATATAGTATGTGTGACATCTTATTATGATGGAGTTTGGCTGCGGACACACGTACCATAGTAGGATAGCATATATAGTAGGTGTGACATCTTATTATGATGGAGTTTGGCTGCGGACGCACGTACCATAGTAGGATAGCATATATAGTAGGTGTGACGTCTTATTATGATGGAGTTTGGCTGCGGACGCACGTACCACAGTAGGATAGCATATATAGTAGGTGTGAAATCTTATTATGATGGAGTTTGGCTGCGGACGCACGTACCACAGTAGGATAGCATATATAGTAGGTGTGAAATCTTATTATGGTGGAGTTTGGCTGCGGACGCACGTACCACAGTAGGATAGCATATATAGTAGGTGTGAAATCTTATTATGGTGGAGTTTGGCAGCGGACGCACGTACCACAGTAGGTTAGCATATATAGTAGGTGTGAAATCTTATTATGGTGGAGTTTGGCTGCGGACACACGTACCACAGTAGGATAGCATATATAGTAGGTGTGACGTCTTATTATGGTGGAGTTTGGCTGCGGACGCACGTACCATAGTAGGATAGCATATATAGTAGGTGTGACGTCTTATTATGGTGGAGTTTGGCTGCGGACACACGTACCACAGTATGATAGCATATATAGTAGGTGTGAAATCTTATTATGGTGGAGTTTGGCTGCGCACACACGTACCACAGTAGGATAGCATATATAGTAGGTGTGAAATCTTATTATGGTGGAGTTTGGCTGCGGACGCACGTACCACAGTAGGATAGCATATATAGTAGGTGTGACGTCTTATTATGGTGGAGTTTGGCTGCGGACGCACGTACCATAGTAGGATAGCATATATAGTAGGTGTGACATCTTATTATGGTGAAGTTTGGCTGCGGACGCACGTACCACAGTAGGATAGCATATATAGTAGGTGTGACGTCTTATTATGGTGGAGTTTGGCTGCGGACGCACGTACCACAGTATGATAGCATATATAGTAGGTGTGACATCTTATTATGGTGGAGTTTGGCTGCGGACACACGTACCACAGTAGGATAGCATATATAGTAGGTGTGATGTCTTATTATGATGGAGTTTGGCTGCGGACGCACGTACCACAGTAGGATAGCATATATAGTATAGGTGTGAACTCTTATTATGGTGGAGTTTGGCTGCGGACGCACGTACCACAGTAGGTTAGCATATATAGTAGGTGTGACATATTATTATGATGGAGTTTGGCTGCGGACACACGTACCACAGTAGGATAGCATATATAGTAGGTGTGAAATCTTATTATGGTGGAGTTTGGCTGCGGACGCACGTACCACAGTATGATAGCATATATAGTAGGTGTGACGTCTTATTATGGTGGAGTTTGGCTGCGGACGCACGTACCATAGTAGGATAGCATATATAGTAGGTGTGACATCTTATTATGATGGAGTTTGGCTGCGGACACACGTACCACAGTAGGATAGCATATATAGTAGGTGTGAAATCTTATTATGATGGAGTTTGGCTACGGACGCACGTACCACAGTATGCTAGCATATATAGTAGGTGTGACGTCTTATTATGGTGGAGTTTGGCTGCGGACGCACGTACCATAGTAGGATAGCATATATAGTATAGGTGTGAACTCTTATTATGGTGGAGTTTGGCTGCGGACACACGTACCATAGTATGATAGCATAGATAGTAGGTGTGACATCTTATTATGGTGGAGTTTGGCTGCGGACACACGTACCACAGTATGCTAGCATATATAGTAGGTGTGAAATCTTATTATGGTGAAGTTTGGCTGCGGACGCACGTACCACAGTATGCTAGCATATATAGTAGGTGTGAAATCTTATTATGGTGGAGTTTGGCTGCGGACACACGTACCATAGTAGGATAGCATATATAGTAGGTGTGAAATCTTATTATGGTGGAGTTTGGCTGCGGACACACGTACCACAGTAGGATAGCATATATAGTAGGTGTGACGTCTTATTATGGTGGAGTTTGGCTGCGGACGCACGTACCACAGTAGGATAGCATATATAGTAGGTGTGACATCTTATTATGGTGAAGTTTGGCTGCGGACACACGTACCACAGTATGATAGCATATATAGTAGGTGTGAAATCTTATTATGGTGGAGTTTGGCTGCGGACGCACGTACCACAGTAGGATAGCATATATAGTAGGTGTGACGTCTTATGATGGTGGAGTTTGGCTGCGGACACACGTACCATAGTATGATAGCATAGATAGTAGGTGTGACATCTTATTATGGTGGAGTTTGGCTGCGGACGCACGTACCATAGTAGGATAGCATATATAGTAGGTGTGCAGTATTATTATGGTGGAGTTTGGCTGCGGACACACGCACCACAGTATGATAGCATATATAGTAGGTGTGACATCTTATTATGGTGGAGTTTGGCTGCGGACGCACGTACCATAGTAGGATAGCATATATAGTAGGTGTGACATCTTATTATGGTGGAGTTTGGCTGCGGACGCACGTACCATAGTAGGATAGCATATATAGTAGGTGTGCAGTATTATTATGGTGGAGTTTGGCTGCGGACACACGCACCACAGTATGATAGCATATATAGTAGGTGTGACATCTTATTATGGTGGAGTTTGGCTGCGGACACACGTACCATAGTATGATAGCATATATAGTAGGTGTGACATCTTATTATGGTGGAGTTTGGCTGCGGACGCACGTACCACAGTATGTTAGCATATATAGTAGGTGTGACATCTTATTATGGTGGAGTTTGGCTGCGGACACACGTACCATAGTAGGATAGCATATATAGTAGGTGTGACATCTTATTATGGTGGAGTTTGGCTACGGACGCACGTACCACAGTAGGATAGCATATATAGTAGGTGTGACGTCTTATTATGGTGAAGTTTGGCTGCGGACGCACGTACCACAGTAGGATAGCATATATAGTAGGTGTGACATCTTATTATGGTGGAGTTTGGCTGCGGACACACGTACCATAGTATGATAGCATATATAGTAGGTGTGACATCTTATTATGGTGGAGTTTGGCTGCGGACACACGTACCACAGTAAGGTTAGCATATATAGTAGGTGTGACATCTTATTATGGTGGAGTTTGGCTGCGGACACACGTACCACAGTAGGATAGCATATATAGTAGGTGTGACGTCTTATTATGGTGGAGTTTGGCTGCGGACACACGTACCATAGTAGGATAGCATATATAGTATAGGTGTGACATCTTATTATGGTGGAGTTTGGCTGCGGACACACGTACCACAGTAGGATAGCATATATAGTATAGGTGTGACATCTTATTATGGTGGAGTTTGGCTGCGGACACACGTACCACAGTAGGATAGCATATATAGTAGGTGTGACATCTTATTATGGTGGAGTTTGGCTGCGGACACACGTACCACAGTAGGATAGCATATATAGTAGGTGTGACATCTTATTATGGTGGAGTTTGGCTGCGGACACACGTACCATAGTAGGATAGCATATATAGTAGGTGTGACGTCTTATTATGGTGGAGTTTGGCTGCGGACGCACGTACCACAGTAGGATAGCATATATATATAGTATATGTGTGACATCTTATTATGGTGGAGTTTGGCTGCGGACACACGTACCACAGTAGGATAGCATATATAGTAGGTGTGACGTCTTATTATGGTGGAGTTTGGCTGCGGACACACGTACCACAGTAGGATAGCATATATAGTATAGGTGTGACATCTTATTATGGTGGAGTTTGGCTGCGGACACACGTACCACAGTAGGATAGCATATATAGTAGGTGTGACATCTTATTATGGTGGAGTTTGGCTGCGGACACACGTACCACAGTAGGATAGCATATATAGTAGGTGTGACATCTTATTATGGTGGAGTTTGGCTGCGGACACACGTACCACAGTAGGATAGCATATATAGTAGGTGTGACATCTTATTATGGTGAAGTTTGGCTGCGGACACACGTACCATAGTAGGATAGCATATATAGTAGGTGTGCAGTATTATTATGGTGGAGTTTGGCTGCGGACACACGTACCACAGTAGGATAGCATATATAGTAGGTGTGCAGTATTATTATGGTGGATTTTGGCTGCGGACACACGTACCACAGTAGGATAGCATATATAGTAGGTGTGACATCTTATTATGGTGGAGTTTGGCTGCGGACATACGTACCATAGTAGGATAGCATATATAGTAGGTGTGAAATCTTATTATGGTGGAGTTTGGCTGCGGACGCACGTACCACAGTAGGATAGCATATATAGTAGGTGTGACATCTTATTATGGTGGAGTTTGGCTGCGGACACACGTACCACAGTAGGATAACATATATAGTAGGTGTGACATCTTATTATGGTGGAGTTTGGCTGCGGACGCACGTACCACAGTAGGATAGCATATATAGTAGGTGTGACATCTTATTATGGTGGAGTTTGGCTGCGGACACACGTACCACAGTAGGATAACATATATAGTAGGTGTGACATCTTATTATGGTGGAGTTTGGCTGCGGACACACGTACCACAGTAGGATAACATATATAGTAGGTGTGACATCTTATTATGGTGGAGTTTGGCTGCGGACACACGTACCATAGTAGGATAGCATATATAGTAGGTGTGAAATCTTATTATGGTGGAGTTTGGCTGCGGACGCACGTACCATAGTAGGATAGCATATATAGTAGGTGTGACATCTTATTATGGTGGAGTTTGGCTGCGGACGCACGTACCACAGTAGGATAACATATATAGTAGGTGTGACATCTTATTATGGTGGAGTTTGGCTGCGGACACACGTACCATAGTAGGATAGCATATATAGTAGGTGTGAAATCTTATTATGGTGGAGTTTGGCTGCGGACACACGTACCACAGTAGGATAGCATATATAGTAGGTGTGACATCTTATTATGGTGGAGTTTGGCTGCGGACGCACGTACCACAGTAGGATAGCATAGATAGTAGGTGTGACATCTTATTATGGTGGAGTTTGGCTGCGGACGCACGTACCACAGTAGGATAGCATAGATAGTAGGTGTGACATCTTATTATGGTGGAGTTTGGCTGCGGACACACGTACCATAGTAGGATAGCATATATAGTAGGTGTGACATCTTATTATGGTGGAGTTTGGCTGCGGACACACGTACCATAGTAGGATAGCATATATAGTAGGTGTGACGTCTTATTGTGGTGAAGTTTGGCTGCGGAAACACGTACCATAGTAGGATAGCATATATAGTAGGTGTGAAATCTTATTATGGTGGAGTTTGGCTGCGGACACACGTACCACAGTAGGATAGCATATATAGTAGGTGTGACATCTTATTATGGTGGAGTTTGGCTGCGGACGCACGTACCATAGTAGGTTAGCATATATAGTATAGGTGTGAAATCTTATTATGGTGGAGTTTGGCTGCGGACACACGTACCACAGTAGGATAGCATATATAGTAAGTGTGAAATCTTATTATGGTGAAGTTTGGCTGCGGACACACGTACCACAGTAGGATAGCATATATAGTAAGTGTGAAATCTTATTATGGTGGAGTTTGGCTGCGGACGCACGTACCACAGTAGGATAGCATATATAGTAGGTGTGACATCTTATTATGGCGGAGTTTGGCTGCGGACACACGTACCACAGTAGGATAGCATATATAGTAGGTGTGAAATCTTATTATGGTGGAGTTTGGCTGCGGACACACGTACCATAGTAGGTTAGCATATATAGTAAGTGTGAAATCTTATTATGGTGGAGTTTGGCTGCGGACACACGTACCATAGTAGGTTAGCATATATAGTAAGTGTGAAATCTTATTATGGTGAAGTTTGGCTGCGGACACACGTACCACAGTAGGATAGCATATATAGTAGGTGTGAAATCTTATTATGGTGGAGTTTGGCTGCGGACGCACGTACCACAGTAGGATAGCATATATAGTAGGTGTGACATCTTATTATGGTGGAGTTTGGCTGCGGACGCACGTACCACAGTAGGATAGCATATATAGTAAGTGTGAAATCTTATTATGGTGGAGTTTGGCTGCGGACGCACGTACCACAGTAGGATAGCATATATAGTAGGTGTGAAATCTTATTATGGTGGAGTTTGGCTGCGGACACACGTACCATAGTAGGATAGCATATATAGTAGGTGTGACATCTTATTATGGTGGAGTTTGGCTGCGGACACACGTACCACAGTAGGATAGCATATATAGTAGGTGTGAAATCTTATTATGGTGGAGTTTGGCTGCGGACACACGTACCACAGTAGGATAGCATATATAGTAGGTGTGAAATCTTATTATGGTGGAGTTTGGCTGCGGACACACGTACCACAGTAGGATAGCATATATAGTAGGTGTGACATCTTATTATGGTGGAGTTTGGCTGCGGACGCACGTACCACAGTAGGATAGCATATATAGTAGGTGTGACATCTTATTATGGTGGAGTTTGGCTGCGGACGCACGTACCACAGTAGGATAGCATAGATAGTAGGTGTGAAATCTTATTATGGTGGAGTTTGGCTGCGGACGCACGTACCACAGTAGGTTAGCATAGATAGTAGGTGTGAAATCTTATTATGGTGGAGTTTGGCTGCGGACACACGTACCATAGTAGGATAGCATATATAGTAGGTGTGACATCTTATTATGGTGGAGTTTGGCTGCGGACACACGTACCATAGTAGGTTAGCATATATAGTAGGTGTGACGTCTTATTATGGTGGAGTTTGGCTGCGGACGCACGTACCACAGTAGGTTAGCATATATAGTAGGTGTGAACTCTTATTATGGTGGAGTTTGGCTGCGGACACACGTACCATAGTAGGATAGCATATATAGTAGGTGTGACATCTTATTATGGTGGAGTTTGGCTGCGGACACACGTACCACAGTAGGATAGCATATATAGTAGGTGTGAAATCTTATTATGGTGGAGTTTGGCTGCGGACACACGTACCACAGTAGGATAGCATATATAGTAGGTGTGAAATCTTATTATGGTGGAGTTTGGCTGCGGACGCACGTACCACAGTAGGTTAGCATATATAGTAGGTGTGACGTATTATTATGGTGGAGTTTGGCTACGGACACACGTACCACAGTAGGATAGCATAGATAGTAGGTGTGAAATCTTATTATGGTGAAGTTTGGCTGCGGACGCACGTACCACAGTAGGTTAGCATATATAGTAGGTGTGCAGTATTATTATGGTGGAGTTTGGCTACGGACACACGTACCATAGTAGGATAGCATATATAGTAGGTGTGACATCTTATTATGGTGGAGTTTGGCTGCGGACGCACGTACCACAGTAGGTTAGCATATATAGTAGGTGTGCATTCTTATTATGGTGGAGTTTGGCTACGGACACACGTACCACAGTAGGATAGCATATATAGTAGGTGTGACATCTTATTATGGTGGAGTTTGGCTGCGGACACACGTACCACAGTAGGATAGCATATATAGTAGGTGTGAAATCTTATTATGGTGGAGTTTGGCTGCGGACACACGTACCACAGTAGGTTAGCATATATAGTAGGTGTGACGTATTATTATGGTGGAGTTTGGCTACGGACACACGTACCACAGTAGGATAGCATAGATAGTAGGTGTGAAATCTTATTATGGTGAAGTTTGGCTGCGGACGCACGTACCACAGTAGGTTAGCATATATAGTAGGTGTGCATTCTTATTATGGTGGAGTTTGGCTACGGACACACGTACCACAGTAGGATAGCATATATAGTAGGTGTGAAATCTTATTATGGTGGAGTTTGGCTGCGGACACACGTACCACAGTAGGATAGCATATATAGTAGGTGTGAAATCTTATTATGGTGAAGTTTGGCTGCGGACGCACGTACCATAGTAGGATAGCATATATAGTATAGGTGTGAACTCTTATTATGGTGGAGTTTGGCTGCGGACACACGTACCACAGTAGGATAGCATAGATAGTAGGTGAGACATCTTATTATGGTGGAGTTTGGCTGCGGACGCACGTACCACAGTAGGATAGCATATATAGTATATAAATTAACCCTTTGATAACTGGATACTAGCTGACAAGTTGTTACTTGGGAACGTTTTGTTGTTCTGACCCGTTCTGACAGGAACTTTATAACATTGGCTGCGGACGCACGTACCACAGTAACGATGGCATTGTAGCTGTCACAATTTATTATGGTGGAGTTTGGTGACAATTGGTCGTCATAATTACTATGCCATAGCTAACCATGTCGCCCGCTGCGACTGCGCCTGTGTCTGCCTGGATTATAGACACACGTAATCGTTGCAACAATGCATACAAGAAAACCATAGAAAGAAATGGTAACGCCCTCAAGATCATATTATTAAGCATATATAAATATGGAAACATTTAAAAAATCGGATGTGTCAAACTAAATTTATGATAATTATGAAATATTTACACCATAATGATGTATGATATGTGTTCACAAAGGACGCATTCGTTCAAATTGGTTGAAAGGTTCATCGCCAAACATGCAACGGCCATTGCATCGATACACCAATAAACACACACCTATTGCAAAAAAAAGGTCGAACGCCTTGACGATTGACGTTATTATGTTGATGCGCTGCCAACTCGCGGCAAATACACTAAATTCTTAGTTTCTCGGTTCTGTTATACGACATTTGAATTTGTTTTCGGTTGGCATCTATCTTTTCTTTGTTATTTTTCATTTCTATTGAACTACAGGTCTGAATATTGCATGAAATAGCATGCAGAATAATAATCAGGCCAAAATTGTCGATCTTCGTACGCAAGTACGCAAATACCGAGTACGTTTCTAATAACATTTAGTCCATTACCTCCTACGACAGGGCCAGATATGCTTGCCAATATACACCATAAGAGGGTGTAATTAATGGCAACATATATCGCGTATTTATGATGACAGTGTTCTGCAACCAGCGAGTATAAGACAATGGGTTAATCAGCCGAATGTGATTAGCGACGGATTAATTTGTGGCTCGTTGTTGTCAGCACCGATAGTGGGCGAAATAATATGTATGCTTTGGTGACAACGTCTAGTTTCAGGATATCGCTTACATATGTATTAGTACTTTGATATTTATTAATAATACAACTTGCTTTAATAGGCAATTTTACCTGTGTCTGGATAGTTGTTACAGTATAAAACAAACATAAATAAACGAGAATTTCCTTCAATTTCCCTAATTATACCATTTAAAGCTAACTTTGATAAATATTTTTGAAATTAATTTTGGCAAATGATAATTTCATTTGGCAAGAGAAAACTTTGGCCCAGCACCAACCCTGATTACATGCATTAACTATAATTGTTGGCGGAATCATTGTCACATATGTGACCCGCAATATCAAATCCAGTCGGAAGTCGGGATTTTTTTTAACCTGTGCCAATGCATTCTCTTATATATGCGAGTCGACCATAGGTCGCCTAGCATATATAAGAGAATGCATTGGCCTAACAATTTTTTATCATTTTTTTTAAATAAATGTTTCTAACAATTGTTAGGACATAACATAAAAAAAACATCCATTACCCTGCAGGGAGCCCCACACATATATAGGAGCATATCGAAGAATGTCGTCTGCTCATGTTTGTCTGGGGCTCTGTATGGGTGAAATTATAAAATTGTTAAAGAATACAAGAAAAAATGATTAAAATTGTAAAAAATTGTTAGGCCAATGTATTCTCTTATATATGCGAGGCGACCTATGGTCGACTCATATATATAAGAGAATGTATTGGCACAGGGTAAACAAATCCCGACTTCCGACTGGATTTGATATGGCGGGTCACATATCACCAAATAATTCCTACTAACTTATCGGGTTTATTCACTGAAATAAGTCCACAATATGTCATTAAAAGGGGAGGCCCGGTTTGAAGTCTTAACTGTTCAGATTCAGAATTAGTCAGAAGTCAGTTCAACCAGATGAGTGGCGACAATCAGAGGAAGATAACTCAAGTGTTAGACGGGGAGACACACAGAGAGAGAGAGAGAGAGAGAGAGAGAGAGGGAGAGAGAGATGGAGGGAGGGAGCGAGATAGGGAGGGCGAGATATAACGAGAGAAGGGGAGTGAGAGCGAAGGAGGGCGACAGAGAATGAGAGCAAGAGGAGAGAGAGAGAGAGAGAGAGAGAGAGAGAGAGAGAGAGATAGAGAGAGAGAGAGAGAGAGAGAGAGAGAGAGAGAGAGAGCAAGAAATAAAGCAGAGATTAAAATATAATAATAAATTAGGGCGCTATAGACTAGTATGCCGAATAAGGTGGCTTTATTTGACCGGTGGCTTTTTTTTTTAGAAATAAAACAAATCAGCTGTAGTAACATCAGCCATTGAATCAAACATTACTTCCAACTGTCTATGTTGTTAACCCTTTACCCAACAGAACGGCCCTGTGCCAATGCATTCTCTTATATATGCGAGTCGACCATAGGTCGCCTCGCATATATAAGAGAATGCATTGGCTTAACATATTAAAAATGATAAAATTGTCAAAGAATGTAGAAAAATATGATAAAAATTGTTAAAAAATGTAAGAAAAAATTATAAAATTGTTAAAGAATGTAAGAAAAAATGGTAAAAAGTGTTAAAAAAAAGTTTGTTTTAGGCCAATGCATTCTCTTATATATGCGAGGCGACCTATGGTCGACTCGCATATATAAGAGAATGCATTGGCACAGGGCATAACTGTAACTATCACAATGTGGTCAATGAACCGGTTCCAATGATATCCATATTTGTATGGTTCTATTGAGACAGACCGAAGATATTTTAGGCTGTTGAAGCTTTATTTGGCCGGTTTTGGCCGGTTTGTTGGGTAAAGGGTTAACACACCTAGTTTTATTTGATTAGACGCGAGAATAATAATAAACAGTAAATTCTAAGTGTATGAAGTTATCACCTGCCAACCAAAAAAGAGTCACAACTCCGGTAAAAGTAGGCAGACCAAACCCAAATTCGAACTTAACCTGCCTTTTCATGTGAGTAAAATTCGAAAACAATCAGATAACCAAAACTAAAGTTATCATCGGGAATTTACGGGAAACCATTTGGGACGGACGCGGGCACGCCCCGACGGACAGACATTTTTTCGGGGGACATAAATGGCAGGATCATCAGGAGAGAGAGAGAAAGAGAGAGAGGAAGAGAGAGAGAGAGAGAGAGAGAAGAAGAGAGAGAGAGGGAGAGAGAGAGGGAGAGAGAGAGAGGGGGAGAGATATGGGAGAGAGGGGGAGAGAGAGAGCGCGATCAAGAGATAGATAGAGAGAGAGAGAGAGAGAGAGAGAGAGAGAGAGAGAGAGAGAGAGAGAGAGAGAGAGAAGATGTGGAGATAAAATAGTTACCAAAGTATCTTTGTGTGAGTTTTCCTATTTTATGTATCTCAATTTTTTTTTACTTTTGTTGACACTATACACATGTCTACCCCAATACATTTCCACATATTACTGGACGGGGACAATAAAGAAATTGAAATTGAAATACAAGATTTACCTTAAAGTTGGAAAAATCGCTTTAAGTTACCCCAACTTACTCTTGGAAGATCACAACAAAGACGAGACAACCATTATCTAACGGGTCATTCGCTATCAACGGCCACGTGCTCTAATTGTTTTATAGGTAACCAATAAGTGGTAAGTGGGTGTCTGACCAGGTAACACATCATGTTTTATAGGTAACCAATAAGTGGTAAGTGGGTGTCTGACCAGGTAACACATCATGTTTTATAGGTAACCAATAAGTGGTAAGTGGGTATCTGACCAGGTAACATATAATGTGCTATAACTAACCAATAAGATGTAAGTGAATGTCTGACCAGGTAAAACATCAAGTTTTATAGGTAACCAATAAGTTGTAAGTGGGTGTCTGACCAGGTAACACATCATGTTTTATGGGTAACCAATAAGTGGTAAGTGCATGGGTGTCTGACCAGGTAACACATCATGTTTTATAGGTAACCAATAAGCGGTAAGTGGGTGTCTGACCAGGTAACACATCATGTTTTATAGGTAACCAATAAGTGGTAAATTGGTGTCTGAACAGGTAACACATCATGTTTTATAGGTAACCAATAAGTCGTAAGTGGGTGTCTGACCAGGTAACACATCATGTTTTATAGGTAACCAATAAGTGGTAAATTGGTGTCTGAACAGGTAACACATCATGTAGGGTTAGCGAAAATCACACCTTGCATCCCGGGATGACAGTAAAAAATCAAAATTAAATGCTGTCTGACGGCCCGAAGGCTTTTGATATGTCAAATTAGGATAAGCTGAAAGAAAAATGGCCTGAACAAATTAGCCATATACATTTAGTCACAAAGTTAAGTTGGTACCAAATGTATGGATGACAAGAGAAAGAAGAGTGAATCTGCAAAGCATATGAAAATAGGGGGACAAATAAGGGAACAGTGACCCAATTTTGTGCAGATACCTGATTCCTCGTTCACTTATCATAAATTTAGGACGGCGAGCAGTGGCTCGGGGTGGTTTTACTAAATTTGGAAAATAATTTTGAACGTACGCACCAAAATATCTCAATTAATAAAACCCAAAAGTTAAAATTTATCTCTATTTAAAAAAAAACCTTTTGTTAACACTATACACATGTCAACCCCAATACATTTCCACATATTAATGAACGGAGACATATTGTATATATACCATAATTACCATTACCACCAACTACTTTTTGTAAATATCTATTATGTATCTCTGTGTTGTTTAAAGAGTTATATTTATGGCCAATAGAGAGTACAATTTCTGCCGACCACATGGGTTCCATTCCTTAGTTAACAAATGCTCCCCTTTTTAGCGCCATAAATCCAGCACGTTCCACGTTCCACGTTGTGTATCTCAATGTTCTAATGGAACCAGAGAAATAAACAATTGGAGACAATAAAGAAATTGAAATATAAATATAAATTTAAATAGAAGATTTACCTTAAAGTTGGAAAAATCGCTTTAAGTTGGGGTTCCTCTTGGAAGATCCTAACGAACACGAGACATCCATTATCTATAGGGTTCTTCGCGATCAAAGGCCACGTGCTCTTTATCGTATCGATCTGATTCTCATTAAATTCACCATCTTTCACATCATTTTCAGAATTATTGTCCCCCGCGTCGGCGTGTTTCCCGTTTTCACATCCCATATCTCGCCTAGAAGCTGAGACACACATCAAATCCAAGACGAAGTGCTAAGTATTTCACGAACCTCCCGGCCCGGAGTAGATGAAGATGAATGCCCATCACTAAATCCCCCTTCCGGAGTAAGTCACTCTGACGCACGCTTTCCAAAAAGCCGATTTGTGGGTAGTTTTAAAATTACGTTTGAGCACTTTCTGCAATCGCGATTTCCATAGAGTATAACACTGTGCCTTTGAATTCTATGCGTTTTGTACAATAGAACGATAAAAAAATCAATCTCTATAAAATGTATAGCAGGGCGAGAGAGCGACCGAGGAGAGAGAGTTACACAGACAATACTGATGGAAGCCCTGCGCGACCTAGGAGAGAGAGTAACACAGACAATACTGATGGAAGCCCTGCGCGGCAGGCGCGACACACGGGACACAAACTAATCTATATCACATGCAAATTGTCGGCGACATTTCCATTGAAGATGTATTATTGTAAATATAACTGGATGGCTACATAGTGCCTTGACGTGAAGGGCTGGACTTATTCAGTGGGCGACACAAGACATAAGCGACAGGACATGGAAGTTTATGCCCCGTTGATCAAGTGACAGTTTCATGTCAGATTTCCATGGTCAAGGTTCAAGAAGAATTGTGGCATACTATTCTTGTAACTAACTGACGGAAATACTTTATAGTCGTTTTATATAGTTGTCCTTGATTTGAATCGAGCCTATACAAGCCTTGAAATAGTGTGCCTGTCATATGCAGAATGAGGTCCCCAGAGGGAGAATTTAGTGATGCTACCCCGCATAGCGGGTTAGCATCACCAAATTCACCCTCTGGGAACCTCATTCTGCTGAGTTGTAAGCAGAATGAGGTCCCCAGAGGGTGAATTTGGTGATGCTAACCCGCTATGCGGGGTAGCATCACTAAATTCACCCTCTGGGAACCTCATTTTGCAAATGACAGACACACTATTTCAAGGCTTGAGCCTATAGTACATATATATACACTCTTAGAACTAACGAATGTAAACACTCTACACAATATGTCCCAGTTGGGACGGGATATATAGTATAATCAGGGAGCCTGTTGTGTTCTATTTGCACAATCGCGTACGAAAGGTTTTATGCCCCAGATTTGTTCCACCCCAGGAACGTTCAAAGAAATCGGATTTCTTAAGTTTCGCATTCCTGGCGTTTAGGGACCAGAGTCCCCACGAAAAACCCCAAAAATTAATTCTATTTGCACTTTTGAGTATACAAAGCTGATTTTTGTATTAATAGTCTCCAGCAATTACTGATCAATAATACACAATTTCTGAAACAAAATTCCGTGGCGTTTTCATTTCAGAATGGGTTTTTTGAAAGTACCCTCAAAAAGCCCGAAAATTTACTTTTGTTTGCACACAAAGCTGATTTTGTCCCTCAATAGTTATCCTGATATCGCTGGTCATAAAACCTCGTTTAAGAAACGAAATTCCGTGCGTTTTCATTTAAGAAGCGCAGGTCACCAGAACAAAAATTTACCCTACCCCAATAATACTTAATTATATAGGAGTAAGTATTATTGGGGTGGTAATTTTTGTTCTGGGGATCTGTGTTAAGGAGATGGTGGGTTTGAATTAAGTACCCAACCAAAACCCGAAAAAATAGTTTTATTTGCACTGCCGCGTACGCACAGATGATATTTTTTCTTAATACTATCTCCACTGTCATCATTGTTCACAGACCAAATGGTAAAAAAAAAAAAAATCTCCCGACGAATTCATTAAAAATCGGGGGAACAACATTTTCAAAATCCGATTTGGGGGAAATTTTCTAGAGTTCTTTGAAAAAAGGTCCTAGTTACGTGTATGGCTTTATTGTTAGATATTTCGTTCCTTGTGGAATTATTAATAAATTATTATTGTTGTCATTACAAAATCCAAAATAGCGGACAAAATGGTGTCAAATCATCCATCGAACATCTCAAACAACACAGCGAGTATATCTTGGTTTGTAAACACATTGGATGGTTTGGAACACTCAGTTGATGGTCTTAACCCTTTAATGTTGTAGCTTCTTGAAATTTTGCGAAAATCCTGTGCCATAGGGCGCATCGCATATATAAGAAAATGCATTGGCCTAACAATACTTACCTTGGCCATGTGAGCCACGGAATTCTCATAACATATGCAAGACTCCCTATGGGAGACTCGCATATATGGGATAATGCATGGCACAGGATCATTAATGTTGTATCAGCACATCACCCATCATGAAAGGGTTAAATACTCGGTGGAGGGTTTTGTACACTTGTTTGGATGTATTGAGATGCAAGTTAGTAGATGGTTTGTGACACCATTTTGATGGATTGGGAACTCAATGGCTGGTTTTTGATACTAGTTTTATGGTTTGGGTCACACGCTGGGTGGTTTGTGACACCCATTGCATGGTTTGAGACACCAGTTGGGTTGCTTTGGACACCCGACGTGGATATGGGACACACGTGTGGTTGACTGGGACACTAATTTGTCGATTTGTTCATTTATTGGGCCATTGAATGGATTGACGACTTTTGGTGGTTTGAGACACCTGTTATATGGCATAGGACTCTCCCCGGATGACGTGGGCCTCTGGTTGTGAGGTATTGGGTGCATATGAGACATTCTGTTTCTTTCGGATACTCGCTGGATGGTTTGGGACACTCATTGTGTGGTTTGGGGCAATCATTGGATGGACTGACTCACCCGTATGATTTGGAGCACTCGTTCGATGGTTAGGGACGCTCATTTTGATAGTTTGGAACACACCCTATGTTGTTTGGGTCCAAACCTATGTGGTTAGGAACACCAGTTGCATTGTTTGGGGCACTACCATGCACTGTGGTTTTGAACAATCGTTGCAGGGTTGCGACACTGATCGGGTGAATGGAGACACCCCTTGGATTACTTGTGATACTCATTGTGTGGGTTATGGCACCAGATGTATGGTTTGGAGGACTATCTGTGCAGGTCGGGAATCAGGTGCATATGGTATGGGACACTACGTAATTGTTTGTGCCACCCATTGGAAAGTTTGAGACACCAATTGGGTGGTTTTGGACACTAGGTGTGCATATGGGACATACGAATGGTGGAATGAGATACTCATTTGCCGACTGGTTCACTGATTTGGCCGTTGAATGGATTGAGCCAAGGGACACTAGTTTTTGGTGCATATGGGACACTCTTTTCCTTTCGAACACTCGCGGGATTGTTTGGGACACTCATTTGGTGGATTGGGGCAACGGTTGGATGGATTGACCCACTCGTTGTATCATTTGGATCACTCGTTGGATGGTTAGGGGACACTCATTTTTGGTAGTTTGGGACAAAACCTGTGTAGTTTGGAACGTCAGTTGAATTGTTTGGGGCACTACCATGCGCTGTGGTTTGGAACAATCGTTGCAGGGTTACGACAATAATCAGGGTAATTTAGATGGCTTGTGACACTCATTGTGTGGGCTTGGACACCAGATACATGGCTCGGGGACTATTTCTGTGGGTTGGGAACCAGTTGCATATGGTTTGGGACAATACTTGGTGGTTTGGGAAACTCGTTGGGTGGATTATTTATCATGCTTTACTCGGGACAATATTTGAATTTGGGGCACCAGACGTATGGATTGGGATACTCATAGATTGGTGTTGGATACTAGGTAAGTGACTCGGTATAGTGTTTGGTATACTCGGTAGGTGGTTTGGGACACTCATTTGATGCATTCTGAAACTAGTTGGTGGCTTTGGAAACTTGTATGATGGCATATATACCACTACTTATTGGCTTTATATTTATTCAATATTTGAAGATTTAGTTTAAAAAGTTAAAAAGTTAGAAATTAAAAAAGCACTTCAATTGTTGACTTCCGATTGAAAACTCGGGTTATGACTTACTATTACCGGATTAGGATTGGACATCATGGATGGTGGCGCAACTGGCACCTATGGTGAAAGTTATCGTAAAATGCTCTTTTTGTTACTTCGGTTGCCGTTTTGTTCTCCATTTTGGATTTTTTCAGTCAAATTATGCATGAAATGACAGGCATATGCCATGGAATCAAGTATAATGGGTTTTTGTTGTAAATGTATGTAGTGAGTGGGGTATACTCCCGGAAATTTAAAATGGCCGTCACTGTCACCTTTTAACGTCGAAATAGTTTGAGCAGACATCCTTATGAAAATTGAATGAAGTTTAATCCTGGGGGTGCACATTTGACCGACCTGGTTCCCGGACTAAAATTTAAATTTTCATTTTCTTACATGTTTTTCTGCATATTTTTTACCCAAAAATAACGAATTTTCCTCCCTGAAACGCGCGGAACTTTGGGCTGTTTGGTCATATTCAGCAGTTAGGGAACGTTTGTGGTCAGTAGATTTGTATATTAATATAAATTTATTCCGGGTTCACCTTAAAATTGTGCTTTGTATTCGACAGTATGTGAAAATAAAAGTAAATTTTCGGGGTTTTTTGGGTACATTCAAAAATCCCTTCTGAAATGAAAACGCCAGGATATTTCGTTTCAGAAATTGTGTATCATCGATCAGCAATGATTAGAGCACTATTAATACAAAAATCAGCTTTGTACTCGAAAGTGCAAATAGAAGTAATTTTTTGGGGGTTTTGGGGGTACTATCAGAAACCCCCTTCTGAAATGAAAAGGCCATGAAATTTCGTTTCAGAAATTGTGTATTATTGGTCAGTGATTGCTGGAGCACTATTAATATAAAAATCAGCTTTGTACTCAAAAGTGCAAATAGAAATGATTTTGGGGATTTTGGGGGAACTATCAAAAACCCCCTTCTGAAATGAAAACGCCAGGAAATTTCGTTTCAGAAATTGTGTATTATTGGTCAGTGATTGCTGGACCACTACTAATATAAAAATCAGTTTTGAACTCAAAAGTGCAAATAGAAGTCATTTTGGGGGTTTTTGTGGGGTCTCTGGTCCCTAAACGCCAGGAATGCGGAACGTAAGAAATCGGATTTCTTTAAACGTTCCTGGGGTGGAACAAATCTGGGGCATCAAACCTTTCGTACGCGATTGTGCAAATAGAACACAACAGGCTCTCGGACTATATGACTTGACGGGTATATCCTGTCTACCCGGCAGGCAGAGATTAACGACTTGGCCGGCGGAGATTATAGTCCATATCAAAACACATGCGGTCCAGTGTTGTCACAGTCCATAACTGTTGGTGGTGAATAACGTTTAATAGCGTGAGCCACATTCAGTTTATATATTTTACACGTTTTATTATTTGTTTGTAAAGATGTATTATGAATTATTATCAGTGTTTTAAGTAGAGTTCACTACTGAATATATATACTGTTAGATTCCCTGGTCTGACATAAACACGATGGCAAGCACACAAGTGAACGTAAATTATATTCCAAATACTAGAGGTGGAAAGTATCTGGTATATGATGACTACAAATTCTCCGTTAAATCAAGGAGAAATGATCGAATTCATTGGCGATGTTGTAAGAAAGACTGCCGTGCAACCACCAACACTGAGAACGATATGGTGATATCCAACAGCGGCAACCATAACCACGAACCTGATTTCAACCAAGTAGCAGCAGATTCCTGGATTGCAGACATCAAAAAGCTTGTTAAGACAAGTAACAAGCCAGTAACAACGCTATACCAGGAAGAAATAGGAAGTATGTACTGAGTAAATTTAATTTCGCATTCTCATTAATCTGGCAACGCTCTTTATATTAGTATTCAGAAAGAAAACTAAGCAAGTAATAACTAAAGTAAAACTGGTGTAATGTTATATTATATATATTATAATTATTATTAAAGAATAGAGAATACTAAGCAAGTAATAACTATATTAATGTTTATAATTTAACCATGCTATTTTTTCTCTCCAACAGATCTTCGAGCAGACGAGACCGACCCTGAAATTATAGCGAAAATCCCGACATATTACAGCGTCAAAACAGCATTGTATCATGCCAGAGCCGAAAACCAGCCAAAGTTACCAATTCATCGTTCAGGAGTCGACCTTCCTGGTGTATGCAAAACAACAGCCAACAACCACAACTTCCTACTAGCCGATGACGGAGAGACTGAAAAGACCAGAGAAAATTTAGCTGTTGCCGGAACGATCTTCTGTGATGGAACGATCTTCTTTCAACTGTACACGATACACGCATTTGATAGATTTCCTGAAGAAAGAGCAAGCTTACCAGGAAGCAACCGTCATCCAATTGAGAGCGGGTGGAAGGATTGGCCCACGCAAGATGCGATATAGCAAAGTTGACAATTCCATCAGACATTTCAAGAGAGTTTTCGGCGCAGGCGAAATAGATATTCTCGAATACATGGATTCAGTATCAAACAGTATCAAACATTAATGTGCTATAATTCATGTTATGTTATATTGATAGTATTTGTTATATATATATCTTGAGTATTTAATAAATGTGTTGAAATATATCACATGTGCATTTCTTCGTTCATAATGCAACTTCCGGTGTCCGTTCAGTGGCGGGGTTAATATGTGTGGATAGGGCGAATATCTGCCTTTCGTTAGACACCAAAATGAGCCCTCTACGCGCTGTATTCCTCGAGTTTTGAATTTTCCAAAAACCCCAATTATCCTCATCGTCCCGCCGCTCATCGCCGTCGAAATTAGCCATCGCCACCAATTCCCAGTAACAATTATGATAAAAACTATAGTCGGCAGCTCTGTGATGTTGAGGATTATCACACCTGCCCCAACACCTACCCGAAACAATAGCCGCCGGGTGAACAGGACGACCCCGACTTGACGAGTCTGGTCGCGATCCTAAATCTATAACCCTAACCGGGACTAAATATAGGAAGGGGTTGTGTGAGCGATGTGCATGGGGCGTGACGAGATCGGATGGGACGGGTCCCCAACCGGGAATGTACAGGGCGGGACTGGTCTGGACGGGATACTGACCCTTACCATATTAAAGATGCATAAACCGATTAACCCTTTACCCAACAGAAGGGCCCTGTGCCAATGCATTCTCTTATATATGCGAGTCGACCATAGGTCGCCACGCATATATAAGAGAATGCATTGGCTTAACACATTAAAAATTATAAAATTGTTAAAGAATGTAAGAAAAAATGGTAAAAAGTGTTTAAAAAAGATTTTGTTTAGGCCAATGCATTCTCTTATATATGCGAGGCGACCTATGGTCGACTCGCATATATAAGAGAATGCATTGGCACAGGGCTAACTGTAACTATCACAATGTGGCCAAGGAGCCGGTTCCAATGATATCCATATTTGTATGGTTCTATTGAGACAGACCGAAGATATTTTAGGCTGTTGAAGCTTTATTTGGCCGGTTCTGGCCGGTTTGTTGGGTAAAGGGTTAAAAGTGGGATGGGAAGGGGTGAGAAGCGGCGTGACGTTACGGGGCGTGACTGGACCCTACAACTGGGACGGGATAGGACAGGACGAGTCGGGACGGAATCCTAAATCTATAACCTTGACCGCGACGAAATATAGGAAGGGATTGTGTGAGCGATGTGGGGCGTGACGAAATCGAATGGGACGGATCCCTAACCGGGAAGGTACAGGACGGGACTTTTATGTACGGGATCCTATAACCCTTACCATATTAAAGGTACTCAATCCGATCAGACGGTCCCCATATCATCAAGAAATGACAACAACAACATTTCTTCAAATTACGCTTTAGCTATCAGAATCGATTAATTGCAACAAAATAATACTAACTACTGTCAACTATGGTATCAACTTCCCCAAAAAACGTGTTATTTAATAACATTTTGTTCAACGAAATATGGCCGTATTATCACTTGAGTATCACGAAATTTGGCCTATTATAATATACCACTTAATTTTAGAGTTATCCATCTTCATCCACAATTTTGTCAGGGACCGTCCGTTTGACGAAGTTTTTCTGGGCCACAAATAATTGCACATTTCGAGAAATAACAAACTTCAAAAATCGATATCTGATCACTCTGAGCTTTGATGGGTGGGTTCCTCGACTCGAATCAAATGTTTGTTACCCCCGAAGCCAAACAAATAGTCATTTGGGAGTGTTAATTCGAATTATGCTTCTTTAAACCCTATATATAGAAAACACAGATAAAATTTGCTTCCCCGAGAAACCAAAACTGGTTCTTAATTGGTTCCCATGCAGGTCTGCCCCAATAGGAGAACCAAGCGACGAACCAAACGAAGAACCCAACATACATGCTTTTGGTTCTTCGTGCACCAAAATAAAGAACAAAATTAAAGGTGTTAAAATTTTCCCAAAACGTGTTATTTATCAACATTTTGTTCAACGAAATATGGTCGTATTATCACTTGCGTATCACGAAATCGGGTGATTTTCGCCGGAAAATTGAATGGTACATGTATTTCAAAAGGAAATTGTGGCAAAGTGCAGTATTCTTCACATTTCTGCCCGAATTAATCTAGTTTGTTATATTTATGTGTATATACAGGGAATATTCTACAAAATCATGAGTATATCATGTAAAAAAAAATTCGGGCAAAAGGTTTCAGCCCCCCCTAAACATTTGGGCGCCCCCTAAACATTTGGGCGCCCCCTAAATATTTGGGCGCCCGTATACAGCTATGACAACAGCCTCCTTCCATCACACACTATAATAATTGGTTTCAATTGATTCCTCCGCGCCAGTCCCCCCCCCACACGGGTCCCCTGCATGGTGGCTCAGTCTGTAAGGTGCATGAGGCATTAGACCGCCCTGTAATGACCCAATTGGCACTGAAGGGGTCATTCATTCTCACTAAAAAAAGTGCTGAAGGGTACACGGGGAAATTTGTGATCGGCACAAACACAGATAATTAAACTGTGTTCCTGAAAGTCTGGCGCCAATCAGCAGTTGCTTTCAGATCATTTTAATGCTCATTGGAACGTAAACAATTATTCTCTAACATAAATCATAGTAGACACGAAAACTAAGCATCATTTGGAACGAGATTTAAAAACATGTGGTACTACCCTTCAGCACATTTTCAAAACCTGTGTACCCTTCGGCACATTTTCAAAACCTGTGTACCCTTCGGCACATTTTCAAAACCTGTGTACCCTTCGGCACATTTTCAAAACCTGTGTACCCTTCGGCACATTTTCAAAACCTTTGTACCCTTCGGCACTTTTTTGGTGAGAGTGACCTCTTCAGTCTAATTGGCAGTTGACCAATCACCGAACACGATTTAGTGTAACCCGCACCGAAGGCTATGTAAATATAACAATGTATAGTGTAACCCGCACCGAAGGCTATGTAAATATAACAATGTATAGTGTAACCCGCACCGAAGGCTATGTAAATATAACAATATATAGTGTAACCCGCACCGAAGGCTATGTAAATATAACAATGTATAGTGTAACCCGCACCGAAGGCTATGTAAATATAACAATGTATAGTGTAACCCGCACCGAATGCTATGTAAATATAACAATGTATAGTGTATCCCGCACCGAAGGCTATGTAAATATAACAATGTATAGTGTAACCCGCACCGAAGGCTATGTAAATATAACAATGTATAGTGTAACCCGCACCGAAGGCTTTGTAAATATAACAATGTATAGTGTAACCCGCACCGAAGGCTATGTAAATATAACAATGTATAGTGTAACCCGCACCGAAGGCTATGTAAATATAACAATGTATAGTGCAACCCGCACCGAAGGCTATGTAAATATAACAATGTATAGTGTAATCCGCACCGAAGGCTATGTAAATATAACAATATATAGTGTAACCCGCACCGAAGGCTATGTAAATATAACAATGTATAGTGTAACCCGCACCGAAGGCTATGTAAATATAACAATGTATAGTGTAACCCGCACCGAAGGCTATGTAAATATAACAATGTATAGTGTAACCCGCACCGAAGGCTATGTAAATATAACAATGTATAGTGCGGAGATAGCAGGCTCATTGGTTGATGAAAATACCAATAAATAATAAATTAAGTGAAAAATAAGATACAATGCTGTGGAGTGCTTTGTTTTAAAAAATGAATGTAGTTTGTGTTTTATTGAATGGTATTGTGCTGCGGTCGTTGGGCACACAATGTCAATTGCGAAGCGGTTCACACTAAATGTGCCCCAAATGGACTCATCAGAATACCATTCAATAAAACATAACCAAACTACATTCGTTTCTTATATTAATATAGCTTTTTTCTCATTAACCCTTTCTATACTAAATACTCATTGGTGAATAGTTCCCTTAGGAATGTTAAGATAATAAGTTCAGCAAACGACCATATATAGATACCCCTCCCCGACTCGCCACACGACCATATATAGATACCCCTCCCCGACTCGCCACACGACCATATATAGATACCCCTCCCCGACTCGCCACACGACCATATATAGATACCCCTCCCCGACTCGCCACACGACCATATATAGATACCCCTCCCCGACTCGCCACACGACCATATATAGATACCCCTCCCCGACTCGCCACACGACCATATATAGATACCCCTCCCCGACTCGCCACACGACCATATATAGATACCCCTCCCCCGGCTCGCCACACGACCATATATAGGTACCCCTCCCCCGGCTCGCCACACGACCATATATAGATACCCCTCCCCCGGCTCGCCACACGACCATATATAGGTACCCCTCCCCCAGCTTGCCACACGACCATATACAGGTACCCCTCCCCGACTCGCCACACGGCCATATATAGGTACCCCTCCCCGACTCGCCACACGGCCATATATAGATACCCCTCCCCGGCTCGCCACACGACCATATATAGATACCCCTCCCCCGGCTCGCCACACGACCATATATAGGTACCCCTTCCCCGGCTCGCCACACGACCATATATAGGTACCCCTCCCCGACTCGCCACGCGACCATATATAGATACCCCTCCCCGGCTCGCCACACGACCATATATAGATACCCCTCCCCGGCTCGCCACACGACCATATATAGATACCCCTCCCCCGGCTCGCCACACGACCATATATAGGTACCCCTCCCCGACTCGCCACGCGACCATATATAGATACCCCTCCCCCGGCTCGCCACACGACCATAATATGTTATATATATATATATATATATTATATAGGTCGTCTGTTGAACTTATCATCTAAACATTTCCAAACCAATGAATATGAGTCATTCTGCACTTATATTAACTTTTATTCTGGTTGTCGTCTGCTCATGTATCCTTAACACCCCTCCAAACGAATAATAGACCATTCCAATGTATACATTTATAACTGGATGGGGGATCCATTTAGTATAGAAAGGGTTAATTTAAGTTATTAAAGACATAGCATGGACTTGTTCGGGTAAGTGAAACTGGTAAGTTAGTTTTCAGGCACCATGCCAACTGGGGGAATGTAGCATTCTACTAACATAGCTTGTAACCATATACTGTGTCTATATATACTGTGTAGGCCTATATGTTATATGTGTTGAGTGCCGAGGACATGTAAGCCGAAAATCTGAAGCAAATTGACCGTACCACTCCAAAGAAAACATCGTCCTAACTGCGCTCAAATGTAAATATTTACTTCTCGGTTCGGGACGCAACTATCGGCGATAAACTTACTAAAATGATTTCGCCATCCAGAATCACTGCATTTAATTAATATATAAGAATGACGGTGTGTGTTGTCAATTTGGATATAATATTTGTAAAATATAACTACGTTGAGGAAGATTATTCAACATTTCTATTTGATCACTCTACTGGAGTGTTTCACATAACTTTAAGTTTGACCAATATTCTACTTGTGAATTATCGATCTATTAGCCTGAATTATCGATATATAAGCCTGTGGCCGCGCACTTAAACAAACAGGAACAGTGCGTCGATGGTTCGTGTTATGGTGTTTTATTGGAATTTGAAACGCATGACCCAGTTGGCAGTACTGTTGACAATCACCGATCGTGGATTTAGTGTCACACACGCGGGCTATGTAAATATAACTACGGTGGGGAATCACGTGGTTTCGAGGTTGGTGAGTCCCACGCATTCAAAATGTGCAAACGCACAAAAACATAATATATGAGGAGCAGAAAAAGTAGCATTTTGACTGTTACGAACATAGGCTAGTTTATTTTAAAAACATGTTAATACATTATTTGACCAAACATTCTGACCAAAGTTTCCAGTCGATGGTTCGTGAAATGCACAAGTCCATATATATATCTACATGTAGGAAAATATTTCAACTGAAAACTTTGGTCAGAGTGTTAGAGCTAACAACTGTGAGTTTGGACACAAATGAGATATCAGCTTGTTTGAAAAATAATATAGCATATGCTCGTAGCTGCCAAAATATTAAGTAATATATCATTATCCTAGTTTATTACCCTTTTCTTCGTTTCTGGTCGCGTTTGCGATCGTATTGGCAATTTGAATGCGTGATGCTCGAAACCACCACGCGATTTCTCACCGTGTGAGAATCATCCACCAAACTGTTAGGGATGATGATGCATGTGATACTAATGTATGTTACCTTTGTCATTTATTAACCAAGAACGATTTGTTGTTTATCACTTTTAAGTACAAATTGCGTCAAGGTCAACATATCGACAGCATTTATTGCAATGTTTTGTCACAATGCTAACTGTTGTCGCGTTACCGTACACCTGTGTGGGTGCCGATGTTGTATAGTGGTGTTGTCGCGTTACCGTACACCTGTGTGGGTGCCGATGTTGTATAGTGGTGTTGTCGCGTTACCGTACACCTGTGTGGGTGCCGATGTTGTATAGTGGTGCTGGCACGTTACCGTACACCTGTGTGGGTGCCGATGTTGTATAGTGGTGCTGGCGCGTTACCGTACACCTGTGTGGGTGCCGATGTTGTATAGTGGTGCTGGCGCGTTACCGTACACCTGTGTGGGTGCCGATGTTGTATAGTGGTGCTGGCGCGTTACCGTACACCTGTGTGGGTGCCGATGTTGTATAGTGGTGCTGGCGCGTTACCGTACACCTGTGTGGGTGCCGATGTTGTATAGTGGTGCTGGCGCGTTACCGTACACCTGTGTGGGTGCCGATGTTGTATAGTGGTGCTGGCGCGTTACCGTACACCTGTGTGGGTGCCGATGTTGTATAGTGGTGCTGGCGCGTTACCGTACACCTGTGTGGGTGCCGATGTTGTATAGTGGTGCTGGCGCGTTACCGTACACCTGTGTGGGTGCCGATGTTGTATAGTGGTGCTGGCGCGTTACCGTACACCTGTGTGAGAATCATCCAACAAGATGCCACCAAACTGTTAGGAGGCCCCCACCCCCACCCCCATGGAATACGGAATACCACTTAATACAGATGCCACCAAACTGTTAGGGATGATCATGCATGTGATACTAAATTAATGTCTGTTAACTTTGTCATTTATTAACCAAGAACGATTTGTTGTTTATCACTTTTAAGTACAAATTGCGTCAAGGTCAACATGTCGACAGCATTTATTGCAATGTTTTGTCACAATGCTAACTGTTGTCGCGTTACCGTACACCTGTGTGGGTGCCGATGTTGTATAGTGGTGCTGGCGCGTTACCGTACACCTGTGTGGGTGCCGATGTTGTATAGTGGTGCTGGCGCGTTACCGTACACCTGTGTGGGTGCCGATGTTGTATAGTGGTGCTGGGACTAAAAGCGAAAGGCGTCACCGGGGCGTGTGCACTTCATATGAATATATATCGTTAATTATCTTCGTGTATTCAGAAACTCAATAGAAAATTAATGGAAGATGAAAATGTGTGCAAATAAACCGATTATTCCACTCAGGCTTGTTATAGTGAATGCAGTCTGTTGGAACCACGGGCTGCCTACCAAATGTTAAAAGCAATTTTGATGACAAAACATTTACAGAGGGAGGAACTTGCTGTCTCTGCAGGGGAACTTTAACCTATACAACACCCATTTAGAGGCCCACGTAATTATCGAATGTCCAAATCACACTATACATATTCCACAGTATATATACCATTTGGAAGAGGAACCAAATATATGTATATTCGACCAAAATACGGAACAGTGTCCACCAAGTGATAGAGATTATCAGATTCGCCCCAAGGCTTCCCCCGTTATTTACCACAGAATGCATCACCATTCACATGGCAACTAAGAGATATAGTTATTACCATCCATTGAGAATAACAAACTGGCAGTACAGACCAGATCGAAATTAAGCACAGAACACACGTCGGTACCTTGACAAAAACAACATGTTCTCAGTTTAATCGATAAGTTGATAATACAATGTTTGGAAGTTTCCTCTTTCAAGTGGTATACTATATATATGTGACCCGTCATATCAAATCCAGTCGGAAGTCGGGATTTTTTTTTTACCCTGTGCCAATGCATTCTCTTATATATGCGAGTCGACCATAGGTCGCCTCGCATATATAAGAGAATGCATTGGCCTAACAATTTTTTGCAATTTTAATAATTTGTTCTTGTATTCTTTAACAATTTTATAATTTCACCCATACAGAGCCCCAGACAAACATGAGCAGACGACACTCTTCTATATGTTTCTATATATGTGTGGGGCTCCCTGCAGGGTAATGGATGTTTTTTTATTTTATGTCCTAAAAATTGTAAGAAACATTTATTTAAAAAACATGATAAAAATTGTTAGGCCAATGCATTCTCTTATATATGCGAGGTCGACTCGCATATATAAGAGAATGCATTGGCACAGGGTAAAAAAATCCCGACTTCCGACTGGATTTGATATGGCGGGTCACATATACTATGGAATATGTTGTATGTAATGTGATCTGGTGGTTCGTAAATTAAGCGTGATTTAAACGTGTCGATCATCGCCTCAATTCTGAGAGCAAGGTCTCAGGTGGTTTGCAACGTGTCTCTTATTAAAGGCACTCACAGTGGTTAAAGGCCCACTTAATTTTCGAGTATCCGATTATTTTTTGTATAGTGACTTGATATCGGTTTTAATAACAGTCTATGCCATAAAATATGATTAAAATTCTATAATTCATCACTATTTGAAACATCTGTGTCTCAGAAGATGCCCACAGAGACATGGAAAACTGCTGAAGACTCCCCCCTCTGGCACCCAGAATGCAACAGAATTCAAACTTGTTCAACGAAAGGGGAATAACTCTATCTTTAATATATAGAGTTATTCCCCCTGCATTGAAAATAATACTGATTTTACTTCAATCTTGATGACAAAACGCATTGGCAACTCAACAAAAACAACATGTCCACAGTTTATTACACCGGATAAATTGATAATACAATGTTTTGGAGCTTCCTATTTCAAATGGTATATATAATATAGCATATATTTTATATAAAGTAATCTGGGGGTTCGAAAATTAAGTGGGCCTTTAAATGTTCAAAACATAAAAGTCTGTATAACATCACCACTTAGTAAATAGATGTAAAATGAGCGAAAAGCTTTCTCTCGAATATGCTCAAGTGGCAGCATCGATTCATCGTTTTGATTGGTTGTTGGTAACTTATCACTCATCAATTCATCGTTTTGATTGGTTGTTGGTAACTTATCACGCATCAATTCATCGTTTTGATTGGTTGGTGGTAACATATCACACAATGCGTGCCTAGTAGGGCGCGCGTGTTCTTGATATATTGTGACACTTGTTAGTTTCAATTTCCATGTTTCATTTATTTGCACGAGAATGTTAGCACGAGTCTTGTTTATTTCCCCAGGTACATGTACATATTACATGTATAGATTGTCAGGCCTACGAAATTATCCGTGAAATTTCTGTGCCCTCATTTATTTGAAATGACAAACTATGCGAAGTTCAAGATTTATTATGCAGAATGAACAAATTGCAACCGTTAATGTTATATGCGACATGATCCTGTCTTTCTTCACCATTCGAGATAATATACATATATCTAACAAAAGCAAGTATACCTGAAATTTTATGACAATAAATTCATGAGAACGTACATGCATATATCGTACGTGATAACTCAAGTTAAATTGGTCTTTGTGTTGCTATATGTCGTATTTATTATATGTGCAACTGCCCATGTGGTGTATTTTGCATTAAATATGATCGTATCTTATCTTAGCATGAACACTGAGAGTTAGTAGTACGGTTGTTGACAGCGCAGTCCGACTCGAAGGAAATCTGATGCAATAGAATAGTATAAAAGGAGATGGTCCCATAAATGGCCGGATTTAGTGTACAGTACCCCTTTAAAGTGCGCGAATACGAATACGGTATTGGATGAAAGATTTATAAAAATAACTAATTTTGGCATGATTATTTGTTATTCCATTCTGAACACCACATGACGGCGGAGTTCTGCACATCACTATAAATTATAGCTGAATACTGAATAATGTAACAACTGAGGCACTGAAAGCCCTGATAAATGTTGTTACTTTATTAATGAGAAGCCTAATGCTGCTCATTTGTACACCGGACTCATATGGAACCTGATGAAGTCTGGTGCTAAGACACTCAATAAGGGATTGGAACATGCGAATGTGTCCTTGATCTAGATTTACGCCAATACCGTAATTGCATCCCGGTCTTAGTTCCATGGAATTGGGAAATTGCGATTCCACCCCACCACCCAAGGGATGTGTTGACATGGGGGAGGGGGGGGGGGGTCTCGCCTAAATTGGGTTAAAGTGGTGTGGAATACTCTGCCGAGGTGTTCAGAATAGATTAGCACATAATCATGAAACATTAGTTATTTTTGATAAATGTTTTATCCAATTATAGGCAGAAAACAGGGGCATTGTTATAAACGGATTACAAGCAGTGACACTTATTGGTGGAATCATTGTTATAAACGGATTACAAGCAGTGACAATTGTTGGTGGAATCATTGTTATAAACGGATTACAAGCAGTGACAATTGTTGGTGGAATCATTGTTATAAACGGATTACAAGCAGTGACAATTGTTGGTGGAATCATTGTTATAAACGGATTACAAGCAGTGACAATTGTTGGTGGAATCATTGTTATAAACGGATTACAAGCAGTGACAATTGTTGGTGGAATCATTGTTATAAACGGATTACAAGCAGTGACAATTGTTGGTGGAATCATTGTTATAAACGGATTACAAGCAGTGACAATTGTTGGTGGAATCATTGTTATAAACGGATTACAAGCAGTGACAATTGTTGGTGGAATCATTGTTATAAACGGATTACAAGCAGTGACAATTGTTGGTGGAATCATTGTTATAAACGGATTACAAGCAGTGACAATTGTTGGTGGAATCATTTTTATAAACGGATTACAAGCAGTGACAATTGTTGGTGGAATCATTGTTATAAACGGATTACAAGCAGTGACAATTGTTGGTGGAATCATTGTTATAAACGGATTACAAGCAATGACAATTATTGGTGGAATCATTGTTATAAACGGATTACAAGCAGTGACAATTGTTGGTGGAATCATTGTTATAAACGGATTACAAGCAGTGACAATTGTTGGTGGAATCATTGTTATAAACGGATTACAAGCAGTGAATATTGTTGGTGGGATAATTTTTATAAACGGATTACAAGCAGTGGCAATTGTTGGTGGAATCATTTTTATAAACGGATTACAAGCAGTGGCAATTGTTGGTGGAATCATTGTTATAAACGGATTACAAGCAATGACAATTATTGGTGGGATCATTGTTATAAACGGATTACAAGCAGTGACAATTGTTGGTGGAATCATTGTTATAAACGGATTGCAAGCAGTGACAAATTATTGTTGGTGGAATCATTGCCGTATGTATATCACCCAACAATTCGACCCGAATAAAGTAGTAAATAGTTACTTTGTGCGTAGTTCAAAGGCTGCGTTCTCTGTATACCGTGCCATGAATCTCTACTATGGTTAACACCCGTATAGATCATATTCCACAAGTACAAAACCTTGGAACGTTTTGAAGTTTTAACAGGGAACCTTATAAAATCGAAAAAATAACACAGGGAATATATTTCTTTGTTATTATCTGTTTCTGAATAATGTACTTCACTGTAGGTGAAGATCCCAAATCAAAATTTCAGGATTTAAGTGACTTTGTGAGCGATTTTGCTTTGCATTTCTGACAATTATATATTTTTTCCTGGGTAATTAATTGAATGTTTATTGCAATATCGGTTCTCAAAAGTCACAGAAAAGCATGAATTTTCGAGTTGCGACCTTCACATATAGTGAAGTACACTATTAAGGAACAGATAATCATTAAGAAATATATTCTCCGTGTTATTTTTTCGACTTTATAAGGTTCCCTGTCAAAACTTCAAAAAGTTCCAAGGTTTTGTACCGGTGGAATATAATCACTACGGAGACATTAGCCATTGTAAAGATTCATGGCATGATCTACGTTCTCTAAAATGGTACAATGGGTGTCGTGATGGTACAGTGGGTCTCGTTAGGGTACAGTAGGTGTCGTTATGGTACAGTGGGTGTCGTTATGGTACAGTGGGTGTCGTTATGGTGCAGTGGATGTCGTAATGGTACAGTGGGTGTCGTAATGGTACAGTGGGTGTCGTTATGGTACAGTGGGTGTCGTTATGGTACAGTGGGTGTCGTTATGGTACAGTGGGTGTCGTTGTGGTACAGTGGGTGTCATTTTGGTACAGTGGGTGTCGTTATGGTACAGTGGGTGTCGTTATGGTACAGTGGTGTCGTAATGGTACAGTGGGTGTCGTTATGGTACAGTGGGGTAGTAATGGTACAGTGGGTGTCGTTATGGTACAGTGGGTGTCGTTATGGTACAGTGGGTGTCGTAATGGTACAGTGGGTGTCGTTATGGTACAGTTGGGTAGTAATGGTACAGTGGTGTCGTTATGGTACAGTTGGTGTCGTAATGGCACAGTGGGTGTCGTAATGGTACAGTGGGTGTCGTTATGGTATGGTGGGTGTCGTAATGATACAGTGGGTAGTAATGGTACAGTGGGTGTCGTTATGGTACATTTGGTGTCGTAATGGTACAGTGGTGTAGTAATGGTACAGTGGGTGTCGTTATGGTACAGTGGGTGTCGTTATGGTACAGTGGGTATCGTTATGGTACAGTGGGTGTCGTAATGGTAGTGGGTGTCGTTATGGTACAGTGGGTCCTGGCACAGTGGGTGTCGTAATGGTACAGTGGGTCATGGTACAGTGGGGTAGTAATCGTACAGTGGGTGTCGTTATGGTATGGTGGGTGTCGTAATGGTACAGTGGGTGTCGTCATGGTACAGTGGGTGTCGTTATGGTACAGTGGGTGTCGTTATGGTACAGTGGGTGTCGTTATGGTACAGTGGGGAAGTAATGGTACAGTGTGTGTCGTAATGGTACAGTGGGTGTCGTTATGGTACAGTGGGGTAGTAATGGTACAGTGGGTGTCGTTATGGTACAGTGGGTGTCGTTATGGTACAGTGTGTGTCGTTATGGTACAGTGGGTGTCGTAATGGTAGTGGATGTCGTAATGGTACAGTGGGTCATGGTACAGTGGGGTGGTAATAGTACAGTGGGTGTCGTTATGGTATGGTGGGTGTCGTAATGGTACAGTGGGTGTCGTTATGGTACAGTGAGTGTCGTTATGGTACAGTGGGTGTCGTTATGGTACAGTGGGTGTCGTAATGGTACAATGGGTGTCGTTATGGTACAGTGGGGTAGTAATGGTACAGTGGGTGTCGTTATGATACAGTGGGTGTCGTGATGGTACAGTGTGTGTCGTTATGGTACAGTGGGTGTCGTAATGGTAGTGGATGTCGTAATGGTACAGTGGGTCATGGTACAGTGGGTGTCGTAATGGTACAGTGGGTGTCGTAATGGTACAGTGGGAGTCGTAATGGTGCAGTGGGTGTCGTAATGGTTGTCGTCGTAATTTTCGACAATCTTGGTTGATTGCTACATTCTTCCGGCTTACAGTCAAATGAGAGAATACCAATCGATTTGTCAAATGATAGAATACCAATCGATTTGTCAAATGATAGAATACCAATCGATTTGTCAAATGATAGAAATACCAATCGATTTGTCAAATGATAGAATACCAATCGATTTGTCAAATGATAGAATACCAATCGATTTGTCAAATGATAGAATACAAATCGATTTGTCAAGTGATTGAATACAAAGCGATTTGTCAAATGATAGAATACCAATCGATTTGTCAAATGATAGAATACCAATCAATTTGTCAAATGATAGAATACCAATCGATTTGTCAAATGATAGAATACCAATCGATTTGTCAAATGATAGAATACCAATCGATTTGTCAAATGATAGAATACAAATCGATTTGTCAAGTGATAGAATACAAATCGATTTGTCAAGTGATAGAATACAAAGCGATTTGTCAAATGATAGAATACCAATCGATTTGTCAAATGATAGAATACCAATCGATTTGTCAAATGATAGAATACCAATCGATTTGTCAAGTGATAGAATACCAATCGATTTGTCAAATGATAGAATGCCAATCGATTTGTCAAATGATAGAATACAAATCGATTTGTCAAGTGATAGAATACAAATCTATTTGTCAAGTGATAGAATACAAATCGATTTGTCAAATGATTGAATACAAAGCGATTTGTCAAGTGATAGAATACAAATCGATTTGTCAAGTGATAGAATTCAAATCGATTTGCCAAGTGATAGAATACCAATCGATTTGTCAAGTGATAGAATACAAAGTGATACCCTAAGTGGTGCACAAGATGGCAGAGTCATTTAATACTTGTTTTGAGTCAAAATGTATTTTATCAAAAACGTTGACTTAGATACATTTGATCTAAAAAAAAAAGAAGACTTGTATCAAATGACTCTGATGCCATTGTTGAATCGGGTCACTATGAATACCGAATACAACCGAACATAACCGAACACAACCGAAAACAAGTCAAAATAAGGGTTAAAAGACGGAAATATATTAAATAAAGTTTATAATGATGTGTGTGTATATGTAAGCAAGTGATATGTGAAGTTTGATGCAATTTGGCCGATTAAAAGTTACGTTAATGAAAGTTTTATGTAATTTCACGCCGAGTCAGAGTCCGGCGTGATGGCGGCTAGCTCTATGAATACCGAACACAAGTTCAAATAAGCCGTATATAAGGGAAATATATTAAATAAAGTTTATAATGATATGTGTGTATATGTAAGTTAGTGATATGTGAAGTTTGATGCAATTTGGCCGATTGAAAGTTGCGTTATTTGTAGGTTTATGTACAGTATTAGCTACCGGCACGCAAACCAGAGTTCGGCAAGATGGCGGCTAACTCTGAATAGCGAACACAAGTTCAAATAAGGCGTATATAAGGGAAATATATAAAATAAAGTTTGTACTGATGTGTATTTATATGTAAGTTAGTGATCTGTGAAGTTTAATGCAATTTGGCTGATTAAAAGTATAGTTATTTGTAGGTGTATGTACAATATTACCTGTCGGCACACAAACCAGAGTTCGGCAAGATGAATACTGACCACAAGTATAAAAGGGAAATATATATAATAAAGTATAAATAAAGTGAGTAGATGGGCGCGAAGCGTCCGGGATGGTCGAAAAGATCGAGTGAACTTCTCCTTCACCCCACGGTTTGTTGTTGTTGGAGATATAGCACACAGAAAATAGTCATGTCAGAATACGGCAAAAGCGGATGTGTATGTATATGTAAGTTAGTGGCATGTGAAGTCGGCACGCAAGCTAGGGTTCGGCGAGGATTTCTATGAATATCGAACACAAGTCGAAATAAGGGATGATTAAGACATCACCGACAGGTGATAATTAATTTCCCCTAACATCTGGCACTGCGCAGTAGAGCCTTTGTTGTTGATTAATTACCGATGTGCGATCCTGGATTACTCTGGCTTACCGAAAAGATTTCAGGTATGTTTTGACAGTGATATTCAAGCAAGGTTTCATATAAACCAAAATGGTTGAATAATCAATATATTGGTGATGATTAAATGAGTTGATGGTGTCATATGCAGGGTATAAGTACGAAATGGACTCTGAAAATTTCATTTCTCTAGCTGCGGGTGGAGCGAACAAGTCAGATTTCATTTGGCTTAATTAGTTCCTCGTAGTTAGAGCGTCAACACGAGTGAGTTGTGCGGTCGCGACTTCGGTTGTAATTGCCCTCGTGGTGACGCCAGACTGAGATGGTTTTGGATTAGGCTCAGGACGGATTATGGAGCTAATCCCTGACGCCGCGTTGGCTGCTATACAGAGCAGCCGGTTGGTGGACGCTGTTAGTTGGTCTCTCCAAGCTAACAGGGACTCTCTGGTTCTCTGTGTAGAATTCCGGACAGAATATGCTGGCACCCAGAAATCTTCTGCTGCGAACAAGAACGACAGGACCCGCTGTAACATGAATAAGGGGCCTCCCAAGAGAAAGACACCCTCACAGAAAAGAAGGGACGCTGCCAGACGGGCTAAATGGAAGAAGCAGAAGGGGGGTGACTGTAGATCGACCAGTCGCCCTTCCCCGTGTGGTTCAGCCTTCCGGTGCCACTGCCGGCAGGCCGGAGTTGTCTGAGAGACGCCCAGACGACCCGGCCTGCATGGAGACAGGTGACACCCGACCAGCTAGCAGGGACTCCGTAGATCGGCCGGAGGTCCCTGCTGTCGGCACAGAGACGAGCGGAAACAGGGACGCGGATACCACCCCCGATGTTCCTGCCGCCAGTTTCGACGTGGAGATGGAAACACCACCAAGCCATTCTCCACAAGGGGCGGAATCCACCTTCACCGCCCCTCCGACGCCGAGGTATGAAGAGAGGCCGGCGTCGTCCATCACCAAAGAACAGATGGAAAAAGAAAGAGAAAAAATCAAGACACCGATTGTAACACACCACGCAGCAGGAACGACTTACCATCTCACCAAATACGAATTCTTCCTGCTGCGAGATCGCCAGCTCTACTTGCATTGAGACAAAAATGAAAGAACATCTGGAACAGTAACCGCAAATCCAACACAGACATATGGCAAATTCACACTGGCCTATTCGAAACATCCACGATCACCAGAAAAACGAAAATGATCACAAAGAATCCCCAAATTGCTATCTTTTTTTCATTTTTTTTCTTATATTATTTCTCCAATAAAAGCAAAATCATGAGGGATTAAGGAAAGGGCCCATCGGCCCTTTCGACAATCCCGGGGCTAGCTACCCCAAACAACCCAATAAAAAAAAAATTCATTTGAGTGCTTCTACATTGTGTCGTATGCTTCTGTTGTTAAGTCGTCAGGTAAGTCAGTTACATGTAGTTCAAAGTCAGTTAGTTCAAAGTCAGTTCCATCGCTCGTTGAAGTTTTGTCGTCAGATTCTGAGTCCGAAAGTCGAGAAGATGAGTGTCCAGTTTTGTCAAGTGAAAGTGGTTTCAACTTTCCAAGTCTTTCCAAAGTGTCAGTTCCTTCCAAAGTGTCAGTTCCGTCCAATGTGTCAGTTTCTTCAGTTGATTGTACGTTGGTTCCTTTTGAAGTTCCCGTTGTTAGTGATTCTGAGTTTGCCGAATCTGACTGTGATTCTGATACGGACGTATCGTTCGGAGCTGATATTACAAATCTCTCATCTGTAGTGTCGCATCCGTATCGAAATCCACCAGTTAACGGGTTAAGTGGTAAATTTATTCCAATGGTTGATCAATTGTATGATCTGGCTTCGACGGCTGAAAATATTCTCCCTGCAATTCCCGTTGATATCAAAGAGAATGTTTATTTCTTTATTGACGATTCAGAGAATGTTAAGCGGCGTTCAGTTAATAAAGTCAGCGTCCATCCGGACGACTGTGGTGCTTGGGAGTCGAAAAGTATCTCGACAAAAACAACGTATTCTCTTATGTCTAATGGTGTATTAAGTCACTTAGAAAAGAACAAGGATGGTTTGTTTGGGAAGATTGTAAAGAAGGTTTTTACTTCTCTTGATCCACAGCCTGATGAGTGTGATGTTGTTGTTGTCAAGCGGGGGTATGCTTCTCTTCTGCGAGATCCTGTTTTCAAGAAGAGAGTAACGTGGTTTTCTAATTTGTCGACGGCTATTATCGAATACATTGGCATTTATCCAACTGAAGGCAATGCACACGGTAACACCAAAACGACATCGGCGCCATATCAACGTCTTTCAATAAAGCAGCAGGCCCTCATTGACGACGGAATTAAACATGGTCAAAAACCTAGGCAAATTAAGCGAGTTGTTGGCAGCTTATGTCATACACATAAGCTCGATAAAAAGAGCAGTGCGATATCTATATCTATATTTGCGAATGTCTGTCTGTCTGTCTGTCTGTCTGCCTGTCTGTGTTCTATAGAAATTCACAGGGGACCGTATAGATGATGCCAAAGGGATCTACTAGGAGTAGCTTTTTACGAGAAAGATAATGGTCGGGGTTAGAATTTTCTAAAGTGACGCCGTTGTTGTCAGGGGCAGAAAAGGGGGAGGGGCAGAAAAAAAATTTGTCGCCGATTGCCACCAAACTTATATATAATCATCCCCATAATATGAGGAATCTAATGGCGTGGTTTAAATATGGCAAAAGTTGTGCCGTTCGCGTCAGGGGTGCCCGGAAGGGGGGGGGGGCAGATTTTTTTCCCGTCAACGATTGCCACGAAACTTACATATAATCATCCCCATGATATGAAGAATCCAACGGTGTGGTTTAAATATGTCAAAAGTGGCGTCGTTTGAGTCAGGAATGAACGGAAAGGGAGAGGGGCACCAAAATTGATAAAACTAATTTTAGCGCCGATTATCACCAAATTGATATATATTCTTCTTCATGATACAAGGAATCTAATTGTGCGATTTAACAACGCCAAATTGTTGTTTTTGGATGAGAGATTTGGAGAGGGTGGGCAATAAATTTGATAATAAGTCGCCGATTGCCACCGCACTTATACAAAATCATCCGCATGGTATGAGGAGTCTAATGGTGTGGCTTTTATCTGTCAAATGTGGCCTCATTCGAGTCAGGGTTGCACTGAAAGGGACAGGGGCACCAAAATTGATGCACAATTTTTTTATCGCCAATTTCCACAAAATTGATACACATTCTTATCCGTGATACGAGGAATCTAATCGTGATTTAAAGACACCACAGTGGTGCTGTTTGGGTGAGAGATGGGGAGGGGAGGGATTGGCACCAAATTTGATAACAAAATTGTTTAGTAGCCGATTATCACCAAACTTATAGACAATAATCTCAATTATATCAGGAGTGTAATCGTGTGGTTTAATGATGTCACAAGTGGGGCCATTCGAATTAGTGGTGCATAGAGATGAGAGGGACACAAACAATTATTTATATATGTTTAGTGCCGATTTCCACCAGATTGATACATATTCTTCTCCGTGATACGAGGAATCTTATCGTGTGGTTTAGATACACCAAAGTGGTGCCCTATGGGTGAGAGATATGGGGACTTTAAATTTGATACGAATTTGTATACTCGCCAATTTTCACCAATTTCATATCTATGCATCTCTAATGAGTCTTAGTGTGTGCAGCTTGAGTCCGAAATAGGGACGGGAGGGTCACCAAAACTGATACACATTAATTTTAATACCAATTACCATCAAATTCAGACACGTTCTTCTCAAATGATACAAGAAATAAAATCGTGCTGTCTGTCTGTCTTTTTGCCAGTCTGTGTGCGTTCTATATATAACTTCACGCGGTACACTCGAGATGGCACCAAGGCGTTCTAAGAGGGGTAACTTTTTACAAGGAAGATAATGGTGCGGGTTAAATTTTTCTAAAATGACGCTGTTGGTGGGAGGGGAAATTTAAAAAATATGGTGAAATAGTTTTGTCGCTGATTTCCACCAAACGAATACATAATCACCTTCGCAATATGGCGTTGTTCGAGTCAGCGTTGCATCAACAATTTATTTAATAAACCAAATTCCACCAAATTCATACATGATTTTCTCTAATGATATACCATGAATTAAATCACATTTGGTGTCGTTTGCGTCACGGATGGCGAGCAGATATGCAGTATCATTGATAAGATTGCTATTCGCCGATATCCACATATAAGTTATATACAGTCACCAGGCCATCTCCATATCATTTTAAGTCGTTGGGCGTTCACATTTCACAATCCTGACATAATTATGGTGACACACATAAGTCACTTGAACTAGTATATCTTCTTAACAGTCATATTTATATGGGAATGGCAATCAAGGCATTCACACAATGAGCTAACAAAAAGAGATAACTAGAAGAAGCATTAAACGTATATTTATCATTCTATTGAAGAGAATACATATATTCGTACAAACTGAGAGACCTCGAACCGTCAGAGGATTGCATATATATAATAAAAAAAATTTAGTCTGTTCCATTCAATACAGTTTCCACAAAAAGTTACAATTTGTCAAGAGATATGGAAGGCCTGTTCAAAAATAGTGGTAACAGTGTGCAGTCAAATATAGTTTCTTCTGATATACAAGAAAATGCAGTTAGTAGCACAAGACTTTTCAGGATCCTACCAATACTGACATCTGACAAGGGTTTTAGAACAGACTCATCGACTGACATAAACAACTCAAAATCTCGCTCTGTGCCTGGCACATGTAGCTGATATGGGCGCAGCAACATTTCGTTTAAACTAAGAATATTTAGTCAATATATAGCACCATGAACAGAGGAGCACCTGGAAATTTCTTTGAAACATCTGTGTCTTCATGGAGATATGATAGCCAGGTGTCCTCGAGATCTTAGTTCAACCCACTAGATTGATTGATACAACCCAATATGTAAAACCCAATTATCATCTTTTATCAAGCTAATGTGTTTATGATGTTCATGTATCATATTATAACGTCTAATGTAGACGCAGTTGTAAATAAATCAATACTTCATTATTGGTGGAATTGATTAATCGCGATAAACAGAATGACAATTGACAAGGTGAGCCACAACTTATATTCCATGACTGTAATAATCATGTTTTGTGATGCTATTTGAATATACAATTTATGAGAAAACGTATAACACTTTAAACAAGAGCATACTCTATTCCCAACAAATATCCACAGCATACATTAACCTGGGCAACGCCGGGTAACCCTGCTAGTCTATATCTATATTTGCGAATGTCTGTCTGTCTGTGTTCTATATAAATTCACAGGGGACCATCTAGATGATGCCAAAGGGGTCTACTAGGAGTAGCTTTTTACGAGAAAGATAATGGTCGGGGTTAGAATTTTCTAAAGTGACGCCGTTGTTGTCATGGGCAGAAAAGGGGGAGGGGCAGAAATAAAATTTGTATCCGATTGCCACCAAACTTATATATAATCATCCCCATAATATGAGGAATCTAATGGCGTGGTTTAAATATGGTAAAAGTCGCGCCGTTCGCGTCAGGGGTGCCCGGAAGGGGGGAAGGGGGGCAAATTTTTGTTCTGTCGCCGATTGCCACGAAACTTACATATAATCATCCCCATGATATGAAGAATCCAACGGTGTGGTTTAAATATGTCAAAAGTGGCGTCGTTTGAGTCAGGGATGAATGGAAGTGGAGAGGGGCACCAAAATTGATAAAACTAATTTTCCACCAAATTGATATATATTCTTCTTCATGATACAAGGAATCTAATTGTGCGATTTAACAACGCCAAATTGTTGTTTTTGGATGAGAGATTGGGATGGGTGGGCACTAAATTTGATAATATGCCACCACACTTATACAAAATCATCCCCATGGTATGAGGAGTCTAACGGTGTGGCTTTTATCTGTCAAATGTGGCCTCATTCGAGTCAGGATTGCATTGAAAGGGACAGGGGGCACCAAATTGATACACGTTCTTATCCATGATGCGAGGAATCTAATCGTGATTTAAAGACGACGCCATAGTGGTGCTGTTTGTGTGAGAGATGGAGAGGGGAGGGATTGGCACCAAATTTGATAAAAAAAATTGTTTAGTCGCCGATTATCACCAAACTTATAAACAATCATCTCCATGATATCAGGAGTGTAATCGTGTGGTTTAAGGATGTCACAAGTGGGGTCATTCGAGTCAGTGGTGTATAAAGGTGAGAGGGACACAAAAAATTATATCTATATGTTCATTGCCGCCGATTTCCACCAGATTGATACATATTCTTCTCCGTGATACGAGGAATCTTATCGTGTGGTTTAGATACACCAAATTGGTGCCCTATGGGTGAGAGATATGGGGACCTTAAATTTTATACGAATTTGTATACTCGCCAATTTTCACCAATTTCATATATATGCATCTCTAATCTCTAATGAGTCTTAGTGTGTGCAGCTTGAGTCCGAAATAGGGACGGGAGGGTCACCAAAACTGATACAAAATATTTTTAGTACCAATTACCATCAAATTCAGACACGTTCTTCTCAAATGATACAAGAAATAAAATCGTGCTGTCTGTCTGTCTTTTTGTCTGTCTGTGTGCGTTCTATATATAACTTCACGCGGTACACTCGAGATGGCACCAAGGCGTTCTAAGAGGGGTAACTTTTTACAAGGAAGATAATGGTGCGGGTTAAAATCTTCTAAAATGACGCTGTTGGTGGGAGGGGAAATTAAAAAAATATGGTGAAATAGTTTTGTCGCTGATTTCCACCAAACGAATACATAATCACCTTCGCAATATGGCGTTGTTTGAGTCAGCGTTGCATCAACAATTGATTTAATAAACCAAATTCCACCAAATTCATACACGTTTTTCTCTAATGATATACCATGAATTAAATCACATTTGGTGTCGTTTGCGTCACGGATGGCGAGCGGATATGCACTATCATTGCTAAGATTGCTATTCGCCGACATCCACATATAAGTTATATACAGTCACCAGGCCATCTCCATATCATTTTAAGTAGTTGGGCGTTCACATTTCACAATCCCGACATATGGTGACCCACATAAGTCACTTGAACAATGATATCTTCTTAACAGTCGTATTTATATGGGAATGGCAATCAAGGCATTCACACAATGAGCTAGAAAAAAGAGATAACTAGAAGAAGCATTAAACGTATATTTATCATTCTATTGAAGAGATAAATATATTCGTGCAAACAGAGAGACCTCAGAGGATTGCATATATATAATAACAAAATTTAGTCTGTTCCATTCAATACAGTTTCCACAAAAGTTACGATTTGTCAAGAGATATGAAAGGCCTGTTCAAAAATAGTGGTCACAGTGTGCAGTCAAATATAGTTTCTTCTGATATACAAGAAAATGCAGTTAGTAGCACAAGACTTTTCAGGATCCTACCAATACTGACATCTGACAAGGGTTTTAGAACAGACTCATCGACTGACATAAACAACTCAAAATCTCGCTCTGTACCTTGGACATGTAGCTGATATATGCGCGCAGCAACATTTCGTTTAAACTAAGAATATTTAGCCAATATATAGCACCATGAACAGAGGAGCACCTGGAAATTTCTTTGAAACATCCGTATCTTCAGGGAGATATGATAGCCAGGTGTCCTCGAGATGTTAGTCCAACCCACTAAATTGATTGATACATCTCAATATGTAAAACCCAATTGTCATCTTTTATCGAACTAATGTGTTTATGATGTTCATGTATCATATTATAACGTATAATGTATACGCAGTTGTAAATAAATAAATACTTCATTATTGGTGGAACGGATTAATCGCGATAAACAGAATGACAATTGACAAGGTGAGCCACTACTTATATTCCATGACTGTAATAATCATGTTTTGTGATGCTATTTGAATATACAATTTATGAGAAAACGTATAACACTTTAACTCTTTCAACCCGGCAGCCCGCTAAAGCGGGCACGACGTAATTTGCGTTCATTCCGGCAGCCCGCTTTAGCGGGCGGAGCGCAAATGTCGGGAATAATACAATATTTCCAGAGATATACAAATGATTTTATTGGCTAGCGACTTATATATCCTTTGGGTGATATTCGGCATCAATACTAATTTAATTTACTAATAAATACTAATTTATCGGTGCGCACGAATACCTAGCATGAACGCGATTCAGAGAATTTCCGGTCCTATAAATATAGACAGCAGCTGTATGACGTCACGATTACTATTTTGGGTTTTCCTAAAAATCGATGACGCAATACTACCGACAGGTGTGCATGGTGTTTTGACTCACATTTAGATTTTGGTTTATAGTTTATCACAACAACTTACCGGTACAATTATTATTATTATGTTTATGAAATAAAGAAGATAATGTTGACCTTTCTAACGATGTTTGATTTGTGGTATCCGTCTATAATGTCTCCTATTTTCGACGCAAAGTTACGGAAATCACCGTGCCGCACTACGGCGCGACTTTAATAATATTAGCTGCACGTGCATATTATAAACATGAAATCGACATTCATAATCATTTTGGGAATCGAATCAGGACATTGGCAGTTGTTTTATTTGGAATGTTAATCATAATTCCTCAGCATACTGACAAGTAAATCCCTGGGTCTAACATTGCTAGATGTGGGCGTATATGTCCGTTTCGGTCAAATAGCGTCTTTCTGACACACTAACTGGGTTAGTACTGGTCTGCTCGTGCCTTTGATAATGCAATTATGTTCAATAAACCGATTGGTAAAACATTTGAAACCATGCACGGTGGCATCACAACCAAGTGTATACACCACACTTGCAAAGAATGACACATTCATGTATGTATGTGGAAACATTGCTATGCGAATTTGATATTCCAGATACAGGTGCTACATGCATGCCCATATAGCATATGTTGGGATTCAATGTCCCTTCTCGGTTCTCACCTACACACACATGATATATTATTTAGATGTGACGCCCCCAATTGGTATATAACACATATTGAAGGTAATCTGTTAACGATCATAAAACATTCAGTCTGCCATAACCGACATCACTCTAAAGGTAGTGTTGCAGCAATATATCAGGGAAACATCATTTTTTTTAGGCAAGCTGATAATCCAGGGTTCTGTGACATCTATATCTTTATATTCAGGGATGAAAGAGTTAAGCAAGAGCATTCTCTATGCCCATATAGCATATGTTGGGATTCAATGTCCCTTCTCGGTTCTCACCTACACACACATGATATATTATTTAGATGTGACGCCCCCAATTGGTATATAACACATATTGAAGGTAATCTGTTAACGATCATAAAACATTCAGTCTGCCATAACCGACATCACTCTAAAGGTAGTGTTGCAGCAATATATCAGGGAAACATAATTTTTTTAGGCAAGCTGATAATCCAGGGTTCTGGGACATCTATATATTTATATTCAGGGATGAAAGAGTTAAGCAAGAGCATTCTCTATTCCCAACAAATATCCACAGCATACATTAACCTGGGCAACGCCGGGTAACCCTGCTAGTATATAATATACACACATATAAATAATATATATATAATTTTTTTTTTAAATCCACCTGACTTCTATGAAGTCTGCTGGTCCCAAGCCCAGATAAAGGATGAGGGGAGTTAAACGAAGTCATAATAACACAAACTGTATGTCAAAACAACCCAGTAACAAAGAGACAATAACACAAAATATCCTGTGTTGGTGGTAGCCAGCCAACTGATTACCTGTAAGCTAATTTATTAACGGTGAATGCATGCCGAACACAAGAGTGCACGGCGTAAAATTATTATAAAAACTGCCAATAACATAACTTTTAATCGCCCAAATTGCACCAAACTTGACATATCACTAGCTTACATATACACACACATCTTTATAAACTTTATTTCATATATTTCCCTTATATACGCCTTATTTGGACTTGTGTTCGGTATTCATAGAGTTAGCCGCCATCACGCCTGACTCTGACTCGGCGTGAAATTACAGAAAACTTTCATTAACGTAACTTTTAATCGGCCAAATTGCATCAAACTTGACATATCACTAGCTTACATATACACACACATCATTATAAACTTTATTTCATATATTTCCGTCTTTTAACCCTTATTTTGACTTGTTTTCGGTTGTGTTCGGTATTTATAGTGACCGGTTGAATCATTTTACCAAGTATGGTATAAATTTGTAAAAAAGTAAAAAAGCAAAAAAGGAGGCTATTAAATCACATACTGTTCCGATTGTAGCAGAAGGCAGAAGATATAATGTTGTGTTAGGGACGTGACACGGGGTGGGTGATGCAGAAGGCAGAAGACATAATGTTGATTTAGATACAGTTTGTCTCCAAAATATTTGTTACAGATGAAAGCAGAATATTGTTGTTTTATCAACAACATGATATATATTGTGATCCAAAAACGAGAATCATTTGGTTTGGGTATCAAATGACACACAGACGGATGGACGGCTAGAGGGAAGGACAGACACTGTCTTGTGAGGTCTATTCTGTTCTTCTCCGTCATAAAACCACTCGTGAGGTGCACCTCACCAGTCTCGTATCAGAGAAGTGTTGTTTAAAGAGTGGGTGCCATTCAGAAGGGATTGGAAATTAAATTTCAAAGATTGACAACCCCACAATGGAAACTCTCTAGCGATGTATTTATATTTTAGTTTGGCCGTAAGTTTTGGGATGCAAACACAAGACTCTCAAACAATATAAGAACTTTATATGCACTTTTAAAATTTAGAATTTCAGAAAATACATCTATGAACAAATGCATAGGAACAGAATAAATCACAAAACTTTAAAAACAACCAAAACAAAACAACACAATCATATTCTTCAACAATAAATTACAACTGCCAATTATTCTAAAATGAAGTTAATCTTGCCTAATTTGATTTCACATCAGCATATTGGGTAGATCATGCCATGAATCTCTACTATGGCTAACGGCCGTAGATATCATATTCCACCAGTACAAAGCCTGGGAACTTTTTGAAGTTTTGACAGGGAACCTTATAAAGTAAAACAAATAACACGGGGAATATATTTCTTAGTGATTATCTGTTCCTTAATAGTGTACTTCACTATATGTGAAGATCCCAACTCGAAATTGCATGTTTTTTCTGTGACTTTTGTGAGCCGGTATCGCAATAAACAGTGAACTAATTACCCAGGAAAAGTACCATAATTGTAAGAAACGCAAAGCAAAATCGTTCACAAAGTCACTTAAATCGTGAAATTTCGAGTTGGGACCTTCACCTACAGTGAAGTACATTATTAAGAAAGAGATAATAACAAAGAAATATATTCCCTTTGTTATTTTTTTCGATTATATGAGGTTCCCTGTCAAAACTTTAAACAGTTCCCAGGTTTGTACTGGTGGAATATGATCTCTACGGGCAATAGCCATAGTAGAGATTCATGGCATGATCTACATATTGGGGAGGTCCAGATTAAAAACCAACAAGCATCAAGTTGAGCTCTTCCATGCAGAATGTGACATGAACACTGATATTTTAAATAACACATTTCTTACTCATATTTAAATTTTTGTATAGGATATATGTCCAATTTTTCTCTCTATTCTAAAATGAGTGTCCCCCCGACACTCCCCATCCCCCACCATGTTGATACCACTATATGACTGCATTGAAGGATGAGTGTTAACATGGGAGTTGCGCTGGTGCAGCATTAAAGATCATAGGCTGTGCCAGTGCATTCTGTTATATATGAAAGTATCCCATAGGGAGCCTCGCATATATAAGAGAATGCACTGGCTTACAAGGTCAACATAAATATTGTTAGGCCAATGTATTTTCTTTTATATGCGAGGCTCCTTATGGGAGACTCGCATATATAAGAGAATGCATTGGCACAGGGTTTTCACAAAATTTCAGGAAGCTCCAGTCATGGAAGAGTTAAACTACCCTTATGGAGCAGAAGCCCCTCACAGACATGAGCAGACGACACTCGGCAATACAAGCTGCCACCTGTGTGGGGCTCCCTACAGGAAGCTCCAGTGATGAAAAGGTTAACACGGTATAGATTTCAAATTGCTTCAACACAGTGCTAATAACTCCTGCGCGATAGATTTACTTTGACATTTAGCTTCACTGTCGTGACTTGAAGCCACTCTTAGTCTTTATCAAGCCTTGAAATAGGGTGTCTGTCATTTGCAGAATGAGGTCCCCAGAGGGTGAATTTAGTGATGCTACCCCGCATAGCGGGCTAGCATCACCAAATTCACCCTCTGGGAACCTCATTCTGCTGAGAAGCTGAAGTTCAATTTACTTTCTAACATCACCTTTCTGTAATCCAATAAATCGTATGCAACACATGTACAAGAACACATTTATAATACCGTTATATAATGAGTAAGTACACCATTATAATGAGTAAGTACACCATTATAATGAGTAAGTACACCATTATAATGAGTAAGTACACCATTATAATGAGTAAGTACACCATTATAACGAGTAAGTACACCATTATAGTTGGTAAATACACTTCAAATATGCTGTTTTGAAATATGCAAACTGGTATATAAGAGAGGTCACTTCTCCCAATAGGGAAAAGTGGCACATTTTAGGGAGAGGAAGTCGCCCTCTATGCTGATCTATGTGCATAACAAATGTACCTCTAGGCTGGTCTATGTGCACAACAAACCCCGTCAACACCAATCTGACACAAAACCCTGTCACAGGGACCAACCAGCCCAGAGGGCGACTTGGGAGAGGACCAGCCCAGAGGGCGACTTGGGAGAGGACCAGCCCAGAGGGCGACTTGGGAGAGGACCAGCCCAGAGGGCGACTTGGGAGAGGACCAACACAGAGGGCGACTTGGGAGAGGACCAGCCCAGAGGGCGACTTGGGAGAGGACCAGCCGAGAGGGCGACTTGGGAGAGGACCCGCCCAGAGGGCGACTTGGGAGAGGACCAGCCGAGAGGGCGACTTGGGAGAGGACCAGCCCAGAGGGCGACTTGGGAGAGGACCAGCCCAGAGGGCGACTTGGGAGAGGACCAGCCGAGAGGGCGACTTGGGAGAGGACCAGCCGAGAGGGCGACTTGGGAGAGGACCAGCCCAGAGGGCGACTTGGGAGAGGACCAGCCCAGAGGGCGACTTGGGAGAGGACCAGCCGAGAGGGCGACTTGGGAGAGGACCAGCCCAGAGGGCGACTTGGGAGAGGACCAGCCCAGAGGGCGACTTGGGAGAGGACCAGCCCAGAGGGCGACTTGGGAGAGGACCAGCCGAGAGGGCGACTTGGGAGAGGACCCGCCCAGAGGGCGACTTGGGAGAGGACCAGCCGAGAGGGCGACTTGGGAGAGGACCCGCCGAGAGGGCGACTTGGGAGAGGACCCGCCGAGAGGGCGACTTGGGAGAGGACCCGCCGAGAGGGCGACTTGGGAGAGGACCAGCCCAGAGGGCGACTTGGGAGAGGACCAGCCCAGAGGGCGACTTGGGAGAGGACCAGCCCAGAGGGCGACTTGGGAGAGGACCAGCCCAGAGGGCGACTTGGGAGAGGACCAGCCCAGAGGGCGACTTGGGAGAGGACCAGCCGAGAGGGCGACTTGGGAGAGGACCCGCCCAGAGGGCGACTTGGGAGAGGACCAGCCGAGAGGGCGACTTGGGAGAGGACCCGCCGAGAGGGCGACTTGGGAGAGGACCCGCCGAGAGGGCGACTTGGGAGAGGACCCGCCGAGAGGGCGACTTGGGAGAGGACCAGCCCAGAGGGCGACTTGGGAGAGGACCAGCCCAGAGGGCGACTTGGGAGAGGACCAGCCCAGAGGGCGACTTGGGAGAGGACCAGCCCAGAGGGCGACTTGGGAGAGGACCAGCCGAGAGGGCGACTTGGGAGAGGACCCGCCCAGAGGGCGACTTGGGAGAGGACCAGCCGAGAGGGCGACTTGGGAGAGGACCCGCCGAGAGGGCGACTTGGGAGAGGACCCGCCGAGAGGGCGACTTGGGAGAGGACCCGCCGAGAGGGCGACTTGGGAGAGGACCAGCCCAGAGGGCGACTTGGGAGAGGACCAGCCGAGAGGGCGACTTGGGAGAGGACCAGCCCAGAGGGCGACTTGGGAGAGGACCAGCCGAGAGGGCGACTTGGGAGAGGACCAGCCGAGAGGGCGACTTGGGAGAGGACCAGCCCAGAGGGCGACTTGGGAGAGGACCAGCCGAGAGGGCGACTTGGGAGAGGACCCGCCGAGAGGGCGACTTGGGAGAGGACCAGCCCAGAGGGCGACTTGGGAGAGGACCAGCCGAGAGGGCGACTTGGGAGAGGACCAGCACAGAGGGCGACTTGGGAGACATCTTCTCCAAAAAATGTGCCACTTCTCCCTATGGCAAAATAACTTCTCTCTCTCATATATTCCAGTATACATATTTCAAAAGAGCATTTTTAAGTGAATTTACTGGTTATAATGTACTTACACATAATAATGGTATTATAAATGAGCTCTTGTGTAGCATAATGCTTATTGGATCACAGAAACAGACAGAAAGGTGATTTTAGAGAGTAAACTAAACTTTACCCTGTACAACTTCTCCTTGGTAACAGCCCATTTCTCCCTAATCATCTAATAATAGGGATCACAGAAACAGACAGAAAGGTGATTTTAGAGAGTAAACTAAACTTTACCCTGTACAACTTCTCCCTGATAACAGCCCATTTCTCCCTAATAATATAATAATAGGGAGATGTAACTTCTCCTTGGAAACAGCCCATTTCTCCCTAATAATATAATAATAGGGAGAAGTGACTTCTCCCTGATAACAGCCCATTTTTCTCCCTAATAATCTAATAATAGGGAGATGTAACTTCTCCTTGGTAACAGCCCATTTCTCCCTAATAATCTAATAATAAGGAGAAGTGACTTCACCCAATTTTAATTCTCCAGACTGGTCCCAGCCCTATCACATAGAAAAATTCTTTTCTAGATCCCCAACTTATCAGGTGGGCTATTCTGCAAAAATATTAGATGAAAATCACTATTTGTTATTCTAGTTCTTGTGTGTTAACATTTCAATGCTGAAAAAAGGCACTATGGAAAATATTCAAAAACAAAATTATAATAACCAACAATCAAAGGAATTATTTGTAATATATGTATACAGTGTAATATATGTATACAGTGTGGGGCCAAAACAAAAAACTTCTCTGTTTCCGATAACATACCGGTAGCGAAAAAAATTTAAACAGGCAGGCAGGGATTTCATTTTTTAAGCCAATTTTTAAAAACCTTTCAGCCCTAAGTGATATAATAGTATATTCACGGTCCCATCAAATATGATAGATCCATGTGTATTGAAAATGAGCCAAGCATAGGATAACAACATGTTGTCCCTTGAATTCATTCACTCTGCAGTAAGATCTCAAGACCAACATTAAACTTTTTTCTGCTTTTGTGATTGCGAAAAACAATAAATATTCACTTTGACACTCTAACAGGTAACTATAGACTTCTGGAGAAAATTGAAAAAAAAATTGAGGCAGGCAAGAAAATCTCAGCCAGGCAGGTTATGGGAAACAAAGATGTTTTTTTGTTTGGCCTGAGACATATCATACAAAGCAATTGCACATAATTAAGATGCATTCAAGCCTTGAAATAGTGTGTCTGTCATTTGCAGAATGAGGTCCCCAGAGGGTGAATTTAGCGATGCTACCCCGCATAGCGGGCTAGCATCACCAAATTCACCCTCTGGGAACCTCATTCTTCTGAGGTGTAATATGTTTCTTACTTAGTATCTGTTCCTTCATAATGTACTTCACTGTTGGTGAATGTCCCAACTCGAAATTGCATACTTTTCTGTGACTTTTGTGAGGAGCCAATATCACAATAAATTTTGAATTAATTACCCAGGAGAAATTCTATAATTGTAAGTGATGCAAAGCAAAATCGCTCAAAAAGTCACATAAATCGTGAAATTTCGAGTTGGACCTTCACCTACAGTTAAGTACATTATTTCCCAGGTTCTGTATTGGTGGAATATGGTTATATATATACGGGCGTTAGCCAGAGTAGAGATTCATGGCATGATCTATTATATAAACCTTTTTTTTACTTTTAAATAAATTGCATAATTGAGGTGACTTATCAGTGATCATCAACTTCAACTGGGGAACATCAATCTGATCCCAGGTGTCTCATAGCAGTTGGCATAACAGAATGAAGTTCCCAGAGGGTGAATTTGGTGGTACTAGCCTACTGTGAGGGACAGAATCACAAAATTCACCCTCTGGGGACTCCATGCTGCAAATGTAAGACACACTATATCCAGGCTTTAAGGCACTCTCGATGCTAACATAACAAAAATAACATTAAAACTTGTGTATAACTAATTCTAGTTATTGCACAAAATGTAACAACCAAAATTCACAACAAAATAATCCAGTAATGTTCAAAACACAGATTTGATTCAGATCAAAGTAGAAAATGTAAAATTTAAGATAGAATTGAGCACATAAAGTAGCAGCATGGCTGCCGATGATTCATTGCAGCAGGGATGCTGGAGGCAAGATCAGGGGAGGGCATAACTTCCAGAAAATAGAACTTTAAACTTTTAGACAGCATTGTATTGATGTACTAGTAATATACGATTGGTTGGATTCGGTATTAGCCAAGTAAGCTTATTTGACTAATATTTTCTCTGAGAAGATAATCTCACGTGGTGAAAATCATTGAACGTACGACTACGGAGTGATCCGAGCGATAATCAAATATTGTTTAACCCTTTACCCAACAGAAGGGCCCTGTGCCAATGCATTCTCTTATATATGCGAGTCGACCATAGGTCGCCTCGCATATATAAGAGAATGCATTGGCTTAACACATTAAAAATTATAAAATTGTTAAAGAATGTAAGAAAAAATGGTAAACAGTGTTAAAAAAAGATTTTTTTTAGGCCAATGCATTCTCTTATATATGCGAGGCGACCTATGGTCGACTCGCATATATAAGAGAATGCATTGGCACAGGGTATAACTGTAACTATCACACTGTGGTCAAGGAGCCGGTTCCAATGATATCCATATTTGTATGGTTCTATTGAGACAGACCGAAGATATTTTAGGCTGTTGAAGCTTTATTTGGCCGGTTTTGGCCGGTTTGTTGGGTAAAGGGTTAACTTCTATTCATAGAATTGATGTTTAATTACAATAACTTTGTCTCCTCGGAATTAGTGTTCGATGTCATTCAGCTGATTCCATTAGAGATTCGTTTCGAGTGCAAACTGATGATTCGCCAGGCACTTTGAAGAACCAAGCACATATTGAGCTTCTTAGCATTCTATGGGGAATGAAATGGCACTTTGTGCCCCCATTTGTGGAGGACAGGAGGGGCAATGCCCTTTCTGCCCCTCTTAACTTTACCCCAGCATTGCAAAAACAGCACTTGCATCTTGCACTTTTTATGCAAAAATCATTCACTAAAAATAATTCACACTTTCCTGGATAGACCAAGTCTTCTCGGTCCACGGATAGACCAAGTCTTCTCGGTCCACGGATAGACCAAGTCTTCTCGGTCCACGGATAGACCAAGTCTTCTCGGTCCACGGATAGACCAAGTCTTCTCGGTCCACGGATAGACCAAGTCTTCTCGGTCCACGGATAGACCAAGTCTTCTCGGTCCACGGATAGACCAAGTCTTCTCGGTCCACGGATAGACCAAGTCTTCTCGGTCCACGGATAGACCAAGTCTTCTCGGTCCACGGATAGACCAAGTCTTCTCGGTCCACGGATAGACCAAGTCTTCTCGGTCCACGGATAGACCAAGTCTTCTCGGTCCACGGATAGACCAAGTCTTCTCGGTCCACGGATAGACCAAGTCTTCTCGGTCCACGGATAGACCAAGTCTTCTCGGTCCACGGATAGACCAAGTCTTCTCGGTCCACGGATAGACCAAGTCTTCTCGGTCCACGGATAGACCAAGTCTTCTCGGTCCACGGATAGACCAAGTCTTCTCGGTCCACGGATAGACCAAGTCTTCTCGGTCCACGGATAGACCAAGTCTTCTCGGTCCACGGATAGACCAAGTCTTCTCGGTCCACGGATAGACCAAGTCTTCTCGGTCCACGGATAGACCAAGTCTTCTCGGTCCACGGATAGACCAAGTCTTCTCGGTCCACAACAGTTTGTGGTATCAGTTGGGTTGATGCTGTTTTGGACCGAGTCCCATCACATTACTCTTCTATAATCGTGGGCGGGAGTTATCTTGTCTGTATGTCTTTGGATTAGGTCAAATGGAAGCTTTGCACATATGAACATAGAGTGCAGTTATTACAGGGTTCACATTTGGCAAAAAATAATTTCATTTGGCAAAAGTTTTGGCAAGTCACTTTTTAATTCCTTAACCCTTTGAGTGCCAGGTCGATTTTTGTATCAACCCATATACCCTGTGCCAATGCATTCTCTTATATATGCGAGTCAACCATAGGTCGCCTCGCATATATAAGAGAATGCATTGGCCTAACAATTTTTTTTTTTTTTTTTTGTACAAATTTTTACAATTTTAATAATTTATTCTTATATTCTTTAACAGACTTATTTTGTAGGTTTAGGGCCGATGAGATCGGCCCCTGGCACTCAAAGGGTTAATTAAGAAAGTTGTACAATATTGGTCAATCAATCCCATTAATTTCAGGAACTCTCACAATCTAATTTTATTAGTGGTGTTTTATGTAGGTCTAGGTAAAGTTAACACCTGTATTAAGATGCAGATAATCCGATAGAAATACAGTAAAATCTGTCTTGAGAGACCACCCATTGGTCTTTCAAGACAGGTGGTCTTCCAATAGAGTGGTATACCAAAAAAGTTAAATTATGTACTGTAAGATTGTTGATTCGAACATGGATCAGCTATTCAAAAAGCACAAAGATATAATCTCATTTTAAACAAGAGTGAGAATTTTACGTTTATTCTGTGGCGTTACATATTTAGAAAAATGATCCATGATTGAAGTTTAAGAACTTACAAACTATCAAATGCTTTTATACAACAACACCAGCTGACAACACAAGTATATTTTAATTATTCACATTAAGTATGCTGCGGGACACGCATCCACTAAAACCATTTTTCACAGTTTGGACATCCCTCATAATCCCTCATTATATTAATTAATTGTTCTCCAACGAGCTGATTGAATCATTTGTCAAAACAAATATTGAACCATGTCTACTTTAACAAAGGACCAATTTGTTAATGGCCTCCAGTCTGAAGCCAATTAAATATCAGATAATACCACGCATACATTGAATTAATAACATTGAGTCGCACTATGCACGCGCACAGAAAGTGTCCATTTATGTCTGAGGTAAACGTTAAGACGAGTCCTTTTCTCATATTGGAAATTCTGTATTTTGTACTTTCGGTTTCGCTTACTAATATTATGTGACACGGGCTTGTTCAAACTTCAAACTCTTAACTCAACGACTTTCATATTTTTATATTGATGAAGAAGACGATCACTCATATCCGGTTGTAACTTGTATCAAACTTGTGTCTTTTCACGTGCCATACTGCATAGTTTAACCGACGTTTATGTTTCTTTCTTCGTTAGTAAATTGGGGTGGTCTCTCAATGCAGGTGATATTCGTGTTTGAACCAAATATTAGGTGGTCACGTTTGACAGGTGGTCGCACATTGAAGGTGATATATAGAATAAACCAGTCGGTGAACAGGAAATGCGGTCGGAAATAGCAGGTGGTCGCCGTTGACGGTGGTCTCTCAAGACAGGTTTTACTGTAGTATTAATTATTTTGATGGGTGAGGGATTACCCGTATATTCAGTGTGGTGGTGGTGTTTACATAGCTAATCCTCTTGTGATGTGCCTTTCTGGTGAAGCAAACCTTCTACAATTGTCTTGTTCGGTGATTGGTTTATTGTTGTATGATAAACCACAAAATAAGACTCAATGTTGCAGAAAATTATACCATCAGGGATAGCATTTGGCAAATTCTAAAAGAATTTGGCAAAAAATATTTTCATTTGGCAAATTATTTGACAAAAGTAAATTTTGGTCCAGCGCGGACACTGGTGCAGTATGGTGATATGAAACATGCAAATATCAGAGATCCGTTAAATCACAAAGCAACGATATTTATAAGTAAACAAAGTCTTGTTTTCCAGAGAATTTTGATTTGTCGTGCTATCAGAATTGTATCATCACTTTACCTTCTTCTATCGAGGTAAATGATATAACATTTTGAAGAAAGATTAATCAAAGACATGTCAGATGATTAATCACATTCGCGGGTTCACGTGAATGCCCGGGCTCCACATGTACATGTAGTACGTCTTTTGAATGAAAGTCCGTTATAGAAGAGCAACGGGGTCACGCCTGCAAATAGCGTGTCTGAACCCATAGAGAGCCCCACATAGACTGGAGCAGACGACACTCTGTAGTGCATGCTTCCATCTGTGTGAGGCTCCCTGTGGGTTAAACATTAAAGTTTATTAGTGAGGTTTGAGATGGATGTCTTATAGATTACTGACCAAGCCTGCAAATAGCGCGTCTGTCATTTGCAGAATGAGGTCCCCAGAGGGTGAATTTAGTGACGCTATCCCGCATAGCGGGCTAGCATCACTAAATTCACCCTCTGGTGACCTCATTCTGCTTAGGCCCTCAATTGCTATGGTAGATCTAGGATCAGATTGAAGTTCCCCAGTTGAAGTTGGTGATGATCACCCATTGGGCACCTCGATTATGGATTTTACATTCTGAAAATTAGGGGAAATAGAAACTTCCCAGATGGGGAAAACGTAAATAAAAACAATGTTAATTTGATACTATAGATACTTCCCAGAAGATGAGGCCTAAGCAGAATGAGGTTCCCAGAGGGTGAATTTGGTGATGCTAGCCCGCTGTGCAGGATAGCATCACTAAATTCACCCTCTGGGGACCTCATTCTGCAAATGACAGACATGCTATTTGCAGGCTTGAACGGGGTGACAATTTCGGAAGAGCAACATACAGCATCATCCCAAGCTGTTGCGGACTGAAGGACTAAAATTAAGCTATCACAGGTGTGTAGGTTCTTGCATATGTGCCAATGCATTCTCTTATATATGCGAGTCGACCATAGGTCGCCTCGCATATATAAGAGAATGCATTGGCCTAACAATTTTTTACAATTTTAATAATTTTTTCTTGTATTCTTTAACAATTTTGTAATTTCACCCATACAGAGCCCCAGACAAACATGAGCAGACGACACTCTTCTATATGCTTCTATATATGTGTGGGGCTCCCTGCAGGGTAATGGATGTTTTTTATTTTATGTCCTAAAAATTGTCAGAAACATTTATTTAAAAAAAATTATAAAAAATTGTTAGGCCAATGCATTCTCTTATATATGCGAGGCGACCTATTGTCGACTCGCATATATAAGAGAATGCATTGGCACAGGGTAAAAAAATCCCGACTTCCGACTGGATTTGATATGGCGGGTCACATATTTTCTATGTTCATTATCAGCTTGGCATTATACCAAACTAAAAATGTTCATTGTTAATTGACATGCCTAAATTGTTCAACATTTAACAAGAATTATATTAATATTGGTAACTTAATGCAAAACAGATGGAAGTATTCATTAATAAATCTTACATGTTTAACAAATAATATGATATATTACAGGTTTAACAAATGATGTGATATATTACAGTTAAAACAAATGATGTACAGTAATGCCATAAATAATCGACTCCTTAACCACAGCAGAATTATGGTAATTCTCAGGATTTAGTCGGAAATATGGCTTGTTGCCATTCATCAGAAAGCTCTCAGTGGGAGAGCTTTCCAATGAATGTCAACAAGCCATATTTCCGACTAAATCCTGAAAAATTACCCATAATTCTGCTATGGTAAGGAGTCGATTATTTGGGGCATTACTGTATGTTATACATGTAGGTATGACAAATGATATGATTGTATCAATAAATTCATGTGAGATTCAAGCCTGAGTTTAGTGTGCCTGTCATTTGCAGAATGAGGTCCCCAGAGGGTGAATTTTAGTAATGCTATCCACATAGCAGTCTAGCACAACACCCTCTGGGGACCTCGTTCTGCTTAGGCCTCATCTCTGGAAAGTTTCTTTATTATCAAATTTCTATAGAAACTTCTTCACATAGATTCTATTTCTTTTTTAGTTTAGTTTCTATATATCCCCAAATTGGCAGACGACACATTGCATAATCGAGGTTCCCAATGGGTGAACATTACAATATTCACCCTTTGGGAACTTCAAATCTGAGTCTATGTCTCCCATAGCAGATAAGGCCATGCAAAATGAGGTCCCAGATGGTAAATTTGGTGATGCTAGCCCACTATGCAGGACAGCGTCACTAAACTCCCCTCTGGGGACCTCATTCTGCAAATAACAGGCACACTAAACTCAGGTTTGTGTGAATTCAAATTCTGCTGAGCACTAATTATTTGAAGTCTAAGAGAGACATTCGCAAAGATAGTTTTTCGATTGTGTTTATAATTATGGTTAAGCATGTGGATTTCCTTAAGTTGTTACCAGTGAAATTCAATTAAAGATACATAATCCGAATCGATGGACCCCGTATCATCAAGTACAACAACAGCAACAAAATTCACTAAAAGCCGATTTAGTTTTGTATGACCCACATTATGTGAGTAAAGGGGGGGATGCCCAATGACACTTGAGTCCACGACAAAAGGTACCATGTCTTGCCCCCTGGAATCTGACATCAGCCAATGATAGGCAGAGCACCCTGTTGTATAGGCAGGTTCAGAATCAGTCAGAAAGTTGAAATAAAACAAGCAAGAAAAGCCCCACGTCCTCCTGTATATTAGGTAAAAATTGTGTTGTATTTTCGGTGTTCCAGCACTTCCCGGCATATTCGGACTACGCCTAACAACCGAAGCAAGTAAATTTACAAAACGAAATGTTGCGCATCACGCTTTTCCATTGGAAACCACGTGCATGGGTAGGAAAATACAAACAAGCGAAACAAGCGAAGGAACCGGCTATTATCCAACGAATTTCCGTTGTTTCGCCATGCAATATACTGTGGTTTATCCGGTGTTGCATCAACAGGATTCCATAAAAACCAGCCTCATTGAGGGAAGACTGGCAGCATAATTATGCAGCATGTAATTAGCCTAATGTCCAGCGATACGGTATTTACCAATCACGATACCATATTTGCTGAAAGAAGGTCCTATAATAACATTTTTTTTTCTTGGCATTTTGGACGATGAGCGAGTGTGGTTTACAAACCTCCCTATATAGTGATTCCTAGTTCAAACTGGAATTCCCCAACAAGCGTTATCACATAGTATTTCCACATGTAACTAGCATGGCGCCATATAACATGTCTATTTGCATGAATATAACATGATTACTGATTTGTAAATAAGTATATGTATGTATCCACACATTAAAATTAATACACAACATACCGTATTCTTGTTGAATGATGGCATAAATTTCATCGTCTCATATTCCAAAATTAATTTGCGATCACCACTGATGCACTGATAGTAAAGGGAGTCATGACCTTGTATGACCTATCGTAACAGCATCCGCAAATGTTCACTATTTCTGGATAAGTCAGCACAATATTTGCCAGTTTGCAAAAAAAATCTGATAACTCCGAGCTTTGATGGGTGGGTTCCTCAACTCAATTCAAATATTTTTTACCCCTGAACCGAATAAATGGTAATTTAGGAGGGTTAAATCGGATTATGTATCTTTAAAAGCATAATTATACAACACACATACAGAGATTCTCTGCCTGTTTTGAGCAGCCAATCAGAATGTTTGCTTCATTTTATCTTAGGATAAGTAAAAAGATGGGGGGAATGAAACTGAATTGGACATGTTAACTAACAGAAAATTAGATTAAACCTACTTTCTTGTAAAATTTTAATGCAATCGTATGGATCAACGGTTTAATCACAATGAGAAGGTATTAACCCTTTCATGACAGGAGCTGTGCTATTGCAGCATTAAAGACCCTGTGCCAGCGCATTCTCTTATATATGTGAGTCTCCCATAGGGGAAACCTTGAATATATAAGAGAATGCACTGGCTTACAAGGTCAAGGTAAATATTGTTAGACCAATATATTCTCTTATATATGTGAGTCTCCCATAGGGGAAACCTTGCATATATAAGAGAATGCACTGGCTTACAAGTTCAAGGTAAATATTGTTAGGCCAATGTATTCTCTTAAAAATGCGAGGGATAATGAAACCTTGGTAGTTATTTTAATCAAATCGATCATGACATCAACTGCCGGTTTAAACACGAGGGCGCCACCATTTTAAAACACTGATTTCCAGTGTAAATAATGCAGATCGGCGACTGATAAGCACAGTTTTACTATGACTACTCTTTTTTGTTTCCATTTTTGCCCTTATTTTTTAGCAGGTCTGAACTAGGGGTAGGCGGGTTTCTGGAAACATCAATACTTTTTTAGTCCTAACCAATAAGACATTTTGTTCAACACACAACAGTAAATTCTTGAGACTTGGACAGGACTTTGGAATGCAAATGATACTGATTGGCATTGATATCACATATTGGATAAATAATTTTTCAGCAAACGCTCAATACTCTGGAATGTTAATGTGGTAAATGTATGACCTGAAAGTTATTGTTAAACATATGTGACCCGCCATATCAAATCCAGTCGTAAGTCGGGATTTTTTACCCTGTGCCAATGCATTCTCTTATATATGCGAGTCGACCATAGGTCGCCTCGCATATATAAGAGAATGCATTGGCCTAACAATTTTTTATAATTTTTTTTAAATAAATGTTTCTTACAATTTTTAGGAAATAAAATAAAAAACATCCATTACCCTGCAGGGAGCCCCACACATATATAGAAGCGTATAGAAGAGTGTCGTCTGCTCATGTTTGTCTGGGGCTCTGTATGGGTGAAATTATAAAATTGTTAAAATTGTTAAAGAATACAAGAAATAATTATTAAAATTGTAAAAAATTGTTAGGCCAATGCATTCTCTTATATATGGTCGACTCGCATATATATGAGAATGCATTGGCACAGGGTAATGAAAATCCCGACTTACGACTGGATTTGATATGGCGGGTATCCATTCCTATTTTGTTTGCAGCAAATGAATACATACCAATGATGAAATGATGACATACCAATGATGAACTGACAACATACAAATGATGAACTACATTGTAATTACAATGCCCTAAATAATCGACTCCTTAACCACAGCAGAATTATCCTGAAAAATTACCCATAATTCTGATGTGGTTAAGGAGTTGGTTATTTAGGGCATTACTGTATATTATTTCAATTCTACAAGTGCAAAAAATACTCAGCCATTATTATTTTCAAATGGAAAATAGATTTATTATGATCAGTTGTTAAAGAAGTTTCAACCAAAAGAGCATTTAAAGACATATTATGTACTTGTTAGGGTGCGTGAAACTGATAAGTTAGTATTCAGGCGCCATGGCAACTTGAGGGATGTAACATTCTACTAACATCGCCGAAAATTTGAAGCAAATCGACCGTACCATTCCATAGAAAACAATGTCAGAACTACGCTCAATTGTAAATATTTACTACTCGAATCGGGACGCATCTATCGGCGGTAAACTAACGAAAACGATTTCGCCTTCGAGAGTCACTGCATTTAATTCATATATAAGAATGACGGTGTGTGTTGTCAATTTGGATATACTATTTGTAAATATTACTACTTTGCACAAGATTATTCTCAATTTGTATTTGATCATCCTACCAGAGTGTTTCACATCACTTTAAATTCAATGTGTTAATTTAAAGACCATTTTAATTTTGAATCCCCACATTACATTGTATACAACATATTCTATGTTATATAATTTGAAAGAGGAAGCTCCAAAACAATGTATTATCAACTTAATTATCTGGTCGATTAAAATGTGAACTTGTTGTATTTATCAAGGTACCAACATGTGCTCTGTGCTTAATTTCAATCTGGTCTGCACTGCCAGTCTTATATTCTCTATGGAAGGGAAATAATTCTATCTCTTAGTTGTGAATTATGATACATTCTGGGATAAATAATGGGGGGGGGGGGGAAGTCTTAATGTGAATCTGAGAATCTCTGTCACTTGGTGGACACTTCTAGGCCACAGCTGTTCCGTATTCCAGTAGAATATTTTGGCATATAATATGGATTATGTTGTATATAATGTGATCTGGGCATTCAAAAATTAAGTGGCTCTTTAATCCCAAATAGCTCGTGTAACTAAGCACTGTTTATTTATAATGCGGAGAATCGACATGAATAGTGTCTTGAGGCATACTTCTATGTGTATTGATGTCTTCCGGTTCGCTGAGATATTTGTTCAGTGTGTTGAAAACCAACATCCTACGCATGAAAACAAATATCCCAAGAGCAAACTCAACATTTTTATGCAACTTCTAATAGAATTTGGCTTAGAGATTTTATTTTAACAAAAAAGTTAATATTGGCCCAGCACAAACCATACATCATATTACTTCAAGATAATGTCTGAGGTTTACATCATTGATATCATTTCTAATGAAATTGGTTATTTACCCTTTCGCGATAGGAGCTAGGCTGGTACAGCATTAGAGATCCTGTGCCAGTGCATTCTCTTATATATGCGAGTCTCCCATAGGGAGCCTCCCATATAAAGAGAATGCACTAGCTCACAAGGTGAAGGTAAATATTGTTTGGCCAATGTATTCTCTTATATATGCTAGGCTCCCTATGGGAATCTTGCATATATAAAAGAATTCATTGGCACAGGATTTTTCGCAAAATTTCAGGTAGCTCCAGTCATGAAAGGATTAAACTAGCCTTATGGAGCCCCTCACAGACGTGAGCAGACGACACTAAGCAATACAAGCTGCTACCTGTATGGGGCTCCCTACAAGAAGCTCCAATCATGGAAGGGTTAAATACTGAAGAAAAATACATTGAGAATTTCAATGAAATAGCTAGGTCTATAATGTTCTATCTGTAATGAAATAGCTAGGTCTATAATGTTCTATCTTAAATTGCAAAACTTCGAAAAAACAGGATTGAGGTATGAAAACATATAATTCATATACATTATTCACATGTGGCAAGGAATGGTGAGTTATTTGCAACATGCCAAAAATACCTGCATCATCTGTATTGGTCTGAACCAACATCAGGTCTGGTAAACGCTATTGTAGCTACATATGTGACCCGCCATATCAAATCCAGTCGTAAGTCGGGATTTTTTTACCCTGTGCCAATGCATTCTCTTATATATGCGAGTCGACCATAGGTCGCCTCGCATATATAAGAGAATGCATTGGCCTAACAATTTTTTACAATTTTAATAATTTTTTCTTGTATTCTTTAACAATTTTATAATTTCACCCATACAGAGCCCCAGACAAACATGAGCAGACGACACTCTTCTATATGCTTCTATATATGTGTGGGGCTCCCTGCAGGGTAATGGATGTTTTTTATTTTATGTCCTAAAAATTGTAAGAAACATTTATTTAAACAAAATTATAAAAAATTGTTAGGCCAATGCATTCTCTTATATATGCGAGGCGACCTATGGTCGACTGAACCAACATCAGGTCTGGTAAACGCTATTGTAGCTACATATGTGACCCGCCATATCAAATCCAGTCGTAAGTCGGGATTTTTTTACCCTGTGCCAATGCATTCTCTTATATATGCGAGTCGACCATAGGTCGCCTCGCATATATAAGAGAATGCATTGGCCTAACAATTTTTTACAATTTTAATAATTTTTTCTTGTATTCTTTAACAATTTTATAATTTCACCCATACAGAGCCCCAGACAAACATGAGCAGACGACACTCTTCTATATGCTTCTATATATGTGTGGGGCTCCCTGCAGGGTAATGGATGTTTTTTATTTTATGTCCTAAAAATTGTAAGAAACATTTATTTAAACAAAATTATAAAAAATTGTTAGGCCAATGCATTCTCTTATATATGCGAGGCGACCTATGGTCGACTCGCATATATAAGAGAATGCATTGGCACATGGTAAAAAAATCCCGACTTACGACTGGATTTGATATGGCGGGTCACATATGACTATTGCTAATTGATGAATCTGGTTGAAGAGAGATAACCCAATTCACAAAATAATCATTTCAATGGTGTAAGAAAATGCTTTGACAACTATAATTAACCCTTCCTTGTCTGGAGCTTTCAGAAATTTTGTGAAAACCCTGTGCCAATGGATTCTCTGATATATTTTACCTTGACATTGTAAGCCAGTGTATTCTCTTATGTGTGCGAGGCTCTCTATGGAAGACTCGCATATATAAGAGAATGCTCTGACACATGATCTTTAGACCAGAAAAGGAAAGACAGAACCAGAATGTTTACAAGCGATATACAAAAACTAAGGACCTTGACTCTCTGGGAATGGACATGTGCATCTAGCAAACATGAATTCGGCACAATAAAACGAGGAAGGTACATCGGAGAACAATCATGTGTTATTAATTTATGTAATAAATGATTGCAACAATCGTGGTTCCATAATTGTCTGATATATGACCCATTGTGGTACAAGAGTGACAGATGATGCGGGTTGGCATTAAAGTAAGAGGAATGACTCGTGTCTACCCTGGTTTATACTTCCCTTTGATATGCAGAAATCTGTTGTCATTTTCATCAAATTCGAGAATTCTTGTTGGAATGTGTTTCTGTAGATACAGCTCCAGTGTCTCCCAGCCTCCGCCAACACGAACCATTAGGTGTTTATGGTGTAAAAGCTGAAAAATATTAAATAATATTATATTTCATGTGACTCTCGTTAAAATAGGCTGCATATTGCTATACTATTTTCCAATATAATCCTACGTACTCACCTACTATTTATATTAACAGACTCATGTCGCTCAATCGGATTAACACCTGAACATGGCCATCTGAATCTATGTTGTACATTAGTTGGTGAAATATTGGTATATCATTAGACATTTGCAGTCCCTGATTGTGGCACTGGGCCGGGATACTGATGGAAAAAAAGAATGCCCACTTCTGAGTAAATAAAGCAATTTTGTAATTCTTCCCTCGCAAGAACCCCCGGAAACAGTCGAAGGGTACTCGGTTGGAATCGGTAAACCTCCACTGGCTAAGATCCCAGACACAGGAGGAATAACTCTAAATTCACACAACGCAACAACTTTGTTGTTATTCTTCCCTCGCTAAGATCCCCCGATGAATCCCGAACATCACTACCGAACTGGCGACAGGGATTCTCGAACAATGAGAACACGACTTGACCAACATATTTTAACCATATTTGATCTAGGTTTTAAATATGTATTTTAACATGTATAAATGTGAAGAAAAAGGGAGGGATAACACGACACATACCAAAACTATTTTAGAGTAGGACTCATAAGAACTGTGTGAGGTATATGGGTTTGAAGAATGGCATAACTGCGGTTCCTAGTCACAAGAATCCCATCTCCCAACTTTGCATGTTTGTATTTTCTTGACTTAAAAATTATTTTCTTTTAATTAAAATTGTTTTCTTTAATTTAGATTTATGAATGAAAGCCCGACATGTCTATGACTCCACGACTGGTCAGTGGCAAAAAAATGGCAATTCATTTCAAGTTATGGAATAATTAAACTATTAAAAGTAAACTTTCATAGAAACAACATGAAAATTTGGTTTAAACTGTACATATGGGTGGTTTGGTGAAACATGTTGATATGCATTGTGTTGAATATCATATATGCATTGAAAAGACTGTAAATTAATATCGCACAAATACAGAAATATAAATACCGAATTTTCGAATGAAACGGCGCGAAGAACATTGTTCGAGAATCCCTGTCGCCAGTTCGGTAGTGATGTTCGGGAATCATCGGGAGATCTTAGCGAGGGAAGAATAACAACCTTGCGTAAATAAAGCTGCGGGAAGATTTGTTGCTCCTTTGAGTAAGCTCCATTCTGAGTGGTAGTCCATATAGTCCCAGGGTGGGTTAAATGCTGGGATTGATTCAAGGCACATCGCGAGCTATAATGTCACAAGCCTCAGCCATCTTGTGGAACGATAATACCACCAGGTGAAATTTTTTGTGGGACAGTTTAACCCTTTTATAGCAGCACCCGCTCTGGTGCATCATTAAAGATCCTGTGCCAGTGCATTCTCTTATATATGCAAGGCTTCCATAGGGAGCCTCACATATATAAGAGAAAGCATCACATCGGTGCCAATGCTGGTCTTTTCGGGGGAAATATAGAAATGTGATGCAACACTCGAAATTAAGAAAAATGTCGGTGGCTATGTTTTTCATCGAAAATCGTTAAAAGTTTATAGCTCCCTCTAGAGACTAGATGTGATCCTAAACAAGCCTGTAAAGTTTAAAAACAATTCTCCCATAAATATGGGCTGAAGGGTGTGCTGATGGAATCACAGATGGCTGCTGCTGCTGGCCATGTTTCTTTTAATGAATTTCGGGAAAAAAGGGAGGCTGCCATCTGGAGGTCACCCCCGAAGATGAATATGAAGTTTGGTAACGATTGGATGAGAAATGTGGCCTGTATGGTGTGCTAAAGGATTTAGTCATACGAAGAGTAAAATCCGAGATGGCCGCTGGCAGCAATGTTTTTTGACAGAATTTGGAAATGAAAGTGTCAATGACACTGTAGCTCAAGGTAGGGGAATAATTTAATGGTTGACAGTAAATGGAGGATTAGGAAAGGTGCTAATTGACATGTCTAAGTAAGACAAGATGTAAATGTGAAGAGAGACAAAAAAAATAAATATTGGTGGAAGTAGAACCTGTAGCCCGCGTCAACGGATTCAATTTTGAAATCCAAGATGGCCACCAGCGGCCATGTGTTTTTGCCGAATGACCCCAAAATGACTCGTTCCCATCTACATGTCAATGTCAACATCCATGACAAATTGCATGAAGATCAAACAAACACACGTGGAATCTGAAATGCATCCAGATCAAACTACGCATAGATCAGGGCTTAAAAACCCCGACGAGAAACAGAATCATGATACGAAGTTTGTATCACGTAATAGACAGCTGATCCACTGTAAATATTGTGTGATTCTCGCAAAATTTTCAGCATTGTGGGTGATCGTCAAATCCCGGTTTATCCAAACAACACTAAAATTACTTTTAGACTAATGTTGAAACGATTAGTGATTTTAAGGATTCGACTAGTCGCCAGAGGTAAGAGTTCTCGTTTCTATGCCCATATGACGTATAAAATGGGCCATGTGGCATCGCAGTTTTGAGTATCCAACTCTTCGTTTCAGAACATTCAGACCCGTGAGTCTCCCAATTTGATGTCTTAAACCCAGCTCTCCTGCAACCTCCATATAATTTCACGGTATGGGGAATGCAGGTAATAAAAACATTTTATATAAACAAAATAGTCGCTGGTAACCAGGAAATAAATAGGCAAGTCTCGTTCGTAAGTCTCGCTAACGAGATGTCGGGTGTGTTCTATTGTCTCTCTGAATTGGCGCCTCATGTCGCGGGGGGTATTAGAATGATCTAGAATCTATTCAGTTACTGAGTTGACTTGTCGCGAATTATGTTTCGTATATCATTGAAGCCATTTTGTTGCATCATTACTCTAGTATTACACGTGCGACAGTGAGAAGTTATCACTGGTCAATTGCGTCCCATCGAACTAGAGTGTGTTCAATCGGCAGCGACACTTCATGTCTTTGATGATCAACATAAAAGAAACCGCGCCTACACGTGCATACATTGGGTTCAGTTCAGGTCATGGAGTTCACCGCCCGTGCATGACTGGCAGTTGTATCTTTTGGACTCCATCTGTAGATCTGCGATGGCGGGCAAGGAAAAGGAACAATGCAATAAGGCTTTAAGAAGTTAATATGTGCTAACTGTTTCAGATTACGTGATAATATGGCTGTGCAATGGCACTGCAGTCATGATAGCACATAGGTAGTGCTTTTTCCCCCCGACTAGTCAACTAGTAGATTTCGGATCGACTAATTTAATAATCGCGTCGATTTCGACTAGTCGATTAATCGTTTGAACACTATTTTAGACATTATTGCTGTTATTGATAAAGTATTGAAATGTGAATAAGAGTAAACTAAGTAACGTATCTTCAGTGTGTAACGCAGATAAGGAAAAGAAAGCTTGATTAACCCTTTACCCAACAAAACGGCCAAAAACACCCAAATAAAGCTTCAACAGCCTAAAATATCTTCGGTCTGTCTCAATAACACCATACAAATATGGATATCATTGGAACCGGTTCATTGACCACATTGTGATATGCAAGTCGACCATAGGTCGCCTCGCATATATAAGAGAATGCATTGGCCTAAAAAAAATCTTTTTTAACACTTTTTACCATTTTTTTTACATTCTTTAACAATTTTATAATTTTTTCTTACATTTTTAAACATTTTTATCATTTTTAATATGTGTTAAGCCAATGCATTCTCTTATATATGCGAGGCGACCTATGGTCAACTCGCATATATAAGAGAATGCATTGGCACAGGGCCGTTCTGTTGGGTAAAGGGTTAACCTGAACAAGTGTTTATAGAGATCGACCACGAGGTAATTTTCGGTTGACAAGTGTGCGAGAATAAACGTTCCGTAGGTATTTCGTACAATTTCAAGAAATCGTGGCCATATTTTTTTTACGTAAACTCTTCTGCAAAGCATGAATGATAACCAAAAGTTCAGTGTCCAAGATATGCTTCAATGTCTAGAACAGTCATGTTAGGACGATTAAAAAATAAAAAACTTTGGATGTAAATCGAGCAATTTATTTATATTAGCCTAAGGGTCTGCCAATAATACATTCCCTGATGAGTATTATTGTAATATAATTAATACACTGATGAGTACTATAAAACATACCCTGATGAGTATTATTGTACTACTAGGGGGTTGCCCGTCACAAAATGACGGGTATATAAATGTTCGTTTTTATTTTCTAGTGTCCGCGTTCATGGACACATGGAATGGTCATGCTTCTCTTTCTTGTTACTGGATGAGCGTTGGAACACTTTATTTCACTAAAACTGTATTTCTACACACCCAGTCCACATATGCGCATGCACATATTGAACGAAACAAAATCAGTATATTATTTAAATACTACTATGCACCAACTGAAACATACTCAATTCAGGAACCTTCATTCGGGCGCTTGCTGCACATTTTGAACGGTCCCCCTTTGGAACCTGTATTCAGCATGCCGCCTAATGATCACACGCCTGCACTGCGCGGCCCATTTGTATGAACACTTTATTTCAATAAAACTGTATTTTTACCAACACCCCATCTCCCCAACCCATGTATATGCATGCACATTTGGAACGCAACAATCAAAATATTTTACTTTATCTGAAACAGGCTCAATTCGGGAGACTTTATTTAGCGGGAAGGGGCCTACAGCCCTTTGCGCACATTATATGATCTTAAACGGCGTGAGCTTCGCGCACATATAGGGAGCTTGCAGCACATTTTAAACGGACCCCCTTTGGAACCTGTTTTCAGCATGCAGCCTAATGATCACATGCCCTGCACTGTGCGGCCCATTTGTATGAACACTTTATTTCAATAAAACTGTATTTTTGCCCCCACCATCATCTCCCTAACCCATGTATATGCATGCACATATGGAACGCAAGATATTTTACTTTATCTATACTAAATGAAACAGGCTCAAGTTGGAACCTTTATTTAGCGGGGGAGGGGCATGCAGCCCCCTTGTGAGCTTTGCGCACATTCGCGCACATTGTGATCTTTTAAAAGTGCATTAATTAGCGTCGGCAGTATTGTTTACACTGTAGGCCCTATTATTAGGCCTGTCCCGGGAATGTGATTTTTCTAACTGAGTTCCGGCGAATTTACTGAGTTCACGGTCCCCACTGGCGGGAGGTCAGACTGTGTCCATTCGCCATCTTCCGTGTATATCCGGTACTCCTTCGATTCCACACTCAATGCATAACTTTCATATCAAAGACAGCATTATTTACTTATGTTCAAACCCAACTGGCAAATTAAAATACCATATTAGCACCCATTCCCAATGACGAACGTTCGTGTCTTGACTCTGCACCCCACTACATCCATCCATTCCCAACGACGGTAGAACGTTTGAGTCTTGACTCTTCACCCCACCATGCATGCACTTCTGCGACAAAATCAACATTCGTTAACTAAATTCACACTGAACATGAACTGACACATTAATTTAGCGCCTATTTCCAACAACGCTTTGGTAGAGCGCATGGAAGTTTCGCCTACAATAGCAAAGCAAGTGTTGGTTTGCGTTCGACGTCAATGACGTCATTTCGACAAACGTCATAAGAAACAGTGTCTACTTGAGTGCAAATACTGAATTTGGGGACCATGTTAGATCTCAGGTTTGCTTTGACCAATCGGCGTGAAATATGGTGAGTCACCTTTTATGACACACTATAGGCCGTGGTACAAATTCGGGCCACATTGGACGCATGGTTGAAAAGTTATAAACGCGCCAAAAGCGTGACCGAGTTATACACAGATACACACACAGATACACACACACACACACAGACGACGGGTTTTATATATATAGATAATACATACCCTGATGAGTACTATAATGAGTATTATTGTACTACTAGGGGATTGCCTGTCAAAATGACGGGTATATAAATGTTCTTCGTTACTTTCTGGTCATGAATAACATTGTCATTTCTGTATTAGCAATGGATTGGTCACACTTCTCGTTCACCGGAGGCACGTGGGAACACTTTATTGAACTAAAACTGTACTTTGTACCCCCCACCCCACCCCGTATATATGCATGCACATTTGGAATGCAACAAAATCAACATGTTATTACGTGCGATCAGACAGATTCGTAGGTTGGTGTCACCCTACTCCGTTTCACTCCATGACGTCACCAAAAACGACGTAAAACCTCGTGGCGTTCTGACATTTTTACTGTGCCGCGTTTTTGCTATGTTTATTTTATGTGTTGTTTTCGATTATTTGTTTGTCGCCGATATCGCCATTTGTCGGGATTCCCTGTTTCTATATTTAAAACTGGCATGCTCGTAGTGAGCCTCGATTTCGATTTTTTCTCCCAGGTCAAAATACGTCAGAGTTATGACAAAAATAGATCGACCTACATTTTCTCCATCAGAACTCTACATCAAAGAGTCTATTGACTCCTTCGGGACCTACATAGACTCCTTCATTTGGGTATTTTTACTTATAATTAGGAAGTTTTATCATTTTTGGTTCGTGCGAAGACCTCTTTTTATCGTGCGGGGAAAGAGAGACATTCAAAACGCGATTTCGTAATTCGACGCAATAGGCTGAATAGCCTAACCTTCAGCCGAGTTCCGGGTCAAATACGACGAATGACGTAACACAAAACAAAACGCATTTGTTGACACAAACACCGTTTGAAGAGTTTATTATTACATAAAATGATCGTTATTGATTAATTATTGATTAATTATTGATATTTATTGTTGCATATTGGCTGCTATCGATATTTACACAAATAGTATTAATTATGTCTTATAATTGCTCCTTTGGTCAACTTTGACTATCGGAAAATGAAAATCAAAACATGCCGCTGAAAAAAATGTAATCGATATTAAAGTCTCATCCTTTCGGCAACATGGAATTGGTTTTAATTACTTAAATGATTAATATAGTAATTTGCGTTTATCTGTGATGAAATGAGAAATGGTAATTTTTCTAACATTAAATTAAATTAAATAAATTAAGTAAAATACAGTGAAATTATTTTTTAAATTATTGTTTATTACATTTTTGCGCACGTTGGCATCTCTCTGAGTGCATTCTAGTTTTATTACTGTATTTACTAATTGAAATAGACTCCATTTGGGAGCATTTATTCAGCGGCGGATGGGCCTGCTGCCCCTTTGTACGCTATGTATGAGCCTATGGCTCGGGAACACTTTTTTTCACAGAAAAACTGTAGATTCTACAACCACCCACATATATGTATGCGCATATGGATTGCAACAAAATCAACTTATAGTTCTGTATTACTATTATATATATTCCAGTAACTGAAACAGAGCCTTTATTTAGCGACCGAGTGGACTGCAGTCCCTTTGTGCGCTTCGCGCACATGCATTATGATCTTTTAAAACAGGCTCCCGTCGGGAGCTTTTATTCAGCAGCGTAAATAGGCCTAAGGCCACGGGCCCTTGCACTGCGGCCCATTTGCATACTTCGCGCCCATTTTTATATTGTATAAAACGTTATTTGTCAAGTTGCTGTCTTCCGTATACATGTATATACTCCTTCGATTCCACACACAATGCACAACTTTCATAACAAAGACACAATCCATTACTTATATTCACACTGAAGTGGCATAATAATAAGACAATTTAGCACCCATTTCCAATGGCAGTATAGAACGTTCTAGTCTCGACTCTACACCCCATGCACTTCCATGGCAAAAGCAACATGCGTTTTAATTATATTCACACTCAACCTGATCTGACAATTAATTTATAGCGCCCAATTTCAACAACGCTTTGGTAGAGCGAATGGAAAATTTCGTCAATACAATAGCAACGCAAGTGTGGGTTTGTGTACGACGTCACATGACGTCATTTCGACAAACGTCATAAGAAATAGTGTCTATACTTGGGTGAAAATACTGTATTTGGGGACCATGTTAGATCTCAGGTTTGCTTTGACCAATCGGCGTGAAATTTTTTGCATCACCTTTTACGACACAATATAGGCCGTGGTCCAAATTTGGGCTACATTGCACGCATGGTTGAAAAGTTATAAGCGCGCCAAAAGCGTGACCGAGTTATACACACACACACACACACACAGACAGACGACGGGTTTTATATATATAGATACTACATACCCTGATGAGTACTATTTTGCCACAAATTGAGTACTTTCCTTCAGCCAGTCTTTTAGTGTAGTCCCAACAACCACATTTGGTACACACTCGTTTCACCTGTATAAGGGAGATATGTACTATTAATGCATCAAGTAGCTAGTTACAGTAATGCCCTAAGTAATCGACTCTTTAACTACAGCAGAATTATGGGTAACTTTTCAGGATTTAGTCGGAAATATGGCTTGTTGCCATTCATTGGAAAGCTCTTGGGGAGAGCTTTCCGATGAATGGCAACAAGCCATATTTCCGACTAAATCCTGAAAAGTTACCCATAATTCTGCTGTAGTTAAAGAGTCGATTACTTAGGGCATTACTGTACCTTCCTCTTATTTAAATTCGCGCAGTACTATTTTTCGTGCACCATCAAATTTTGAGTTACACACATTACGAAAGGTTAATAGATAACAAGCCAATACCTGTACATGTAGGCCTATATTTACACTCAGTCAACCAATGTAAAATGTTTTAAATCATCACTCATCACCAAGCGACGTGCAATTCATGGTAATTGACGATGTTGAAATGCTTGCAAGAAATAAACATATTCTGGGTTGCATTTGTATGAAAACACGCCCCCTTATCAGTGTTCCTGCTGGTGGTAGCCTTTTAGCCATTGGCAAAACTAAATTGTAAATGGCGAAAAAAAATGACCAAATGGCGAAAAAAAATGGCTAAACTAATTACTCTCAGGCTCCAAATAAAAGTGCAGGCCCAAATAATAGTGCAGGGGGGAAATTCCATTGAAAGTTAATAAAAGTGCAGACCCAAATAATAGTGCAGGGGGGACATCAACATGCCTGGTTAAACAAATTATTTTTATAGTAGGTCAAGTATTGGAATCAACATAGTACATGTATGTATCATGTGGTGTTTTATTCAATATTAATTAAATGTCCATATGTATGCCATATACTTGAATATGTACATGCATAAAGTTATAAGCTCATCATTTTGATATCAGAATCATATAGAAATCTTGAGTTTGTGCTCTTTTCAATTTTCATAGCCTCAAAATTAATAAACGTGCAGACCCAAATAAGCACTGTGCAGGGGGAAATTTCCCACGAAAATAATAAACGTGCATGCATGTTTATTTGGAGCCCAAGAGTACCTCCCAATAATGGAGGCGATTATGAACAAGCCAGCTTAGTTCTAGGTCTAATTACCATCACGCGCAGATAACATCCGTACAACAAAAGCGTCGGCACTTCGTGTAAGTTACATGACCCGATGTGCCTCGAGCAGTTAGTAATAGGGGTACATTGGGTTGATTTCATATAGTGTCAATGGCAGGGTTCGCGGTGCCTATTGCCAATTTAGCAAATTGCTATAAAAAAAATTAAATGGCTAAAAAAAAATCCCGATTGGCTACAAAAAGTGGCACCTAGCTTTTTGGCATTTGGCACCCATCGGGCATATAATAAAGCTTGCAGTTAATCGGTCGGAAACAAAACACACATCGATATCCAGTCGCGACATAGCTAATTGGGTCCTAATTGAAAGGGTATAATAGATTCGCGGCTTATATCAGATTGACTTATTATATCGCGGGGGTGAAAGGGTTTCGAATTTCTACTCGACAATAACACTAAGTACGGCTATTGACTCCAATTTAACAAACATTAGTCAAACAAAGGGCTTCCTGAAGTCTACATCGTTAGGAAGTTGTGTGTTGATAGTAGGTGTTAGATAAATTATCATAAATATCTCCTTCGTAACTCATGCAGCTTTCACAAACTGTGACATACAGCAAATATGAATCGTAAGTGCAAGTTAGATTTAAGACACGCAACACCCTTCCAAAATGAAAAAGGTTACTGACTTCGTCGTACATTCAGACATTACCGATAAAATAAATATATACATATAATAGATAATTTGCTTGTTTGTTTGGTTTTTTTTAATACCAAATTCAAAAGTGGCACCAAAAAATACTGGTCGGGAAAAAATGGCAACAGAAAGTATAAAGTGGCTCTAAAAATAGTGCAATTGGCAACAGTGTTGGCACCTGGGAATTGTGGGCCAGCGAGAACCCTGGTCAATGGCAAACGCTTTGTGTTGTAAAACAAATTTTAAGAATCGTTTTGTAGTATGTTATTGTTATTTACATGTACCATTGTTGCTCATATTCCTTTGTTATTGTTTTCTTTTGTCACTAAATTGTAATATACGTTCAGTTTATCTCAAAATATGTTCCAAAACAAGTGACTAAAGTAAATGCGAAGTGGCTAAAATTTCCTAAAATTGCTAAAAAATAGACAAACTAAGGGCTATAACACAAGTAAAAATAATCGTACAAACTGATTTTCGAACTGAATCAAGATATTTTATTAGAGATACATTTACCAAATAAGAATGAAATTGACGTTTGTTCAATTTATCGCACTAACAGACATAAAATTTCTATAAATATAAACAAGTGGCGGTTAGAAAGATAGGGCAGACCCGATTTTCTGCGTACAGCTGTCGCACATGACAATTAACTTACATAAACAGCTATGTTATATATATTTGTTGTCGCCCGTCTGGACACCCGCCAACCATTAGCATACCAATAGACAAGTTTTGATAAAAACTTGACTAAAAACCAACACCTTAATATCTCAATTATTCTCATTTTTCCATGCTATTATGACTGATAGAATGGATTGGTGAGTGAAAAGTCTTACCGGTACATAAACTGAACAATATATTTTTGTTTGTTGCAATTTTGATAAAAAAGTTGTCAGCAGGTTCATAGACCAAGTAATTAAATTGTTGTGACCTTATGATATTTTGTCTACACTATAGAAATGCCCTAAATAATCGACTCCTTAACCACAGCAGAATTATGTCTTGTTGCCATTCATCGGAAAGCTCTCACTGAGAGCTTTCCGATGAATAGCAACAAGCCATATTTCCGACTAAATCCTGATAAATTACCGATAATTCTGCTGTGGTTAAGGAGTCGATTATTTAGGGCATTACCAAGCCTGGATATAAGAGGTCGGACATGGTCATTGACCAGGCCAAATACACCGATGACCGGCGCCGCCTTATTATCGTCCATCAGTTTGTCCGGCGCCCATTATCTTCACAAAAAATATATAATTAAGGGGAAAACAACAAGTAGATGTATTATCCGCGGCAAAGACATTCAATTACCACTACTGTGCACTAAATATCAAATCCCCCCACCAATACAATGCGTTTTACCGAAAACATGTTAATGATCCGTTCCGTATACAGGTATTACAGGACCTATAAATGAAATTTTAATGCAACCTCTAACCTAAATTGTCCGCGATTGATGATTGATCGCAAACTGCGAATTATCGCTGCCTTCACGTCCGCACTATTTACGACTTTCTATTTTTAGAACGTGAAAAACCCAGAAAAAATGGCTGCCACTGGGGGGAAACTCCAACCAAGAAATAAACTTCGTCGTGTTTTTCTCGTTTGACGTAAGATACACGGAGATGTCACAAGTTAAATCAGCACAAGTGTAATATATTCCACAAGTTAAGGGTGTTAGTTGGAGATTTAGCGGAAGAAATTCCGAAAAAATTCATACCGGGTAGTTTTTAAATCGCCGCGTTTTGAAACATGTGCTCGTGTTTACTTGGGGGAAGCACGGCGTATAGTATTTTTGAAACTGGAAAAGAATTCAGCAGAGACATACTGTAAATGACAGCCTTGTCTGACTTTGCACCCCTGTCACATTATGACATGATAATATGAGCTTCAGCTAAAAGTGATGTAAAACACCATAATTCATAACATGGTACATCAATGTATCTAATTTGTGCATTGGAATGGGCTAAAAAACAACTAATTGCTGCTATTTATTGATACCAGGTAAATGACAGACACACTTTTCAAATGTCAGACGCCGAATCTTTGGTGCCTGTCATTTTGTCAGACACTCAAAAAAAAATTATATCCAGGCTTGGGCATTACTGTACCTCGGCATGGAGATTTGTACAGGGCTTTGATGGAGTATTCTGAATCTTTGGTGTTATTTCTGTAGGAGATTCAGGAGGTGTGACAACTGTTGGGGTTTCCTCCTCCTTCTCGATTTCCTTCTCTATTTTGAGTATATCGGGAGGTTCGATGCCAAACCTGGAGGCGATTCGGGCGAGCTCAAGAATGCAATTTATCACAGGCTTCTCAGACTTGTGTGAAACTAAAAATAAATCAAATGAAAGTGTCAATTACACTGTAGCTCAACTTGGAAAGGGAATAATTTCATGTTTTACAGTCAATGGAGTGATGAAACGTGGAAAGATGAAAGGCCTACATGTAGTTATGCAAAGAGTAAAATTCAAGATGGCCACTGGCAGCCATGTTTTTTTGCCGAATGACCCCAAAAAGACTTGTTACCATTTACATGTCACTGTTAACATCTATAACAAAATTCATGATGATCCGACAAAAGATACAACCTGTAGCCTGTGTCAAAGGATTTAGTCATGTAAAGAGTAAAATCCAAGATGGCAGCTGGCGGCCATATTTTTTGGCCGAATGACCCCAAAATGACTCGTTCCCATCTACATGTCATTGTTAACATCCATGACAAATTTCATGAAGATCTGACCAAAGCTACGACCTGTAGCCCATGCCAAAGGATTTAGTCATGCAAAGAGTAAAATCTAAGATGGCTGCTGGTGGCCATGTTTTTAGGCCGAACGACCCCAAAATGACTCGTTCCCATCTACATGACAATACTAACATCCATGACAAATTTCATGATGATCAGATGAACAGTACGACCTGTAGCCCATGGTTATGGATTGAATTTTGAAATCCAAGATGGCTACTGGCGGCCATGTTTTTTTGCCGAATGACCCCAAAATGACTCGTTCCCATCTACATGTCAATGTCAATAGCCATGACAAATTTCACAATGATCTGACCAAAGGTACGACCTGTAGCCCGTGCTAAAGGAAATTGTTGACGAATCACGCACCAACACACACACACGGACGATGGATACCAAGCCATGGCAATAGCTCAAACTTTACAAAGTAAAGTTGAGCTAATCATCACTGAATAAAGAGAGTTGAGAATAGGGCCCTGCAAATTGATTTGATGTGATTCGATATCGGTTGTTTGATTCCATTAAAATGCACAGCAGGCTAGCATCACAAAATTCACCCTCTGGGAACCTCATTCTGCTTAGGCCTCAACTGCTATGGGAGACCTAGGATCAGATTGAAGTTCCCCAGTCTTCTGCAAATTAAAGCATATAGAAACTTCCCAGAAGGGAAAAAGTAACTAAAACCAATTTCTAATTTGAGATTATAGATACTTCCCAGAAGATGAGACCTATGCAGAATGAGGTCCCCAGATGGTGAATTTGGTATGTTAGCCCGCAATACAGGATAGCATCACTAAATTCACCCTCTGAGGACCTCATTAGGCAAATGACAGACACTATTTGCAGGCTTGTTTGCATGAAGATTGCACAGAAAATAACAAGTGATCGCCATTCCACATAGGTATGTTTTCATATCCTACTTCCCAAATTATGTTTATATACGGCCATACAAAGTTTATTATCTGAGTTTTTTTTTCAGGCAGGCAGGTTTTTATATTTAATTTTAACCCGCAAAATTACCCAACATACAGGTTTTATTGCCACTTTTCATATGACAAAATTTTTCCAGCAGGCAGGTTTTTATATGTTAACATAAATTATAAATGAAAGTGTCAATGACACTGTAGCTCAACTTGGAAAGGGAATAATTTAATATATTACAGTCAATGGAGCGATTAGGAATGTGGAAAGTTGAATGTCTAATACTAGTTTATAGACATGAAGAGAAAAGTAAAATCCAAGATGGCTGCTGGCGGCCATGTTTTCGGCCGAATGACCCCAAAATGAGTCGTTCCCATCTACATGTCATCGTTAACATCAAAGACAAATTTTATGACGATCAGACTAAAGGTACGACCTGTAGCCCATGCTATAGAATTTAGTCATACAAAGAGTAAAATCCAAGATGGCTGCTGGCGGCCATGTTTTTTGGCCGATTGACCCCAAAATGACTCGTTCCAATCTACATGTCATTGTTAACATCCATGACAAATTTGATGATGATCAGACTAAAGGTACGACCTGTAGCCCATGCTAAAGAATTTAGTCATACAAAGAGTAAAATCCAAGATGGCTGCTGGCGGCCACGTTTTTTCCGCCAAATGACCCCAAAATTACTCGTTTCCATCTACATATCAACATTAACATCCAGGACAAATTTCATGATGATCAGACGAATCGTACGACCTGTGGCCCGTGCTAATGGATTAAATTTTGAAATCCAAGATGGCCGCTGGCGGCCATGTTTTTTGTCTGAATGACCCCAAAATGACTTGTTCCCATTTACATTCCAATTTCAACAGCCATGAAAAATTTTATGATGATCAGACTAAAGGTACGACCTGTAGCCCGTGCTAAAGGATTTAGTCATACAAAGAGTAAAATCCAAGATGGCTGCTGGCGGCCATCTTTTTTGGCCGAATGACCCCAAAATGACTCGTTCCCATCTACATGTCATTATTAACATTCACGAAAATTTTTATGATGATCAGACTAAAGATACAACCTGTAGTCCGTGCTAAAGGATTTAGTCATACAAAGAGTAAAATCCAAGATGGCTGCTGGCGACCATGTTTTTTGGCCGATTGACCCCAAGATTACTCGTTCCCATCTACATGTCATTGTTAACATCCATGACAAATTTTATGATGATCAGACTAAAGGTACGACCTGCAGCCCGTGATAAAGAATTTAGTCATACAAAGAGTAAAATCTAAGATGGCTGCTGGTGGCCATGTTTTTTGGCCGAATGACCCCAAAATTACTCGTTCCCATCTACATGTAAATATTATCATCCATGACAAATTTCATGATGATCAGACAATCAGTACGACCTGTGGCCCGTGCTATTGGATTAAATTTTGAAATCCAAGATGGCCGCTGGCGGCCATGTTTTTTGTCCGATGACCCCAAAATGACTCGTTCCCATCTACATTCCAATATCAACAGCCATGACAAATTTTATAATGATCAGACTAAAGGTACGACCTGTAGCCCGTGCTAAAGGATTTAGTCATACAAAGAGTAAAATCCAAGATGGCTGCTGACGGCCATGTTTTTTGGCCGAATGACCCCAAAATGACTCGTTCCCATCTACATGTCATTATTAACATTCTTGTCAAATTTTATGATGATCAGACTAAAAGTAGGACCTGTAGCCCGTGCTAAAGGATTTAGTCATGCAAAGAGTAAAATCCAAGACGGCTGCTGGCGGCCATGTTTTTTGGCCGATTGACCCCAAAATGACTCGTTCCAATCTACATGTCATTGTTAACATCCATGACAAATTTGATGATGATCAGACTAAAGGTACCACCTGTAGCCCGTGCTAAAGAATGTAGTCATACAAAGAGTAAAATCCAAGATGGCTGCTGGCGGCCATGTTTTTGGGCCGAATGACCCCAAAATTACTCGTTCCCATCTACATGTCAATATTAACATCCATGACAAATTTCATGACGATCAGACGAACAGTGCGACCTGTGGCCCGTGCTAATGGATTGAATTTTGAAAACAAAGATGGCCACTGGCGGCCATGTTTTTTGTCCGAATGACCCCAAAATGACTCGTTCCCATCTACATTCCAATTTCAACAACCATGATAAATTTCATGATTATCAGACTAAAGGTACGACCTGTAGCCGGTGCTAAAGGATTTAGTCATACAAAGAGTAAAATCCAAGATGGCTGCTGGCGGCCATGTTTTTTGCCCGAATAACCCAAAAATGACTCGTTCCCATCTACATGTCATTGTTAACATCCATGACAAATTTTATGACGATCTGACTAAAGGTACGACCTGTAGCCCGTGCTAAAGTATTTAGTCATATAAAGAGTAAAATCCAAGATGGCTGCTGGCGGCCATCTTTTTTGGCCGAATGACCCCAAAATGACTCGTTCCCATCTACATGTCATTATTAACATTCTTGACAAATTTTATGATGATCAGACTAAACGTAGGACCTGTAGCCCGTGCTAAAGGATTTAGTCATGCAAAGAGTAAAATCCAAGACGGCTGCTGGCGGCCATGTTTTTTGGCCGAATGACCCCAAAATGACTCGTTCCCATCTACATGTCATTATTAACATTCTTGACAAATTTTATGATGATCAGACTAAAAGTAGGACCTGTAGCCCGTGCTAAAGGATTTAGTCATGCAAAGAGTAAAATCCAAGACGGCTGCTGGCGGCCATGTTTTTTGGCCGATTGACCCCAAAATGACTCGTTCCAATCTACATGTCATTGTTAACATCCATTACAAATTTGATGATGATCAGACTAAAGGTACGACCTGTAGCCCGTGCTAAAGAATTTAGTCATACAAAGAGTAAAATCCAAGATGGCTGCTGGCGGACATGTTTTTGGGCCGAATGACCCCAAAATTACTCGTTCCCATCTACATGTCAATATTAACATCCATGACAAATTTCATGACGATCAGACGAACAGTGCGACCTGTGGCCCGTGCTAATGGATTGAATTTTGAAAACAAAGATGGCCACTGGCGGCCATGTTTTTTGTCCGAATGACCCCAAAATGACTCGTTCCCATCTACATTCCAATTTCAACAACCATGATAAATTTCATGATTATCAGACTAAAGGTACGACCTGTAGCCCGTGCTAAAGGATTTAGTCATACAAAGAGTAAAATCCAAGATGACTGCTGGCGGCCATGTTTTTTGCCCGAATAACCCAAAAATGACTCGTTCCCATCTACATGTCATTGTTAACATCCATGACAAATTTTATGACGATCTGACTAAAGGTACGACCTGTAGCCCGTGCTAAAGGATTTAGTCATACAAAGAGTAAAATCCAAGATGGCTGCTGGCGGCCATCTTTTTTGGCCGAATGGCCCCAAAATGACTCGTTCCCATCTACATGTCATTATTAACATTCATGAAAAATTTTATGATGATCAGACTAAAGATACAACCTGTAGCCCGTGCTAAAGGATTTAGTCATACAAAGAGTAAAATCCAAGATGGCTGCTGGCGACCATGTTTTTTGGCCGATTGACCCCAAAATTACTCGTTCCCATCTACATGTCATTGTTAACATCCATGACAAATTTTATGATGATCAGACTAAAGGTACGACCTGCAGCCCGTGATAAAGAATTTAGTCATACAAAGAGTAAAATCTAAGATGGCTGCTGGTGGCCATGTTTTTTGGCCGAATGACCCCAAAATTACTCGTTCCCATCTACATGTAAATATTATCATCCATGACAAATTTCATGATGATCAGACAATCAGTAAGACCTGTGGCCCGTGCTAATGGATTAAATTTTGAAATCCAAGATGGCCGCTGGCGGCCATGTTTTTTGGCCGAATGACCCCAAAATGACTCGTTCCCATCTACATGTCATTATTAACATTCTTGACAAATTTTATGATGATCAGACTAAAAGTAGGACCTGTAGCCCGTGCTAAAGGATTTAGTCATGCAAAGAGTAAAATCCAAGACGGCTGCTGGCGGCCATGTTTTTTGGCCGATTGACCCCAAAATGACTCGTTCCAATCTACATGTCATTGTTAACATCCATGACAAATTTGATGATGATCAGACTAAAGGTACGACCTGTAGCCCGTGCTAAAGAATTTAGTCATACAAAGAGTAAAATCCAAGATGGCTGCTGGCGGCCATGTTTTTGGGCCGAATGACCCCAAAATTACTCGTTCCCATCTACATGTTAATATTAACATCCATGACAAATTTCATGACGATCAGACGAACAGTGCGACCTGTGGCCCGTGCTAATGGATTGAATTTTGAAAACAAAGATGGCCACTGGCGGCCATGTTTTTTGTCCGAATGACCCCAAAATGACTCGTTCCCATCTACATTCCAATTTCAACAGCCATGATAAATTTCATGATTATCAGACTAAAGGTACGACCTGTAGCCCGTGCTAAAGGATTTAGTCATACAAAGAGTAAAATCCAAGATGGCTGCTGGCGGCCATGTTTTTAGCCCGAATAACCCAAAAATGACTCGTTCCCATCTACATGTCATTGTTAACATCCATGACAAATTTTATGACGATCTGACTAAAGGTACGACCTGTAGCCCGTGCTAAAGGATTTAGTCATGCAAAGAGTAAAATCGAAGATGACTGCTGGCGGCCATGTTTTTTGGCCGAATGACCCCAAAATTACTCGTTCCCATCTACATGTCAATATTAACATCCATGACAAATTTCATGACGATCAGACGAACAGTACGGCCTGTAGCCCGTGCTAATGGATTGAACTTTGAAATCTAAGATGGCCGCTGGCGGCCATGTTTTTTTTCCGTATGACCCCAAAATGAATCATTCCGGTACAAATGTTGATGTCAACAGCTATGACAAATTTCATAATGATCCGATCAAAGGTACGACCTGTAGCCTCTATTGTTGACGCGTTACGTACACACGCACACACGCACACACGGACGACGGACGACAAAGCCATGGCAATAGCTCAAACTTTACAAAGTAAAGTTGAGCTAACAAAACATTGATGGGTGTGTAAAATTACTTCTCATGATAAAGTGATAATACAATTTTAAAGATACGGTAAGCGTTGGCTGTACAGGTATTGCTTCAAAAATTTTCACATCCATTAAAAACCGCCATAAACAGAAAGAATAATATATATATACTTTGTTCTTATACCATTCATAAATACTGTGTAAATTGCATGTTATTGTCATGTTAGTACATGTACTCTGTGTTATGTAAACAAATGCCATGTTATGTATATAAACAGTATGTAAAAAGTAAGTGATAAGTAAAACACTCAACGTCGGTTAGAGCCCATTAATTGAACTTTTTGTTAGAAATGCCACCGAGTTGTTTAAAACATACTAGTATAGCGCTTGTTAATCTTTGCCTGGCAAGATTTAGGTGTTGAATGGGTTGCCGTGAATCACTCTCCTAAAAAATCTCCACAGTGTTGAGTGTTTTGCTTATCGCTCACTATTTACGTGCTGTCTAGACTCACACCAAGTTGATTTTGTGGATAATATCGCATTCATACTATCTTCATACTATACTATTAGTATAGTCTTGAGGAAATTTCCAAAATTTGGTAACTGTAATTTCGTAAATTATAATCTACAACAAAGGCCTTTAATGCAGCACTGCCAGCAATCTATTTACAATCCAAACAAACCAAAAAGAAAACTTGGAAATATCAAATACAAGTTGACATGTGTCCAGCTAAATCTATGGTCAGTAGTTCGTCCGTTGTCAATCGGAAGGATGATATAAAATGGTCAGTAGTTCGTCTAGGGACCTGCGAATATTTGAGATTCGATTCGATGTCGATATCGGGCACCCGATTCGAGATCGACACCGAATCGGTCCGCTGATTCGGATACTTTCAAATCGGTGTTATTTGGTGTAGCTTCGATTTTTGCGTGAATAACACATGCCAAATGACCTGAACTCACATATATTGAAGCACAAGGTTGCCAACTTAGGTAATTTTGAATGTATGCCGTTCAGAATAGACGTGCATTAGGCCAAAAAAAAAAACGTCTCTGTTTCTTGCCGGCCTCAATTTTTATTTTTATTTTTCACGAAGTCCATAGTAATTAACCTGTCTGTCTGAGTTAATGTCTATGGTTTTCCCAATACCAACAGCAGAACTAACCACCAATCGCATGTGTAGGCCATGTGCGCGATCGCGCATTCTTGATAAAAATAAGACAACTAGGTCGGCCATGCTACGCAGTGAATACCGTCGCGTAAATCAAACTTTACCCTGACGAGTCACTACGGAAATCCCCCGTCTTTTGTGGGCTGTGTACACTGCTGTGTATTTTAAAAAGTACAATGTATTAATTATACCGGTAGCTCCCTTAACTTCCTTCGCCTAATTGGGGGCAAAACTTGCCTGAAAGACCATCTGTTCGCGACAAAATTAAACAGTGAAAAGCATGTGCGTTTTTGGCGGGAAAATGACAGTCCGTATTACGTTATAAGTCCTGGAAATTAGCGTCATCAAAAGCCGAAATCACCATCACCATTGACAAGACGAAATCGTCATCAAAGATTAAAATGCATTGGCATCCTTGAATATTCACATAAACCCGATTTTAACCCACTTTAAATAAACAACTGTCTGTTATGAATGATACAACAACTGGGTCACTGTGTCACCAACCAAACGCATCAGTGGGTCACGTGAATAAACTCTGTAACTATTTACGACAGACTCTCTTTGATGTTTTCCGACCAAGCAGCAGATACCACTGAAGAAACAACTCGCACTGTATGAAAGTATTAAACACACATTTCTGATCATCTGATGTGCATACATGTACTGCATGTAAGGATTATTTGATAACTTGCTGTTAATTACACTGAAAGTTGGCAGGTAATCAATTCTGCTATTTAAAACTTTCCGGGATTGAAACAAAATAAGTCGGAAATAGGTGACATTAAGGGTATCCTAAACGTGACAGAGTTGAAATTTCTTCCAATATGGCCGAAAATTTATAAAATAATGAGCTCGAATTCACTATAAGGTTTGCAAAATGGCCAAAATGAACCAATACAATATTATAAGTATAAAACATAGATCATTTTGAAATGTAAAATGTTGTCCCATCTCACAGGAATCTATATAAAAAAAATTATGAAACAATTGTTGTTTTAAATTTTACACTTTCTTACAGTACTCATATCTGTAAAATTACTGCATGTTTTTACTATAATTGTTTACCGATAGATGCTTTGATATTCCAATATATTGAGAGGGACCTTGCTTTTTCATTATAATGTTTCTTGTGTCAGAAATTCACCGTGTAAAATGTGTTCGTATCCGCTCGATATGCGAAAATCCACAAAACACTCGAAAAATAGGGAACTTCAATTTGTAGTTAACAGATAATAAAATATGAGAATATATAGTCACCACTAATTAGCCTACTGAAGTACTTTATGACCAAAACTAACCTTAGAATATCGCTGATTTAAATGACAATTTCCTAGAAAAAAGATATTTGAAGACAAACTTTGACAAAATGGATTGTAAACATCACGTGACTAAAAACTTGGAATACCCTCCGAACGAAATTTCTCACGGCTTCTAGACGTTTCGTACCATGGTCGTTTCGTACCTGGACGTTTCGTACCATCTGGTCGTTTCGTACCATATTTTTTGGTCGTTTCGTACCGCATTGTTTGGTCGTTTCATACCATGTAGAAAATCAATTGGTGATTTCGTACCATGTAGAAAATCAATTGGTCGTTTCGTACCGTGTGTTGTTCCATGTTGGGAATGGGGGAAAACAGTATTAATTTCATACTTTATTCTTTATTTTAAAATAACAATAACATATTAACATTAACAACATTATTTTACACAATAATATGGGACATGATATTTGTTATTTGATTAACAATCAGCAGGCTCGACAGCAAGGACAGCAACTGTTGGCGCAAACAGTTTTGAACATGCCTTCAAAAGACCACTGGTGAAGATGCCGCCGTTTTCGTAGTTACTCCACAAGCAGAATAGTTGCGCCTGGTTCTCCCGATACTGGAGTCTTTGGTACCTTTTAATTTTTTTTTCACCAACCAACTTTACTGTCATGTCTGTCGTTGCCGATTCCTTCTTGAGCATTGGAACCAGGATGTAATATGAAAAAATTTATTTAATCATACAATTCTATTATTTTAATCATATAATTCTATTATTTTTATTTTATCTACTATTTAATTTTATGAGAACAAATATTTACCTGTGTTCGTCTCCTTTTTTGTTGTACAGTTCGATCAGCCCTTTCTTTTGAATCTGCTTATTCACGGCCTGGGTCCAGTGAAAATAACAACCACGTCTTTCTACCTCTGGTAGTAACTTGTGTTTGGACTTCCATGTTGCCTTGTCAAAGTCCATACAATTAACGTCGGAGAGAACAAAAACAACTCACGAAAAGGTGTGATCAAGAAGACAGGTGGTAATTAGTGGTAATCAGTAAGAGCTCACCTCTTGTTTATACAGCGTGATTAGTATTAACACTTGTTGTAAAAACATCTCATAAGATCTTTCCCGCAGTCAATCAGATGAATACTATTGTCAGCGTGATTGTTATTCACATTCGATGTAAGCAAATCTCATAATATCTTTCGCCGCATTCCAAAACATGAATAATTATACATACATAATATAAATATATATATAAAATACCGTGTTTTCCACATTTCCAACACACGGTACGAAACGACCAATTGATTTTCTACATGGTACGAAACGACCAAAGAATGCGGTACGAAACGACCAAACAATATGGTACGAAACGACCAGATGGTACGAAACAACCAAGTACGAAACGACCACGGTACGAAACGTCCTGTACCCTTTCTCACAAGTATGAAATAATTCACTCTTTAAATAATTTTTGTTGTTAAACATGGCAAAACACCGGCATATGCATTAGATTAACATCCAAAAACACGGTATTCATATATAAACAGAATTTATTAAATAATGTGTATATCTATCAAGTATTATTTTGTTAGAGGGTACGGATTCCCGGTCTTTCCCAAATCTATTTTTAGTGTTGCACGAGTTTCCTTCTTTGCAGATGCAAACTATTCTTATTAAAAGCAATCAAAACAAGGTTACACGCATCATACACAGCGGACGTAATCCACAACAAATGTAATTCATGCAGGTATAGATAACTGCGCAATCGGTCATCCAAGTTATTTTTTAGGGCTGTTGTATTGTTTGATCAACTTTTTCAGAAAAACAAAAACATGTCGAAATCTCGTTTTGGTTTCGTTTTAATGGCTGACTAAATGAGTTCAAAATATTTTTTAAAACAATATTAGGGGTAATTAAACTAGAATTGTAGCAAATTACAATATATGCTAGCTTCTTGATGTTGTTTTTCAACTGTCTGGGGTAATTTCTGTTGGAAAATCTCTGAAGTATGAATGTATGCCAGGCCATTTGTGTCAAAATGCACAGTATCACAAAATATGATGCATCTGATTTTCGTAGGGAATGTTGGAAATATAGCTTACAGTGTATTTTTTTGTTTAAATATGTTATACAGTATCAATTGTGCATGAGGTATTGTTGAAATAGGGGCAACATAGACAGCCTTATACATCCTTATGATCCAGCTCACATCATTGCCAACTTGGCTTCCCATACCAAAAAATAGTCCCAAAAAGCAAATGGCCACATATTTGTGTTCAACTGATGGAGGGTGCCTTCAACTCAATGGATGTGTAGCTAAAATAGTGAGTTATTTTATAAAATGATGGTCCCTCTCCTCATCATGGAATCCTAATCTATAGGATGCCACAATAATTATAACTGTTTGCTTTATTAGTTTTGACTTCTGGTGATTGGCATAATTTCGCTCACTTTCCAGTTAATTTTCTCAGTCAAATATATCTTTTAAAAATATGGATGTGATGCCAACAAATTGTTCAATCATATTCCTATATCCTTGTGAAATTTCATGTAAATTGGAAACATAGTCTTGCTATGGCTGGCATTTATCAGAGAGAGGTGTATAAAAATTCATTCGGCCATCTTTGTCACGTTTAGGATACCCTTAAACAACAATACTAGTTAGTGATTTGGTAATATGGACAAGTTGTCACTGAAAAATAATGATCATCTATGAAGAGAAATAAGAGGGGATGAAAATACAATAGGTTTTATTGAAATGGCAAGTATTTATTCCATAAAACGATCTCTGTCAACACCAACACCTGTAAAATTGCATCGGCTGTGATGAATAGAATGGCATAAAATGTGTAACCTCAGGCCCAATCTACACCTGAGATATTCAGGGGAAGATTGGAACAAAACATGTTTATTCCTGCATATCCAAGAACAGTCAGTAACATTGTTCTGGTCACATGTAATTTGTAAATGAAAGTGTCAATGACACTGTAGCTCAACTTGGAAAGGGAATAATTTAATGTATTACAGTCAATGGAGCCATTAGGAATGTGGAAAGTTTAATATCCAATACATGTTTATAGACATGAAGAGAAAAGTAAAATCCAAGATGGCTGCTGTCGGCCTTGTTTTCGGCCGAATGACCCCAAAATGAGTCGTTCCCATCTACATGTCATCGTTAACATCCAAGACAAATTTTATGACGATCAGACTAAAGGTACGACCTGTAGCCCATGCTAAAGAATTTAGTCATACAAAGAGTAAAATCCAAGATGGCTGCTGGCGGCCATGTTTTTTGGCCGAATGATCCCAAAATTACTCGTTCCCATCTACATGTCATTATTAACATTCATGACAAATTTAATGATGATCAGACTAAAGGTATGACATGTAGCCCGTGCTAAAGAATTTAGCTGGCGGCCTTGTTTTCGACCGAATGAACCCAAATTACTCATTCCCATCTACATGTCATTGTTAACATCCATGACACATTTTATGATGATCAGACTAAAGGTACGACCTGCAGCCCGTGCTAAAGGATTTAGTCATACAAAGAGTAAAATCCAAGATGGCTGCTGGCGGCCATGTTTTTTGGCCGAATGACCCCAAAATGACTAGTTCTCATCTACATGTCATTGTTAACATCCATGACACATTTTATGATGATCAGACTAAAGGTACGACCTGCAGCCCGTGCTAAAGAATTTAGTCATACAAAGAGTAAAATCCAAGATGGCTGCTGGCGGCCATGTTTATTGGCCGAATGACCCCAAAATTACTCGTTCCCATCTACATGTCAATATTATCATCCATGACAAATTTCATGGTGATCAGACGAACAGTACGACCTGTGGCCCGTGCTAATGGATTAAATTTTGAAATCCAAGATGGCTGCTGGCGGCCATGTTTTTTGTCCGAATGACCCCAAAATGACTCGTTCCCATCTACATGTCATTATTAACATTCTTGACAAAATTTATGATGATCAGACTAAAAGTACGACCTGTAGCCCGTGCTAAAGGATTTAGTCATACAAAGAGTAAAATACAAAATGGCTGCTGGCGGCCATGTTTTTTGGCCGAATGACCCCAAAATTACTCGTTCCCATCTACATGTCATTATTAACATTCTTGACAAAATTTATGATGATCAGACTAAAAGTACGACCTGTAGCCCGTGCTAAAGAATTTAGTCATATAAAGAGTAAAATCCAAGATGGCTGCTGGCGGCCATGTTTTTGGGCCGAATGAGCCCAAAATTACTCGTTCCCATCTACATGTCAATATTAACATCCATGACAAATTTCATGAAGATCAGACAAACAGTACGGCCTGTAGCCCGTGCTAATGGATTGAATTTTGAAATCCAATATGGCCACTGGCGGCCATGTTTTTTTTCCGAATGACCCCAAAATTAATTATTCTGGTCTAAATGTTGATGTCAACAGCTATGACAAATTTCATAATGATCCGACGAAAGGTACGACCTGTAGCCTGCATTGTTGACGCCTTACGTACACACGTACACACGCACACACGAACACACGCACACACGTACACACGGACGACGGACGACAAAGCCATGGCAATAGCTCAAACTTTACAAAGTAAAGTTGAGCTAATAAAGGTATCAGATGCTACTGTTGCATTGTGGGCTGGTAGATGCATGGACTACATGTATGTAAGAGGAAAAACTCTAAACCCATGGCCATAGCCTAATACATTGAATTTTCACACTGGAGCACATACATGTACTAGAGCTAGAAAATATCTTTAACACCTAATACATGACATAATAGTCCAGCAAGCTGCATAATATATTACCAGTTAGCATGTATAAAAGCATGCCAATTTTATAATACATGTTAAAAGGGTGTACTACACTATTTTATCACTTTCAAATGGCCGGTTAAAAAAAAAAAAAAAGTGTAAAAAAAAAAAAACCCTGCCTGCCTACCTGGAAAATTTTCCCCATGTTATCGGAAACAGACATGTTTTTTTTTTTGGCCTTATGCAAATTATATGCTTCGTTCGCAATCCGTGACGGTGATCAATCGCCCCATATATTTGTAATCTGTATCGACATTATGTAAATTTAAAATTGTCTACACGGTGCGTGATCGCTAGATGCGGAACTCAATTGACTATTATGTTTAGAACTTCAGATATCCAATTCAGATTGCATGAACAAAATTCAATGTCAGTCGCCGTTATGAGCGACAAAACATAGATTGGAATGAACAGAAACGGTTAGAAACCTTAGAACAATCGACCTATTACTTTCTTAAATGGACGACATCATGTGCGACCAGTATTCTGCGACACTGCCAGCAGAATTCCTATAAATTTCCAACTTTCAGATTCTATTTCCCGGGAAATCGAGCGTGTTGCACCAAGTTTCGATCAGTTGAATCTTGTTGTTTACATTTAACACTTTGTGTCTGTTTTCTGGGACCCCCTCCGTAAAGAATATGTCGTGTAGGTGTTTGATCTATTGTGGGATGAAGAGTTTAACAGATAACTAGCAATGGTATCGGACTACAACAATTATATAACTGAATGGTGTACCCATGTCCCCTTGTGTCAAATCTTTATTATCTTTATTTAGACAAGTAAATTCCATTCCATGGGGATTGTGATACGTTGATTGAACTGTCTTTAAGGGTCTTACTGTCACTTCTTGTGTCATGTTCGCCATGACACAGCTAGATATAAATTCAATGCAACATTTTTTCATGAGCCTGAGATTGACTTGCCTATGTAATGATTTCATAAAAAAAACACAAGTTCCAACGGATGTTTAAGGCGATTAACATTGTTATATAGCATCTAGTGAATTTTGCAGATTTTTTGTCATGAGACACCGACATACTGGTAAACAATGTCAATCACTAGCTGATTCGATTCGAGATTTGATTTGATGTCGATATCAGGAAGGAGATTCGATATCGAGATTCGATTCGATGCAAAATCCACAATTCGCAGATCCCTAAGCTCGACAGGATGATTTATAATTTTTATTTCGATGGCCTCATTCAGAGGTTCAAATGTCTGATTAACCCTTTATACACTAAATAGATTCTCCCAGTCAGTTAAAAAGTGTACATCGGAATGGTCTATTATTCAGTTGGAGGGATGTTAAGGTGATAAAAGCAGACGACAGATAAATAAGAGCAGAATAAGCCCTACTTAATATGGAGGGAAATGTTTAGATAATGCATAATAATAAAAGGTCGCTGACCAAAATGTCCCCTGCCGAAGGTGGCAGGTTTGAAGGATTCATGGTCGATAAAGGGAAATAAATCAGCCATAAATGACTTTGACAGGTTCACATGCTGGTTGACATCTGTGCCAAGTTAAAACAAAATTGACTGGAAAATGACGGAATATAGGCTCAGACAAAAGATGCGTCCCAGGATGTACGATTCTTTGTGGAAAAATGGCAATAACTCCACCAAAATGACTCCGACTGAACTCTAAATTGCAGGTGCACATTTTCACATGCTGGTTAACATCTGTACCAAGTTAAAACAAAATTGACTGGAAAATGACAGAATACAGACTCGGACAAAAGATGCGTCCCAGGATGTACAATTCTCTGTCGAAAAATGGCAATAACTCTGCAGGTTTGAAGGATTTATGGTTGATAAAGGGCAATAAATCAGCCATAAATGACTCCGACAGTTTAGAAGGTTCTCATGCTGGTTGATATATGTGCCAAGTTTTAAAAATTAACAGAAAATGATAGAATACAGGCTCGGATAAAGTTCCGGATGGACGGACGCATGAAGGTCATAACTATAATACTCCGACGGAATGTAGGAGGACAACAAGTCTTCTTACCTAAGTCATTAGACTCAAAAATGCTTTCGTCTTTGAGACCGAATTCTTTGCACCATCCCAGGAAACCCGCAGTGTTATCTCTGGCAAACCATGTGTCACTTTTGGCATTCTTGTTAAATCTAAGCCGGATATCTGGCACATGCTGTGGAAGGAAACATAGATATGTTATATATATATTGAGGTCTCTTTGTGTATCATCTCTTAATTCCAGCCTGATTAAAACAACATTGCAGGGTTCATACAGGTTTTTCACAATTTGATTCAAGGACTATTCAAGGACCCATTCAAGGACTATATCGGTCAATTTCAAGGACCTGTCCCCTATTATAGATGAAAATTCCAACATGCTATAATATTCCTTGTTTAGCATGCCTTTCATTACACGTGTTACTATGGCCATAGAGTTTGGGCAATGGTGGGCTATGTGTCTTTATCAAGATGGCTATATAGTGATATGTTTATCAGCTTTATATAAAAACATGGAAGCAGAACATTCCCGTCAGGGCCGACACGGAACGTATAGTCAAAGGGGCAAAATGTTGGATGGAACGAAGCACAACTGATGCTTGTGCTGCTTCATTAAGTGTAGAGATCAGGTATAGATAATGATATTTACAAAGCTATTCAAGGACTATATCGGTCGAATTCAAGGGCCCGCCCTTTAGCTATAATAGATGCAAATTCCAACAGGTTATACTATTCATCGTATAGCATGCTTTTCATTACAAATGTTACTATGTAACCAGATATAAACTAGTGCTAGATTTGATGTGTGGCAGCGACCACTGTTTGAAACAAGTGCACCGCTGGGCGGAGGTAACGCCCCCGACTGTACAATCAGAGAGGATTTTTCTTATTTTTGTGCAAATGCTTATTAAATGGCACTTTGTAAAGTTATGTTATTAATGAGTAAACAATCCAAAATCAAGTTATCATCTGGAAACCAAAAAAAGTAGCAGAAAACCTGAATTTTCTAAGTCCAAAAAGGGGCGTAACTCTGGAAAAAATGGGCGGACGAAACCACGGATATGGGGAAATCTTGTCCCCCCGGCTGGTCTATTGGCATACCAAATATCAACTGAATTGAATTAGTGAAACCAAAGTTATGAGTTGAAACGTTCGTACGGACGGACGGATGGAAGGACGGACGGATGGAAGGACGGACGGAAGGAAGGACGGAAGGAAGGACGGACGGAAGGACGGACGGAGGGCTCCACTATATACCCCCAAATCTCCATCGGAGATCGGGGGCATAATAACTATCAGAGAATCACCCGTGACTGTGTCCCCAGATTGAGTATTTCTAGTAGTAGTGGTGGTGGTGGTATTTGTAACAGAGGAACGAATGAAGACATCCATCGAACATCCTCCTGTTTATTCAGAAAGAGCTTTGTGGCACCCACTTACCTCAAAGTGAGAGAGCTTTCCGATGAATGGCATCAAGCCATATTTCCGACTAAATCCTGAAAAATTTCCCATAATTCTGCTGTGGTTAAGGGAGTCGATTATTTAGGGCATTAGTGTAATTAACACTGCAAGATACAGTTTCCCCCTTGCTACAATATTGGAATCAAAGGTACTCAAATGGAGCACAATATAGTTTGACAAGCGGTGTATATTGGCCATGTTTATGATGGTTATTTGAAGTGTTATTGTCTATCATCCATTGCGGTACATATACAGTCTCTAATTAGTCAGCGGAATAAGTGAATCAAGACTTCTATGATTGTTTGGAAGATCATCTTTTCTTTTCGTTTTGACTGTAATTACGTTCCGTATTTTTATATCGGATATATAGTTCTGCGTGTTGTTAAAAATGGTAGTGCCAATGTTAAAATCATATCAATATATCTATCATTCTAGGTAATCCCAATATGATGTACAGGTAGTACAATGTCATAATTTGTCATTCTTTATATCAGATTAAATTAGTTTATATCCATTAATACAAAGTTCTCCCTATATTTTTTCTGGACCTGGGAAGGTATAATAAAGTGTCAATGACACTGTAGCTCAACTTGGATAGGGAATAATTTCATGTGTTACAGTCAATGGAGTGATTAGGAATGCAGAAAGTTGAAAGGTCTAAGTAATACTAGATAATCAACATGAAGAGATATATATAAAGTAAAACCCAAGATGGTTGCTGACGGCTATGTTTTCCAATGAAATTCAAAAACATTTGATAGCTTTCATCTAGGAGATCAATATCAAGATTACTATGAAGTTGATCGGATGAGGGAAGTGGACTGTAGAGTGTGCCAAAGGATTTAGTCATGCAAAGAGTAAAATCCAAGATGGCTGCCAGTGGACATGTTTTATGGGCCAATGACCCCAAAGTGACTCGTTCCCATCTACATTTCCATATGAACATACATGACAAATTTCATGATGATCCGACCAAAGGTACGCGACCTGTAGCCCGTATCAAAGGATTTAGTCCTGCAAAGAGTAAAATCCAAGATAGTGGCGAGCGGCCATGTTTTATGGCTGAATGACCCCCAAAATGACTCGTTCCCATCTACATATCAATATGAACATTCAAATTTCATGATGATCCGACCAAAGGCACGACCTGTAGCGCATGCTTGGCCTATCCTTTATACCTGTAGCACATGCTTGGCCTATCCTTTATACCTGTAGCGCATGCTTGGCCTATCCTTTATACCTGTAGCACATGCTTGGCCTATCCTTTATACCTGTAGCACATGCTTGGCCTATCCTTTATACCTGTAGCACATGCTTGGCCTATCCTTTATACATACCTGTAGCACATGCTTGGCCTATCCTTTATACCTGTAGCACATGCTTGGCCTATCCTTTATACCTGTAGCGCATGCTTGGCATATCCTTTATACCTGTAGCACATGCTTGGCCTATCCTTTATACCTGTAGCACATGCTTGGCCTATCCTTTATACATACCTGTAGCACATGCTTGGCCTATCCTTTATACCTGTAGCACATGCTTGGCCTATCCTTTATACATACCTGTAGCACATGCTTGGCCTATCCTTTATACCTGTAGCACATGCTTGGCCTATCCTTTATACCTGTAGCACATGCTTGGCCTATCCTTTATACATACCTGTAGCACATGCTTGGCCTATCCTTTATACCTGTAGCACATGCTTGGCCTATCCTTTATACATACCTGTAGCACATGCTTGGCCTATCCTTTATACCTGTAGCACATGCTTGGCCTATCCTTTATACCTGTAGCACATGCTTGGCCTATCCTTTATACCTGTAGCGCATGCTTGGCCTATCCTTTATACCTGTAGCACATGCTTGGCCTATCCTTTATACCTGTAGCACATGCTTGGCCTATCCTTTATACCTGTAGCACATGCTTGGCCTATCCTTTATACCTGTAGCACATGCTTGGCCTATCCTTTATACCTGTAGCACATGCTTGGCCTATCCTTTATACATACCTGTAGCACATGCTTGGCCTATCCTTTATACCTGTAGCGCATGCTTGGCCTATCCTTTATACCTGTAGCGCATGCTTGGCCTATCCTTTATACCTGTAGCGCATGCTTGGCCTATCCTTTATACCTGTAGCGCATGCTTGGCCTATCCTTTATACCTGTAGCGCATGCTTGGCCTATCCTTTATACCTGTAGCGCATGCTTGGCCTATCCTTTATACCTGTAGCGCATGCTTGGCCTATCCTTTATACCTGTAGCGCATGCTTGGCCTATCCTTTATACCTGTAGCGCATGCTTGGCCTATCCTTTATTATACATTTGGCTGTATAAGACCACAATGTACAGCATATTCACTTGTCACAAAAATCATGGCGCAAATAGAAATTTAAGTGCATTATGATTTGACAACAAACATGGTGTTTGAATATAGCCAATTTAACACTGTATGTATGCATGGATATCCAACTTAGGGTGAAGAAAGATGGCAGCAGAATTTGTATGCAGTCGCTGACTCGTCGAAAATATCTGGTAATATTTATTTGAATGACAGCTGTGGAAAGGTCCATTGTGGGTTATATAATGTGAATATGATCTGCTTGAAATGCCGACAAAGTTGAACAATCACATACCCTGTAGAAGAGATACTTACCTGCCCTCTCAAACAGTCCATTAATGGACTCGCGACTGTTCATTAACCCTGACAGAGATACTCACATCAGAACACCGGCCTTCTCGAACACTTTCTAATCCTTTGGCTTGAATTAGATTCGCAAGCTGGCACAGAGGAACACCGTTATCTAATACATCTAGGAAGCTCTCTGCAGTTATATCAATTCCTGTTGGAAGAAAACAGAATTAAATTAGCATGCTGGCACAGAGGAACATAATTATATCATTAACCCTTTGAGTGCCAGGTCGATTTTTGTATCAACCCATATACCCTGTGCCAATGCATTCTCTTATATATGCGAGTCGACCATAGGTCGCCTCGCATATATAAGAGAATGCATTGGCTTAACAATATTTTTTTTTTTTTTTTTTTTTTTTTTACAATTTTTTACAATTTTAATCATTTATTCTTATATTCTTTAACAGACTTATTTTGTAGGTTTAGGGCCGATGAGATCGGCCCCTGGCACTCAAAGGGTTAAAGGCATGGGTAGCCTTTGCAGTGGGTATGCTGTTAAAATAGTCACACCTGTTACTACTGTCATAAACATAAAGAATATTAAAATATAGACAGCTTTTATTCTTATACCAATCATAAATCTCATGTAAATAGTATGTTATTTTAAGTTTGTATGCTTTGTTATGTAAACCAAAGCCAGGTTCTGTAACATTTTTGGCTTTTGCTTACATAACAAAGCATACAAACTTGACAATGACATACTATTTACACAATATTTATGATTGGCATATGAACAAAATCTTTCTATATTTTAATATTATTTCTGTTCATGGCAGTTTTAACAGGTGTGACTATTTTAACAGCATACTCACTGCGAAGGCCACACGTGCCTTTAAAAAAGCCATCATCTATGACTCGTTGTGAATCAAATTTATCAAACTCATTTCATAAAATCTTATATCCCAACATAACTCGTTTCATAAAATCTTATATCCCAACATAACTCGTTTCATAAAATCTTATATCCCAACATAACTCGTTTCATAAAATCTTATATCCCAACATAACTCGTTTCATAAAATCTTATATCCCAACATAACTCGTTTCATAAAATCTTATATCCCAACATAACTCGTTGGAGATCCTCTATATCTAATACATCCGGGAAGCTCTCTGCGCTTATTTTAAGTTATCAGATTTCAATATTTGAAGTCAGTTATTTTTCACCACCTGGAATATTTGGTGACCTGGAAAAAATTCTGCTGACTTTTTCCAGAAATAGTAGACATGCGTGGATGCCGTTATGAGAGGTCATGCAAGGTCACGGCTCCCTGTACGATCAGTGCATCTCTGGTGATCACAAATTGATTTCGAAATCTAAGATGATTAAAACTATCGCCATCAACAAGAATACAGTATGTTGTGAGAGCTGACATGTGGATACATGACTCCGACTGAACTCACAATCACAGATTCCCATGCTATTTGACATCTGTGTCTGCAAATTTTCAAAACAATTCTCCAATAAATGCGGGCTGCAGACTGTGCCAATGGATTCAAATTTGAAATCCAAGATGGCTGCTGGTGGCCATGTTTTTTAACAAATTTTGGGGAAAAAAATCGATGGCTCACATCTAGAGGTCACCCCGAAGATCTGTATGAAGTTTGGTTATGATCGGATGAGAGATGTGACCTGTAGGGTGTGCCAAAGGGTTTAGTCATACAAAGATTAAAATCCAAGATGGCTGCTGGTGGCCATGTTTTTTAATGAATTTCGGAAATAATACATAGCTCCCATCTAGAGGTCACCCTGAAGATCCATATGTAGTTTGGTGGTGATCAGATGAGGGATGTGATCTGTAGGGTGTGTCAAAGGATTTAGTCATGCAAAGAGCAAAGTCCAAGATGTTTTTCATTGAAAATCGTTAAAATTTAATAGCTCCCATCTAGAGGTGATCCTAAACAAGCCTGAAAATGTTAAAAAACATTTCTCCAATAAATGCGGGCCACAGGGTGAGCCGATAAATTAAAATTTGAAATCCAAAATAGCTGCTGGTGGCCATGTTTTTTTAATGAATATCGAAAAAAAATTATGATAGAGGTCACCCCTAAAATCCATATGAAGTATGGTGATGACCGGATGAAGGAAGGACCTGACGATATAATTATTTTCCAATGTTGATATACATGTAGGTTGATGGACAAGTTAAATCTGAAAAATGGTTATAAAAATTCAGAAATGGCCAAACATTGGTCAAAGTAATTCCTGGCTAGTGCAATTAATATAAGAGTAGATGTCCTAACACTATGGTTAGTAGAAGCAAAATTATATTATATATCAACAATGATATATTAAAATGAAAAACTGTGTATGATATATAGAGGATCTATAATGAGATCCCAGTTTTATGGAGGAACTAACAAAACTTGTCCAATAAATTAGATCTAGACCGAGCCTTTTGTGAGATCCAGACCTAATTTACTGGGCAAATTTTTTTAATTCCGCTATTAACTAGGGACGAGTTATAGATTCTATTTATTACATGATCCAAAACCTCGATAAACATACTTAAATCAACAAATGGCACATGAAACCAACATCGGACCCGCAATGACGTTTCATGTAACTAACCAAAAAAAACATTGCACAATCACAGAGCTAATAAAGATTCCTATTTCTATTCATTCTATCCTCATAACAAAGGAGAATTTAACCTGTTACCACCCTCGACAACTGAAGACGACAAAACATTCAAGTCACAGCTCTCATCATCATTGATGCAGTCCATAATGGCCAAAAGAAAATGTCGCAAAGATACTGAGAAATAGTCACTGACAGCTGTAAATTATTATATCTCCTTTTAATATCATGAAATGACCAAAAAGATCATTAAAACAAAAGCAAAAATTTAAACTATATCAGCCCTTTTGATTCAGATTGTTTGGCTTGGGCAATCCACTACGGCAACCCTTTGCCATTGCCCAGTTTGCTTCAGCTATTTGTGACCCGCCATATCAAATCCAGTCGTAAGTCGGGATTTTTTTACCCTGTGCCAATGCATTCTCTTATATATGCGAGTCGACCATAGGTCGCCTCGCATATATCAGAGAATGCATTGGCCAAACAATTTTTTATCATTTTTTAAAAATAAATGTTTCTTACAATTTTTAGGACATAAAATAAAAAACATCCATTACCCTGCAGGAGCCCCACACATATATAGAAGCATATAGAAGAGTGTTGTCTGCTCATGTTTGTCTGGGGCTCTGTATGGGTGAAATTATAAAATTGTTAAAGAATACAAGAAAAAATTATTAAAATTGTTATGGTCGACTCGCATATATAAGAGAATGCATTGGCACAGGGTAAAAAAATCCCGACTTACGACTGGATTTGATATGGCGGGTCACAAATAGCTGATTGCCAATTATGAGGGCAGCTATATCGACCACCAAAATTTAGGCGCTCAAAATTCAATGTCAGCATCATCTCATTTTTCAACTCAAACTAACACCATTGAGTCCCACATTGTCATGGAATTTAAACTGTCCTCCAGGCGGCTCATAATTGTCAGTAAATGACAGCGAGCTGTCATATGAAGAAGAAGATGAGAAGATGTACTAATAAATATATATATATATATGGTTTACCTTCATGTATAACCTTCTGAAGCCACTGAGCTACATGTAAGTCCCATGTAAATATAGAATATGGCTTTACCTATAACCTTATGAAGCCATTGAGCTCCACACTATGTATATGGCTTACCTATAACCTTATGAAGCCATTGAGCTCCACACTATGTATATGACTTACCTATAACCTTATGAAGCCATTGAGCTCCACACTATGTATATAGCTTACCTATAACCTTATGAAGCCATTGAGCTCCACACTATGTATATGACTTACCTATAACCTTATGAAGCCATTGAGTTCCACACTATGTATATGGCTTACCTATAACCGTATGAAGCCATTGAGATCCACACTATGTATATGGCTTACCTATAACCGTATGAAGCCATTGAGCTCCACACTATGTATATGGCTTACCTATAACCTTATGAAGCCATTGAGCTCCACACTATGTATATGGCTTACCTATAACCTTATGAAGCCATTGAGCTAGGTCCTCTCGGAGTGGAAGCAGGGACTGTTCTTGCATCTCCAGGAATTTCTGCTTGATATAATCTGTGGTGTCCTCTTCCTCCATGGGACATTTCTCACACGTACCCGTGTCTCCACCTGGGCCGGACATTGTGTGTTCCTAACAATGGACAAATGAAAGGTATTAGCTGTACACCAGTATGGACAAATGAAAGGTATTAGCTGTACACCAGTATGGACAAATTAAGTTTCATAATAAATTGGTAGATCACCTCTAGATGCACTCATAATAAAAACATAATTAACTGTATATATAGACTGTATAAACATGTGCATAATAAAAACATAATTAACTGTATATATAGACTGTATAAACATGTGCATAATCTGCTATGACACAAACCTGAGTTAGATGTGCCTGTAATTAGCAGAATGAGGTCCCCAGAGGGTGAATTTAGTGACGCTATCCCGCACAGTGGATAGCATCACTATGGGAGACATAGACTCAGATTGAAGTTCCCAAAGGGTGAATATTGTGATGTACATACATGTATACATGTACATGTACACCCATTGGGAACCTCGATTGTGTAATGTGTCTACTGCCAATTTGGCTGCTATAGAGAAACTAAACTAAAAAAGAAATAGAATCTATGTGAAGAAGTTTCTATAGAAATTTAATAATAAAGAAACTTTCCAGAGAAGATGAGGCTTAAGCAGAAGGAGGTCCCCAGAGGGTGAATTTAGTGATGCTAGCCCGCTATGTGGGAAAGCGTCACAAATTCACCCTCTGGGGACCTCATTCTGCAATTGACAGACACACTAAACTCAGGTTTGCTAAGACATATCCTTAAGTAAGTAAGCCATAGTGAGTCAAATTGTGATTTCTCCGGCTTCCTGTAGGTGCCTACTAAAGGGACACAAGCAGGGCTTCAGCCAGGATAGAAAGGTTGGTGGTCCAACCCTCTGCAGAGGAGAGTATGGGAGAGGGGTGTCTGGGGGACCTTCTGAGGAATAATTTGAAATTTCAACCTACATGTATCTTAGGCCTCCTGGAGCCTTGTTCTCAAGTGTTTAATACTTTGTTGAAAGTAATATTTCATACCTGATTAATCTGTATTGGTTGCACGGAATGATGATGAGTTTTTTGCCCATAAGAGTGAATCTGTAGTGGATATGTGTTCAAGCAGAATGAGATACCCGGAGGCTGAAATTGGTGATGCTAGCCTGCTTTGCGGGATAGCATCACTAAATTCACCCTATGGGGACCTCAATCTGCAAATGCAAATGCCAGAGACCGGTACGCTAAATTCAGGCTTGCTCAAAAAGTGTTTTCTAAACTATCATGTAAATGTTCAATGTAGCACATGTCAGAAACGATGCCATATTCCAATATCATGCACTGGTAATGTGCCGCTGGTTACAATTGTCCACTGGTAATAATAACCACAAGGCTGACTGAGGACAGTTCACGGAATGGTTAACTAATGGATTAGGAACAAAGGACGGCACATTTCTGCATCCAGCCAATCAGAAAATTGTTAGATCAGGTGTGTGGGAATAATAAGAAGAAAATAACACCCACATCAAAATGTAATTAATCCGTAAAAATAACTGGAAATCTGTTCAATTATTGATCTGTTTACCGTTCATTTGAAATCACAAATGGCCAATGATTGGTGGCATTATAGTGAATTAAACCCCAAATTACACAGATATGCTTTGAATTAGTGTGTCTGACATTTGCAGAATGAGGTTCCCAGAGGGTGAATTTAGTGACAGTGCACTAGCATCACCAAATTCGCCCTCTGGGAACCTAATTCAGCTTAGCCTTAAACTCAACTGCTATTGGTGACCTACATATAGGATCAGATTGAAGTTTCCCAGTTGAAGTTGGTGATGTTCACCAATTATTCACCTCGCATTTTATCTTCTGCAAATTAGGGGATATAGAAACTGAACAGAATGGAAAAAGTAACTAAAATTTGTTAATTTGAGACAAAAGATACATGTACTTCCCAGAAGATGAGGCCTGAGCAGAATGAGGTACCCAGAGGGTGAATTTGGTTATGCTAGCCCACTATGTAGGGTAGTATCACTAAATTCACCCTCTGGGAACCTTATAATATTTCAAAGCTAGAACCTGCGGTACACTGGTACATTGTTTGCTTCGATGTCAAGTGTAATACATGTACATGTATATATGGGAAGCAGCAGTGCTCGGAAAGCATAGCATTTTAATAAATTGCATCGAGTGACTACTGGTACATGTATCTACTATTATTACATGCAGATGACCATCATTTTTTCCTCCTCAGATACCACTATAGTATAGCAATCATTTCCCGATAATCAGCTCCAGTGTGATCCGATGTCATTCCTCCATCCCCTATTGTGGGGATTGCACATGCACTTGAAGGTACTCAATCCGATCAGACGGTCCCCATATCATCAAGATACTAGTACAACAAGAATTCTTCAAAATACGCTTTAGTTACATGTACATGTATTTGAATGGATTAATTGCAACAAAATAATGCTAACCGCTGTCTACTACAGTATGGTATCAAATTTCTCAAAACGTGTTATTTATCAACATGGCCATGTTATCATTTGAGTATTTGGCTGTATTACCACCTGATTTTAGAGTTATCCATCTTCAGCCGCAATTTTGTCCGAGACTGTTGGTTTGACAACTCTTTTCTGGGCCACAAATACATTGTAATTGCCCATCTTGAGAAATAACAAACTTCAAAAATCCATATCTGATCACTCTCAGCTTTGATGGGTGGGTTCCTCGACTTAAATAAAATATTGTTTACCCTCGAAGCCAAAGAAATAGTAATTTGGGAGCGTTAATTCAGATAATGCATCTTTAAAACAGTTGTTTCCGGATATCGCATATTTGCATTTCTTCTCATCTATCGCCATTTTACATGGTTTATGTCACATAAATGTTATTTTGGTTTAATCTGCATCATGTACATGTAAGTCATCATATTGCAGAAATACATTTGGTTGTCGGATCATGTCTCATTGAAGAGGTCAGATCGCTGGATCGAACTCGATGTGATACTACGAGCCAGATAAATTCATTGTTGTGATCATATATACCGGTACCAGTATTTATCAAATCTAAAAGTGACTAATGAATATGTAAAATGCAGCCTGATTCTGCCTGATTACCAGTTATAGGTGGCAAAATTATTTAGACATATCCAGAATGGATAAATATTTTTACAAACTGAAGGGCATAACTATAGACTGAAGCCAATGCATGCGAAGCCAATTTCATGCCCACACTGCAGTTGTTGACCATGGATGTAAACTTATATACCAAATATTGTCAAATTCGCCCCATAAACCTCTAATATATAGATGAAAAAAGCTGGCCCGTTGTTGGTCGAGTTTTGACAACAAAAAATGACTAAAAATATCATGGAATTGTAGGAAATAACGTACATCACAGTAAATTAATAAAAGTCTGGGAAACTACATGTATTATCAACAAGTACATGAAATACATCTATACTGACTTTGTTCTCATTTTCATTATTAAAGATGCTTAATCTGATTAAGCGCCCCTCATTTACTATTTATTTGAATCCGGGGGTAAAAATTTTTTGATTTGAGTCGAGGAGCCCACCTACAATGTATCAAAGCTCAGAGTTATTAGATATCGATTTTTGAATCCACTTTTTGACTTAGATTTTGAACAGGTAGAAATGAAGCATGTTTTACAAATATTGCGTACCATTTTTTTTTTAATGTAGGGCTACAGCGGTTGTAGCAGTGCTTCTGGGGAGTTAGAATTCACATCAATATACCTCATAAGTTTAATGTGGCAAACGTAACGGCGAGATATTTCTGCTTTTTTCATAAAATGTAGCGATGGAAAAAATGGGTATGTCTAATTTTTCGACCACATTATCTGCCATATATGATCAAATCGGATTGAATACCTTCATAACTCTGCAATAAGATTTTGCCTGTCGAAGCTATTGTTAATTAAACACTACTTTTTGCCTGTCGAAGCTATTGTTAATTAAACACTACTTTTTGCCTGTCGAAGCTATTGTTAATTAAACACTACTTTTTGCCTGTCGAAGCTATTGTTAATTAAACACTACTTTTTGCCTGTTGAAGCTATTGTTAATTAAACACTACTTTTTGCCTGTCAAAGCTATTGTTAATTAAACACTACTTTTTGCCTGACGAAGCTATTGTTAATTAAACACTACTTTTTGCCTGTCGAAGCTATTGTTAATTAAACACTACTTTTTGCCTGTCGAAGCTATTGTTAATTAAACACTACTTTTTGCCTGTCGAAGCTATTGTTAATTAAACACTACTTTTTCGGTGGATTTACTAATTAATCCAATAAGATCTGATCCAAATTTTAATCACTTGACAGTAAATACTGGATTGAAGATCTAAGCATTGAAAAATATTCTGAAAATCATTTTATTTCATGTTTACTCACTGCCTTGTGTCCCTTTAAAGGTACTCAATCCATATCATCAGATTCCAACAACAACAACATTTTTTGAAATGCCGCTTCAGTTATCAATAATTGCCCAAATATAATGCTAACCACAATCAACTATACATGTAGTATAAAATAGCCCAAAACATGTTATTTATCAACATTTTGCTGGTTTGTCAAATATATGACACAAAAAAAACACTCAATTTTAGAGTTATCCATCCTCATCTGCAATTTGGTTAGAGACTGTCTTCTCGTCGACTGTTTACTGGGCCACCTAAAATTATCGGTGGTAAAAATAATAGATTTCAAACATTGATATCTGATCACTCTGAGCTTTGATGGGTGGGTTCCTCAACTCAAATCAAATATTTTTTACCACGAAGTCAAAGAAATAGTAATTTGTGAGCATTAATTCTTTACCCAACAAAGCGGCCAAAAATGCCCAAATAAAGCTTCAACAGCCTAAAATATCTTCGGTCTGTCTCAATAACACCATACAAATATGGATATCATTGGAACCGGTTCATTGACCACATTGTGATGGTTACAGTTATGCCCTGTGCCAATGCATTCTCTTATATATGCGAGTCGACCATAGCATATATAAGAGAATGCATTGGCCTAAAATAAATCTTTTTTAACACTTTTTACCACTTTTTCTTGCATTCTTTAACAATTTTATAATTTTTTCTTACATTTTTTATAATATTGTTCTACATTCTTTGACAATTTTATCATTTTTAATATCTGTTAAGCCAATGCATTCTCTTATATATGCGGTGGGTGGGTTCCTCAACTCAAATCAAATATTTTTTACCACGAAGCCAAGGAAATAGTAATTTGTGAGCATTAATTCGGATTATGCATCTTTAACTATTTATTGCTGAAAACGATAAGTTAGTACTCAGGCGCTATAAGTTAGTACTCAGGCGCTATGCACGATAAGTTAGTACTCAGACGCTATGCACGATAAGTTAGTACTCAGGCGCTATGCACGATAAGTTAGTACTCAGGCGCTATGCACGATAAGTTAGTACTCAGGCGCTATGCACGATAAGTTAGTACTCAGGCGCTATGAAAACGATAAGTTAGTACTCAGGCGCTATGCACGATAAGTTAGTACTCAGGCGCTATGCACGATAAGTTAGTACTCAGGCGCTATGAAAACGATAAGTTAGTACTCAGGCGCTATGCACGATAAGTTAGTACTCAGGCGCTATGCACGATAAGTTAGTACTCAGGCGCTATGCACGATAAGTTAGTACTCAGGCGCTATTCACGATAAGTTAGTACTCAGGCGCTATGCACGATAAGTTAGTACTCAGGCGCTATGCCAACCTGGGGTTGTAGCTTTCTACTAACATCGCCGAAAATTCCAAAGAAATCGACAATACCACTCCATAGAAAACATCATCTGAACTACACTCAATTGTAAATATTTACATCTCGATTCTGGATGAAACTATCGGCGATAAACTACATGTAACACAAGTGATTTCGCCATCGAGAGTATGATTGCGTTTAATTAATATATATGAATGATGGTGCGTGTTGTCAATTTGGATTAATATTTGTAAAAAAATAACTACATGTACTCTGAGCAGGATTATTCTCCATTTCTATTTGATCCAAGCCTTGAAATAGCGTGTCTGTCATTTGCAGAATGAGGTCCCCAGAGGGTGAATTTAGTGATGCTACCCCGCATAGCGGGGCTAGCATCACCAAATTCACCCTCTGGGAACCTCATTCTGCAAATGACAAACGCCCTATTTCAAGGCTTGATTTGATCACCCTATTTATACTGAATCACCCAGATGTTTTGATGTAAAAAAATACCAACTTAAAAGTCTGGATATTAGTGTTATCTAAAAATATGCAAATTAGCAAACACCACAACTGGTGTTTTTTTGCGATTCTGTGCGATATATATGATTTATGATTTTATTAAGTCGTAGTGATGTAAAATAGCTGAAATAATATTTCACATCACTTTAAAGATGGATTTTTAGATACATGTAGTTTCCTGGGTATGAAATAATATGTATGAGTTGGAAATCCCTGCCCGGAAACAAGAGTCACTAGACTCACTACATAAAATTTATATAAGAGGATCCCTTGGATGAAAATACTAGTACAATCGACTCCTTAACCACAGCAGAATTATGGGTAACTTTTCAGGATTTAGTTGGAAATATGGCTTGTTGCCATTCATCGGAAAGCTCTCAGTGAGAGCTTTCTGATGAATGGCAACAAGCCATATTTCTGACTAAATCCTGAAAAGTTACCCATAATTCTGCTGTGTTTAAGGAGTCGATTATTAGGGCATTACTGTACCTGTGTGGAATAAGATTATCTGCCCATGTACATTAAACACCCCAAAAGAATTTACCTCACTTTAAAGCAGCCACAATATACAAGAAATATGTTAAAGCTGAAATCAAGCCTTGAAAGAGTGTGTCTGTCATTTGCAGAATGAGGTCCCCAGAGGGTGAATTTAGTGATGCTACCCCGCATAGCGGGCTAGCATCACCAAATTCACCCTCTGGGAACCTCATTCTGCTCAGGTGTAAGCAGAATGAGGTCCCCAGAGGGTGAATTTGGTGATGCTAGCCCGCTATGCAGGGTAGCATCACTAAATTCACCCTCTGGGGACCTCATTCTGCAAATGACAGACACACTATTTCAAGGCTTGGCTGAAATACATGTAGATAATAATACCTAGGGAATAAGATGCATCATTCATAACCTTATGACCCTGAAAATATTTCACTTGTTAATTTCATCTCAGTCATGAAGATTACTGGGGTGGCAAACACAACATAAAAATACCAATAGTATTACAGAAGATTACAATCATGGCTATAAATATAGACAAATAAAACTATAAATGCCACTATGTATAACACCCAGTGATGTTTGTGCAGTAAATTAACTGTGCACATCAGTTGACATTCAATCACAAAACACTATTAATATGTAGGTATTTAAAATGAGATTATCTACCTGTATAATTGGTATATGGAGTGTACTCAGCCCTGCGGGGCACCATTCACTCCAAGCAACTCAACATTAACCCTTTGAGTGCCAGGTCCGACTTTTGTATCAACCCATATACCCTGTGCCAATGCATTCTCTTATATATGCGAGTCGACCATAGGTCGCCTCGCATATATAAGAGAATGCATTGGCCCAACATTTTTTTTTTTTTACAATTTTTTACAATTTTAATCATTTATTCTAATATTCTTTATTTGTAGGTTTAGGGCCGATAAGATCGGACCCTGGCACTCAAAGAGTTAAAGATCTGATGTAATTGAATACCACAATTGTCTACATGTATGTCTGACTTTTGAAGAATGAGGTCCCCAGAAGGTGAATTTAGTGACGCTATCCTGCAATGTGGGCTAGAGTCACAAAATTAACCCTCTGGGGACCTCATTCTGCTCAGGTGTAAGCAGAATGAGGTCCCCAGAAGGTGAATTTAGTGACGCTATCCTGCAATGTGGGCTAGAGTCACAAAATTAACCCTCTGGGGACCTCATTCTTCTTAGGCCTCAACTGCTATAGGAGACCTAGGATTAGATTGAAGTTCCCCATTTGAATTTCGTCAGTTGAAGTTAGTCGCCTCGATTATGCATTTTATCATGTGCAAATTAGGGGATATAGAAATTGAACATAAGGGAAAATTTTACTAAAAACAAGGACTGAAAACAATGTTTTAGACTATACTTGTAGATACTTCATGGAAGATAAGACCTAAGCAGAATGAGTTCCCCAGGGGGTGAATTTAGGGATGCTAGCCAGCTGTGTTCCATAGTTTCACAAAATTCAACCTCTGGTGCAGATCATGCCATGAATCTCTACTACATTGTATGTCTAATGCCCATAGAGATCATATTCCACCAGTACAAAATCTTGGAACTTTTTGAAGTTTTGACAGGGAACCGTATAATATCGAAAAAATATTGTGGGGAATATATTTCTTAATTGTTATTTGTTCCTTAATAATGTACTTCACTGTAGGTGAATGTCCCAACTCTAAATTGAATGATTTTCTCTTATATTTTTGAGCTGATATCGCAATAAACATCAAATAATTACCCAGGAAAAATGCCATAATTGTAAGCGACGTAATTCACTGTAGGTGAAGGTTCCAATTCGAAATCTCACAATTTAAGTGAATTTGTGATCGATTTTGCGTTGAGTCGCTTACAATTATGGCATTTAATTTTCCTGGGTAATTAATTTGATGTTTATTGCGATATCAGCTCACAAAAGTAAGAGAAAATCATTCAATTTAGAGTTGGGACATTCACCTACAATGTCCTACATGTACATGGTTTCGACTTTATAAGGTTCCCTGTCAAAAACTTCCAAGGTTTTGTAATGGTGGAATATGATCTCTACGGGTGTTAGCCATAGTAGAGATTCATGGCATGATCTACCTCTAATGACCTAATTCTGCAAATGTCAGACACACTATTTCCAAGCTTGCTGCTTACATGCTACTATAATTTGGCAAAATGTTGTTTTGTAATAGTCATATATAACTATTATACTATAAATAAATAAATATAAAAGGATTTGACAGACAATGTTCGACTGACCAGGTCTGGGAAATGTGAAAATTCAGCTATAATAGCTGATATCTGTAAGCCAGCCAGTACAAATAAATTTTAATCAACATGACAAAATCGGGCAAAATGCATATTAAAAATGGTTTACAGATTTCTTAAAGACATATCATGGACTTGTTCGGGTGAATGAAACTGATAAATTAATATTTAGGCGCTAAGCCAACTGGAAGAATGTGACATTCTACTAACATCATTGAAAATCTCAGGCAAATCGATGTACACTCCATGAAAACCATCGTTGGAACTATGCTCAATTGTAAATATTTACTACTAGATTCGGGACACATGTATCGCCAATAAATTAACGAAAACGATTTCGCCACCAAGAGTCACTGCATTTAATTAATATACCGGTACAATAATGATGGTGTGAGTTGTCAATTTGTAACTTATAATATTTGACCTTTTAAATGATGTACATGATATAGTTATATCACATGAAAACCCTATTATATCATTAAATGAAAGTGTCAATGACACTGTAGCTCAACTTTATAAAGAAGGTAATTTTTTTGTGATGAGCAATGAATAGAGAGATTAACAAGAGCTACGCTGGGCGTGCAAAATACGCCCTCTCTGGGGAAAATTGGCGGATGGAACCCAAATTCGAACTTGAGCTGTCTTTTCTCATACCACATACCAAATTTGATTGAAATCGGTTCACTCTAACTAAAGTTATCATTCGGACAACAAATTTCAGGGATTTTCTAAGTCAAATTACGTCAAACAAGAGCTACGCTGGGCGTGCAAAATACGCCCTGCCCTCTCTGGGGAAAATTGGCGGACGGAACTCAAATTTGAACTTGACCTGTGTTTTGGTGAGAGAAAGTAATATACCAAATTATCATTGAGTCCGATAAGCTCTAGTAAAGTTATCATCCGGACAACAAATTTCAGGGATTTTCTAAGTCAAATTACGTCAAATAAGGGGCATAACTCCGGTGAAAATTGGCGGACAGAACCCAAATTCGAACTTGAGCTGTCGTTTCTCCTAATAAACGCACATACCAAATTTGATTGAAATCGGTTCACTCTAACTAAAGTTATCATCCGGACAACAAATTTCAGACTTGAGCTGTATTTCGATATATGTAATCCACAAAAAAACGGGTTTTGCGTATAAACATTCCAAAATCGAGTTATCATCCAAAAACCAAAAAACATAAGAAAATCAGAATTTTCTGAGTCGAAAAAGGGGCATAACTCTGCCAAAAATGGTCGGACAGAACCCAAGTTCGAACTTGACCTGTGTTTTGGTGGGAGAAAGTAATATACCAAATTTGTATTCATTCCGATAAACTATAATTGGTGAAAATTGGCAGGCGGAACCCAAATTCGAACTTGAACTTACTTTTCGGCTAATAAACCCACATACCAAATTTTATTAAATTTGGTTCACTCTAACTAAAGTTATCAACCGGAAACCAGGTTAACGGACGCCTGGACGGACGGACGGACCAATACTATAATACGGCCGTTTTTTCAAACGGGCGTATAATGAAAGTGTCAATGACACTGTAGCTCAACTTGGAAAGGGAATAATTTAATGTATTACAGTCAATGGAGCGATTAGGAATATGGAAAGTTGAATGTCTAATACTAGTTTATAGACATGAAGAGAAAAGTAAAATCCAAGATGGCTGCTGGCGGCCATGTTTTCGGCCGAATGACCCCAAAATTACTCGTTCCCATCAACATGTCATTATTAACATTCATGACAAATTTAATGATGATCAGACTAAAGATACAACCTGTAGCCCGTGCTAAAGGATTTAGTCATACAACGAGTAAAATTCAAGATGGCTGCTGGCGACCATGTTTTTTGTCCGAATGAACCCAAAATGACTCGTTTCCCATCTACATTCCAATTTCAACAACCATGACAATTTTTATGATGATCAGACTAAAGGTACGACCTGTAGCCCGTGCTAAAGGATTTAGTCATACAAAGAGTAAAATCCAAGATGGCTGCTGGCGGCCATGTTTTTGGGTCGAATGACCCCAAAATGACTTGTTCCCATCTACATGTCATTATTAACATTCTTGACAAATTTTATGATGATCAGACTAAAAGTACGACCTGTAGCCCGTGCTAAAGAATTTAGTCATACAAAGAGTAAAATCTAAGATGCCTGCTGGCGGCCATGTTTTTTGGCCGAATGACCCCAAAATGACTCGTTCCCATCTACATGTCATTATTAACATTTATGACAAATTTTATGATGATCAGCCTAAAGGTACAACCTGTAGCCCGTGCTAAAGGATTTAGTCATACAAAGAGTAAAATCCAAGATGGCTGCTGGCGACCATGTTTTTTGGCCTATTGACCCCAAACTTACTCGTTCCCATCTACATGTCATTGTTAACATCCATGACAAATTTTATGATGATCAGACTAAAGGTACGACCTGCAGCCCGTGCTAAAGAATTTAGTCATACAAAGAGTAAAATCCAAGATGGCTGCTGGCGGCCATGTTTTTTGGCCGAATGACCCCATAATTACTCGTTCCCATCTACATATCAATATTATCATCCATGACAAATTTCATGATGATCAGACAAACAGTACGACCTGTGGCCCGTGCTAATGTATTGAATTTTGAAATCCAAGATGGCCGAATGACCCCAAAATGACTCGTTCCCATCTACATTCCAATTTCAACAGCCATGACAAATTTTATGATGATCAGACTAAAGGTACGACCTGTAGCCCGTGCTAAAGGATTTAGTCATACAAAGAGTAAAATCAAAGATGCCTGCTGGCGGCCATGTTTTTTGGCCGAATGACCCCAAAATGACTCGTTCCCATCTACATGTCATTATTAACATTCATGACAAATTTTATGATGATCAGACTAAAGGTACGACCTGCAGCCCGTGCTAAAGGATTTAGTCATACAAAGAGTAACATCCAAGATGGCTGCTGGTGGCCATGTTTTTGGGCCAAATGACCCCATAATTACTCGTTCCCATCTACATGTCAATATAAACATCCATGACAAATTTGATGATGATCAGAATAAAGGTACGACCTGTAGCCCGTGCTAAAGAATTTAGTCATACAAAGAGTAAAATCCAAGATGGCTGCTGGCCGCCATGTTTTTTGGCCGAATGACCCCAAAATTACTCGTTCCCATCTACATGTCAATATTAACATCCATGACAAATTTCATGATGATCAGACGAACAGTACGACCTGTGGCCCGTGCTAATGGATTAAATTTTGAAATCCAAGATGGCCGCTGGCGGCCATGTTTTTTGTCCGAATGACCCCAAAATGACTCGTTCCCATCTACATTCCAATTTCAACAGCCATGACAAATTTTATGATGATCGGACTAAAGGTACGACCTGTAGCCCGTGCTAAAGGATTTAGTCATACAAAGAGTAAAATCAAAGATGCCTGCTGGCGGCCATGTTTTTTGGCCGAATGACCCCAAAATGACTCGTTCCCATCTACATGTCATTATTAACATTCATGACAAATTTTATGATGATCAGACTAAAGGTACGACCTGCAGCCCGTGCTAAAGAATTTAGTCATACAAAGAGTAAAATCCAAGATGGCTGCTGTAGCCCGTGCTAATGGATTGAATTTTGAAATGCAAGATGGCCACTGGCGGCCATGTTTTTTTACCGAATGACCCCAAAATTAATCATTCTGGTCTAAATGTTGATGTCAACAGCTATGACAAATTTCATAATGATCCGACCAAAGGTACGACCTGTAGACTGCATTGTTGACTCCTTACGTACACACGCACGATGAAGACAAAGCCATGGCAATAGCTCAAACTTTACAAAGTAAAGTTGAGCTAAAAAGGAGTGAAAAAAATGAGCAGTAAAGGATTTAGTCATACACAGAATAAAATCCAAGATGGCAGCTGGCGGCCATGTTTTTTGTCCGAATGACCCCAAAATGACTCGTTCCCATCTACATTCCAATTTCAACAGCCATGACAAATTTTATGATGATCGGACTAAAGGTACGACCTGTAGCCCGTGCTAAAGGATTTAGTCATACAAAGAGTAAAATCAAAGATGCCTGCTGGCGGCCATGTTTTTTGGCCGAATGACCCCAAAATGACTCGTTCCCATCTACATGTCATTATTAACATTCATGACAAATTTTATGATGATCACACTAAAGGTACGACCTGCAGCCCGTGCTAAAGAATTTAGTCATACAAAGAGTAAAATCCAAGATGGCTGCTGTAGCCCGTGCTAATGGATTGAATTTTAAATGCAAGATGGCCACTGGCGGCCATGTTTTTTTACCGAATGACCCCAAAATTAATCATTCTGGTCTAAATGTTGATGTCAACAGCTATGACAAATTTCATAATGATCCGACCAAAGGTACGACCTGTAGACTGCATTGTTGACTCCTTACGTACACACGCACGATGAAGACAAAGCCATGGCAATAGCTCAAACTTTACAAAGTAAAGTTGAGCTAAAAAGGAGTGAAAAAAATGAGCAGTAAAGGATTTAGTCATACACAGAGTAAAATCCAAGATGGCAGCTGGCGGCCATGTTTTTCGTCCGAATGACCCCAAAATGACTGATTCCCATCTACATTCCAATTTTAACAGCCATGAAAAATTTCATGATGATCAGACTCAAGGTACGACCTGTAGCCCGTGCTAAAGGATTTAGTCATACAAAGAGTAAAATCCAAGATGGTTGCTGGCGGCCATGTTTTTCGGCCGAATGACCCCAAAATGACTCGTTCCCATCTACATGTCATTGTTAACATCCATGACAAATTTTATGATAATCAGAATAAAGGTACGACCTGTAGCCCGTGCTAAAGAATTTAGTCATACAAAGAGTAAAATCCAAGATGGCTGCTGGTGGCCATGTTTTTTGGCCGAATGACCCCAAAAATACTCGTCCCATCTACATGTCAATATTAACATCCATGACAAATTTCATGATGATCAGACAAACAGTATGACCTGTGGCCCGTGCTAATGGATTGAATTTTAAATCAAAGATGGCCGCTGCGTTTTTTTCGTCCGAATGACCCCAAAATGACTCGTTCCCATCCACATTCCAATTTCAACAGCCATGAAAAATTTCATGATGATCAGACTAAAGGTACGACCTGTAGACCTGTAGTCATACAAAGAGTAAAACCCAAGATGGCTGCTGCGGCCATATTTTTTTGGCCGAATGACCCCAAAATTAATCATTCCCATCTATATATTAATATTAACATCCATGACAAATTTCATGATGATCCGACCAAAGGTGCGACCTGTAGCCCGTGTCAAAGAATTTAGTCATGCAAAGAGTAAAATCTAAGATGGCTACCGGCGGCCATGTTTTTTGGCCGAATGACCCCAAATTTACTCGTTCCCATCTACATGTCAATGTCAACATCCATGACAAATTTCATGACAATAAAACGAACAGTACGGCCTGTATCCAGTGCTACTGGATTGAATTTTGAAATCCAAGATGGCCACTGGCGGCCATGTTTTTTTTCCGAAACAAACTGCATCGCACCAACAAAATGACTTTATATTGAATCAGGTGGATTAATTCATAATGCCGCACATGACACCAACACCAGACAATGCAAAATGATTGCTTTGTTCATAAAAAGTTAAATTCTTTTCCAACTTTGTTGCACTAACGAAAATAGACACAAAAACAAAGAGGCAAATTGGGGGACTATATTTTCCATCGGCAGCTCAAGCGCGCAATACTGTCGTATACAGTTGTGAAGCGTCTCAGCCAACAATGTAAACATGTGCAATTTTAATCTTCTGTTAACCCTTTGAGTGCCAGGTCCGATTTTTGTATCAACCCATATACCCTGTGCCAATGCATTCTCTTATATATGCGAGTCGACCATAGGTCGCCTCGCATATATAAGAGAATGCATTGGCTTAACCTTTTTTTTTTTTTTTTTTTTTTTAAAGTTTTTTACAATTTTAATATATTTTATTATATTCTTTAACAGACTTATTGTGTAGGTTTAGGGCCGATAATATCGGCCCCTGGCACTCAAAGGGTTAAGGATTTTGATTTGTTAAAAAGCGATAAAGCTCTAGTTTATGACTCATTGTGAATCAAATTTATCAAACTCATTTCATAAAATCTTACTCATTGGAGATACTCTATATCATGCATATACATGAACTTGAAACATCGCGCAGTTGCCGTGTTCTCAGTTGGTGGTAATACAAAGGCATGAGCCATGTTAATTAACTACATATACTTCTGGTACCTTGGTCTGTTTGGTGATCAGAATCCATTGAGTTGTGTACACTAAGAGGTGTTACTGTTTGGTGATCACTACGAGGTGTGAGCGTAATAATTTCATAACAGCATGTTGGGAATCAAAGGTCGATGTTTTCTCACAAAGGAATGACAACTTTTGAGTGAATGTGGGTGAGTAAATCTAAAGATTGATTGATTGATTGATTGGGTGAGTAAATCTAAAGAAGACTGACAATGATGAGACAGTTCAGTAACTAATAATATAAAACAGATTTAACCAATTAATTAATGCCAAGATTACTGACTAAAATATTTGACACTTGAAAGCTAAATAAAAACATACCTAAATTTTCGACAAATAACAATTGCAAGTCAATGAACAACATCATTAAATTGTCAATGGAATGGAAAATTTTAAAACTGCGAGATCAAACAGATAGACTTTTCAAAATAATAAATGTTCAGCTAAGAGTTATGTTGAATTCGCCCCATGCGCAGAAAAACATGGTCTGTCAGCTTTAACCCTTTACCCAACAGAAGGGCCCTGTGCCAATGCATTCTCTTATATATGCGAGTCGACCATAGGTCGCCTCGCATATATAAGAGAATGCATTGGCTTAACACATTAAAAATTATAAAATTGTTAAAGAATGTAAGAAAAAATGGTAAAAAAAGATTTTTTTTAGGCCAATGCATTCTCTTATATATGTGAGGCGACCTATGGTCGACTCGCATATATAAGAGAATGCATTGGCACAGGGCATAACTGTAACTATCACAATGTGGTCAAGGAGACGGTTCCAATGATATCCATATTTGTATGGTTCTATTGAGACAGACCGAAGATATTTTAGGCTGTTGAAGCTTTATTTGGCCGGTTTTGGCCGGTTTGTTGGGTAAAGAGTTAAAGTTTGTTTTTGTCTTGTGCTTAGACATTGCACTTGTGTTTATGTAGCGTGCAAATTTATTTGGGTCAGTCCTCGACTCCTGGAATTTGGCAACGGCAATAAGCAATGCTGTGGCAACATTTGGAATCTAACATGCCACATCATTAAATTTACTGGGGACATTTTTCCTAATTTCAAGAGCTGTTTGGTTATATACATGTATATACATGTAGCACAACAATGTGTTAAAAGTTTATTGTGCTTGTACTATTTTGCACTTATTTTAGCACTCAAGCTGGATCAGTTGAAGGGAAGTGAGTGGCTTTGCTCTTTGGGAATTTTTATTTCTGGGCCATATTTATTCTTGGGCTCCAAATAAACATGCATGCACGTTTATTATTTTCGCAGGAAATTTCCCCCATGCACAGTGCTTATTTGGGTCTGCACGTTTATAAATTTTGAGGCTATTAAAATTGAAAAGAGCACAAAGTCAAGATTTCTATATGATTCTGATATCAAAATGATGAGCTTATAACTGTATGCATGTACATATTCAAGTATACATGTACATGTATGGCATACATATGGACATTAAATTAATATTGAATAAAATAACACATGAGACATACATGTAATATGTTGATTCCTATACTTGACCTACTACAAAAAATCAGGCATGTTGGTGTTTTGCTCAGAGTCCCCTTGCACTATTATTTGGGTCTGCACTTTTATTAACTTTCAATGGAATCCCCCCCCCCCCCCCTGCACTATTAATTGGGCCTGCACTTTTATTTGGAGCCCAAGAGTAAGTTACCCTGCTTTTAAGCCATTTTTTGGGCATTTTATCCTGTTGTTTCGGGTCTTTGAAGTTTTTACTCACTTCCTCTCGTCTGGCTTTTTGTCCACTGCTGCTGTTGTTGGTGTCAACAGTCAACCGCCATCATATCAAAACATACATTTGAATTTCCTGCATTATCGGAGAAACACTTTTGCTTAACAAATCGGATTTCCACACTTTTTCAACAAAGATGTAGGTATTCCAAAATATGTCAAATAATTAAATTATTTAAGGTTTTGATTGGTGAATCAGCATTTCTTATGTCAAGTGAATACCTATCGGTGATATCCAGTACAGAAAGTTCTTCTCTTTCAAAACTGTGGCAATAAATGTGTTTACATATTTATATATTGTACCACCACCACATTACCAAATGAGATCCTTACAATATAAGATAAAATAGATACCCTCTTACATCAGCCAATTTCATTACCAATCTGGCTTCCCATACCAGAAAATAGTTTTAAAAAGCAAATGGCCACAGACTGGTGTTTAAACAATGGAGGGTGCCTTGCATTCAATGGTTATATATAGCTCAAACAGTGAGTTATTTTGAAAAATGATGGTCCCTCTCCTCATCCTGAAATCCTAAGATGCCACAATCATTTTTCTCTTTTGCTTTACTATTTTTCGATTATAATGACCGGCGTACCGGTACTTTTGCTAATTTTCCAGTGAATTTTGAAGACAAAATATATGTTTTAAAAATATTGATTTGATGCCAACGAATGTTTCAATCATATCCCTATGCACTTGTGAAATTTTAAACAATTCGGAGTCATAGTCTTGCAATGGTTGACATTCATCTGAGTGAGGTCTATAAAAACTCAACAGCCATCTTGGTTAGTATGTCAGGGATGTCCCTAAAGGTTAAGTTTAAATGAAAATAATCCCAGCACTTACGTTGTACATGTACCAGACTGCACACATATAGTTCAATACTTACTCACTCAGACTGCACGCATATAGTTCAAGACTTAATCACTTAGACTGCACACATATACATGTACGGTAGTTCAAGACTTACTCACTCTGACTGCACGCATATAGTTGCAATTATATGCAAAGCACATCAGGAAGAGATGAACTTTAATGTGGCAAAGCCAATTTATTAATTTGTCCTTTGAAAATAATTTTTATATGTTCAGGGCTTATATTTCGGCGAGAATCCAAATCTAAATATTCTCGCAAATTACCCTGGATTCTCATGAAAAAGTATATATGGATTCTCGCAAAATCAGATGAAATATATGCCCTTACAGCAGAAAAGTATGCGGTAAAACGTGATTAGGCCTATATCTAATTAATTTAAAGATTTAGAAGACTAACTTCACACCATATTCCAATGAGCAGCCATACCGGTAGTTGTAGACAACAGTAATGGACAGACTGATTGATGAATGGTTTCATACTTTCATTGAGTTTTTGGTTATGGAGGTGAGATATTTATACATGTATGGCATAACAAGATACACAATATACCCTGGCCACTTTTATATAGTGTGTTTCTCACCATGGTAACTTTAGAAATCACTTTGAGAACCATGTGCAATATATTGCATGATACATGTAGATCTCACACTAAATACTTAACACATAACAAACATACATGTATATGGATTATAGGCCCATAGAGGTACATGTACTAGTACATGGATATACGCCGATTGACGTACCAGTATACATGTATATGGATTATAGGCCCATAGAGGTACATGTACATGTACTAGTACATGGATATACGCCGATTGACATACCAGTATACATGTATATGGATTATAGGCCCATAGAGGTACATGTACTAGTACATGGATATACGCCGATTGACGTACCAGTATACATGTATATGGATTATAGGCCCATAGACTCATAGAGGTACATGTACCCTGCTAGACAAAACAAGTGTCCACTTAACTGCGGTGCGGTTAGCGTTGCCACCACGGCCGAAATGCAACTACACCACGGTTCCACCGGCTAAATACAGTTGGGCCACGGTGTAATCACCATTTGGCATGGTGTAGTTGCCATGGTGTACTTTCATCAAACTGAAAAAAGACAATACAAATCAAAAATCTAACCATGGTGTACATGCCATTCGGTCGCGAGGGTAGTTGCCTTACGGCCACAGTGAATTTGCCGTTTGGCCGCAGTGTACTTGCCGTTCGGCCGCGGCGTTCAACTGCAGTTACAAACTCTGACACCGCGGCCGAACGGCAAATACACCGCGGTGCCAATGGACACTTGTTTTGTCCAGCGGGGTATATACGCCGATTGATGTACCAGCATATATGGATTATAAGATAGAGGTACATGTACCGTATATACGCCGAGTGACGTACCAGTATATATGGATTATAGCATAGAGGTACATGTACCGTAAATACACCGAGTGACGTACCAGTATATATGGATTATAGACCCATAGAGGTACATTTATATACGCCGATTGACGTACCAGTATATATGGATTATAGGCCCATAGAGGTACATGTATATACGCCGATTGACGTACCAATATATATGGATTATAGGCCCATAGAGGTACATGTATATATGCCGATTGACGTACCAGTATATATGGATTATAGGCCCATAGAGGTACATGTATATACGCCGATTGACATACCAGTATATATGGATTATAGGACCATAGAGGTACATGTACATGTATATACGCCGATTGACGTACCAGTATATACAGCGATTTGGGAAAATGCCAGACCTGCTAATTTGAATGTAATAACTAGTCCTCAAATTTGGCCATGGGACATTTTTCCTAATTTTGAAGGCTGAATAACTCTAGGCCAATCGAAATCATCAGGGCAAACACCATAGAATTCCAAAATTCATTCTACCCATGAACTACCGGTATCCTCTATTGGAAAGTTGGAACAAACTGGAAGAGGATAGTGTGCGTGATTTATTAAACAACAGCGAGGGACAAAACAAAATCTAACATCAGTCCAAATTCCCAACTGGCATGCTGATATATCCAAGAGGATCCGGCACTTAACAAAACACAGATACAGAATTTCAATGCTATTTTGAGCATTTATGCCGCACTGCATAAAACTACCAGCTTGGAGAGTATAATATATACATGTAGCTCAATTCAGCAGGGGTAGTTATATATATTGTAGGGGTAGTTATATATATTGTAGGGGTAGTTATATATATTGTGGGTAGTTATATATATTGTAGGGGTAGTTATATATATTGTAGGGGTAGTTATATATATTGTGGGTAGTTATATATATTGTAGGGGTAGTTATATATATTGTAGGGGTAGTTATATATATTGTGGGTAGTTATATATATTGTGGGTAGTTATATATATTGTAGGGGTAGTTATATATATTGTGGGTTAGCCGGTGGAGCCGCGGTGTACATGTACTAGTAGTTAAGTGGACACTTGTTTTGTCCAGCAGGGTACATTGCATGATGCTGTTTGATCTCACTTTCTCAACACAACATGTTCGCATGGATTGTAGGGTCTTGCGAATCAATTCGATACAATTCAAAATTGCACCGGTACATCTGATTCAATTCGATTCGAAATCGGCTAACATACTTCCGATTTTGTCAAATCTTTGGTGACAGGTACATTTCTGTGCTCTATACAGACCACAATGCTCTTACTAGAAAAGAAAATTCACTATAATAACGTACTGTACAGTAGGAAACGACTTAAACGTACGCATGTACTGTTATGTCTGATGGGCCGTGATGGCAGGACTGTAATGTTATCGCCAACTAATCTATAATTAATAGACCCAATCTGTAAGAATCACATAAGTGAACAACAAAATTGCCATACAAGGCTGTGTGCTAGTGTCATTCCAGGAATCATGGGAATTCCATAACACACATGTTTGCCAGATTTTTATTTTATAAATATTGTCCGGTAAGTCTGTCATTTCAAGTAACAGACAACACAATCATCGCAAGTGTAGCGAAAAAAAATACTAAGCTATTCAATGAAATGAAACAGGCATCACACGATATGCTTGTCCTTATTTACGTCAACATTGGTTCTCTCATGCATGTATGCTCTTATCTGTACTCAACGATTGCTTAGGCTCAGAAAATGTATAGAGGTGTGTAGATAAGCGCATAATCGGTGCATATTGCACTACATATGTACATCGACGATCACCAGGCGGTTTTCGTCAGGCAATTTTGGATGTTTCTTCGAAGTTTTATGTATATGAACTCGATTGGCTCAGTAACAATGATTCGATTTGAGATTCGATTCAATTTCGAATTGCTTGCCTGATTCGAGATTCGAAATGAAAACACCCGATTCGCAGGCCCCTAACAGATTGTCCCAGAATTCTACATGTATGTCGAAGTGTCAAAACTGTATTTTTAAATCATATGTAACCAATCAATTATATAGGTACGATATAACGCGGTATTAGACTTTTCAAAGGCCTTTGATAAGGTTGACCATCAACGCCTCATCTTAAAACTGAAAAGAGTAGGCATAGATAATACCACAGTAAATTGGATAACATCATTCCTCTCCAACAGAACACAGAAAGTCCTTGTTGATGGTTCTGAATCAGATTCCTGTCCTGTACTATCAGGTGTCCCTTAATAGGGCTCTGTCCTGGGGCCCTACCTCTTCCTTATCTACACCAATGATATGGCCACATCTCTGAAATGCCACACACGACTCTTAGCTGATGACACTATCGTCTACTGTACATCTCATCCCTGTATCTGTATTTGATGCGCGCAGGATCCGTTCGGATGTATAAGCGCGTGGGATGGGATGATTAGAACGTTTTGTTGTTTTCAGCTGGTTCTCCGTCCATTGTCATTTGGATGGATCGCATGCTGTCTTCTTCCAGAGTATTCCAGTCCTTGATTGTTTTAGGGAAGAATGAGTTTTTGAATTCTGTAGTCTGCGCGTCGATTAGTTCATAGGGTTTTGAGTTGTTACACTCCTGCGTAGAAACAAAGTTCTTTGATACGTACCCCTCGAACTTACGAGCTTTGATTTTTCGACCCACTTTTTGTTTTGGTCTCAACAGGTCTTTGGTGTCGATAGCCGGGACCAGCCTGTCCACTACCTTGCCAAACAACTGGAGTCGGTGGTCATACCTTCGGCCTTCTAGTGTTTGTAGCTGTAATTCACGCAGCATGTTGGTAATTGTTCCTGCCTCTTGTGATGTATAGTCCCCTGTTAGGAATATCGCTGCTCTCTTCTGTATCCTCTCTAGTTTGTCAATGTCTCCTATCAGGTGGGGGTCCCAGACAACTGATGCATATTCCATCTTTGGTTGCACTAAGGTTTCGTATGCGATCAGCTTGATTTTGGCTGGAGCCTTCTGTAGGTATCTTCTAATGAAGCCTAGCGTACTATTCACCTTCTGTGTGATTTTGGTGATGTGAGATGACCATTTCATGTCCTTGGAAAGTGTCACCCCCAGGTATGGGTTTTCATCTACTTCTTCCAGTAGGCAGTTGTTTAGCTGGTATGTGAAAGATGTTGTTTTGCTCATGGACATGACATAGCACTTCTTAGCATTGAATCGCATGCCCCACTTGTCTGCCCATACCTCAAGCTTCTCTAGGTCTTTCTGTAGAGTGACATGGTCGTTGTATGTCTTTATTTGGCGATATAGTAAACAGTCGTCTGCGAATAACCTCACCTGCGAGGAGACACAATCTGGTACCGGTAGGTCATTGATGTGGCACAGGAAAAGCAGAGGTCCAAGCACTGTTCCCTGTGGGACGCCAGAGTCGACGGAAACGCTGGATGAAGCTTGCCCCTCAACGACGACTCTCATTTGTCTCTGCGTCAGGAAGTTTTCAAGCCAGGTGTGGAGCTTTCCTTTGATACCGTAGTTGCTTACTTTGGCGAGCAGTTTTCTGTGTGGCACGGTGTCAAATGCTTTTGAGAAGTCTAATATTGCGGCATCAGTTTGATCCCCCACTGACTGTAACCATCTCCAACAAGATTTAAAACTTGAAAAATGGGAAAAAGAATGGGCCATGTCTTTCAACACCAACAAATGTGAAATAATTACAATAACCAGGAAAAAGGAACCAATAACAAAAAACTATCTACTACATGGCACAATACTGAAAAACACCACTGGTCCACTGGAACAAAGTACATGTACTGATCGGCCTAACCATCACAAAAAAGCTTGAATGGAAACCTCATACAAACAACATACATGTACATGTAGTGAATAAAGCAAATGCTACACTGAGGTTCCTAAAACGTAACATCAGTCATCAGAACAGAGTAATAAAGGAGCTGGCATACAAAACACACCTCCATCGATTACCAACGTACCACGAAAGAAGCGCATTTCGAATTTTCGGTCATTAGTTGTGTACCAATATCACATCTACAAAGAAGCAAAAAACTCAACGTCGACTCACCACGGCTTTAATACCTTTTGAGCGATTCAAAATAAATCTGTTTTGAGTAATTTACCATTAGAAACTGTAAGAAACAATCATCAAAATCTGTTGATCAAATGAAAATCTTCATCCAATTTCAGGAAGTCCCGTTCGCAATTGTGTTCGCAAACACCGTTTGTAAGCTATAAACTGATTGGTTGCGTTTATGTCGGGGATTAATGGTACGTTCTTAATGGGATTTCAATGTAAAATCTGGGTCCGTGACTACCCGCCCCCGAGACAACCCGCCCCCTTTCACTCTGAGACAACCCGCCCCCGGACAACCCGCCCCCAAAAATCAATTAGCGGTAATCAGTGGCTAATTAGGAGGTGTGAGAGGATTTTTATTTGATATTTAACAACATGGACAACAATAAATACACATGTAATATAATATATCTTATGAACACAAAAATGCATCAACGATAATATGTTTATTTATTACGAAGTTTAATGAACGAAATTTAAAAACGGAATGAATTAATATGAACGAAGATTAAAAATAAGTTTAACAAACGAACAATGATTAATTTGGGGCTGACGGATGAAGTTGTGCAATGGACCCTTCTGACCATAAGTATGCCGTCTCAAGGCCGACGGTTGATGTGTGTCTCTTCACGGCCTGCGTCCAATGGAAGCAGCATCTGTATCTGGAAATATATACTTCTTTCACAGCTTTCCACTGTGATAATGAACCATTTGCATCAATTGTTTGTTTTGAAAGCACCCCTTTTAATTACACGTAGTCTTCACTTACCCTATGTGCCGTTCAGTTGTCAAAACATTGTGTCATTCTTTATCCCAGTCCAGGCATTGACATAATTAATGAATAAACACATGTTTTGTTGATCAAAATCTGTAATAATATATCATAAAAGAATATAATCACTCTTAAAAATTTCGGGACAACCCGCCCTCATTTATCGGGACAACCCGCCCCCAAAATAGCATAGGGGCGGGTTGTCTCGGGGGCGGGTAGTCCCGTTCCCGTAAAATCTATCTGTTGGAATGTACGGAACGACAAATGGACAACCATATTTGTATAAGTGTAATGTTACGCGAGGTGCTTCCAAATTTCACAGTACATGTACTACGTCAGTAGGGTTGTGAATCGAGCTTCCGTACTTGTCTTCTCTGAATGGCGTTCGCAATACATTTCACAAATAGTCATCTCCGAGTGTTCAAAGCTGTTCGCTTATCCAATCAGGTAAGCCACATAAACTGAACGTTCTTGACCTTCAAAATGAAATAATCTGCAAAAACAAATGGATATTTCCCTAGTTGAAGTACTCTCCCCTGCCTAATAATAGTGATGGCCAAATAATAGTGATGGTGCACATTTTCGGGTGTTATTAATAATAGTGATGGTGCCAAATAATAGTGATGGCGCACAATGATGGCATTTTACCATATTTCTACTATAAATGAAGCAGAATGTAGGCCTTAATTAATTTGGCATTGTTGGGCAAGTTCCCATGCATGCAAGTTGTTCTCATTGGCTCCTTTAATAATGACAGTAAGTAATTTGGTAACAGTACCAGTCTGAGTAAGGTAAAGTACTGTGGTGATTGTAGCCAGGTTGGGTGGAAGCAGGCACGGCGAAAATGCGAAAAACAAATATAGTGGGGAAACTTCTATTATTATTTATGATAAATAAAGTTCGGCATTTTGATCAGTGACAATGAGTAAAAGGTGGAACTTGCGGGAAATTAGTTGGCATATCGGTTGCATCATCCATCAATATTTCGCTCGAGATGTAAATTAGAGTTATCTTTCTTATGTCGCACATCGGCTATTTAAAATCCGACATAAAACTTAAATCCGACATAAAACGTAAGTTGTGGTTAATAATGTGGAACTGTTGCCAAGTCATCGCATTCATAATTAAACTGTGCTTTGAATACACGGACATGTTATTGTATTGCTTTATTGCATAGATTTAAATACATGTTCCTGTGTACACACAGAAGCTACTGCGGTGTCGTAACTTTCCATTTATAGCCAAAACCAGTCACGCATGTGTGCACACGACTCACAGCTTCTGTGTCTTCATGATAGCGCATAATTGGGTCACGATAACAGTATTGTTTGGAGAAGTCGGCCACGTCAAGTTAAATTAGTTCATCAGTTGTCACTCAGATTAGTTTCACTGATTATTTTGTAATATAAGCCTGGTGATGTGATTTTAGCATTAAGTCCCGTTTTGATAGTAGAAGTCGGTTCCGTCCCAACGATAATTAGTTGTCACTGTGTGATTATAAGCTTTGATGAGTTGTAATTAACTGCGATAATCCGTCTGTTTATACACGGACATCATGATCTAGAGGCCTAAATCCTGTTAGGAATGAGATTCTCCCACATTCCTGTCAACTTGTCAAGTGCACTTCTATTTTTTTTAGTGAGCTGCACGTTTTTTCTAACTTTTTGACTGAAAATTCCGCGACTTTGCAAGAACTTTAAATAATCGTGATGGCGCCTAATAATCGTGATGCTGTCGTATTTTTCTTTAAATAAATAAACGTGACGTCACGTTTATTTGGCAGGAGAGAGTAAGATGCCCAGAATATGCATTTTGTAACACTTGTAGTTGTAACATTTGAAACGGTGTTACAAAATGCCTAGTGGAGGAAAAATGTACCGGTTTCATGCAGTATCTAAGTTTTTATGACAAAATCATATATTTTCTAGAATCACACTACCCTGCTTGACAAAACAAGTGTCCACCTAACCACGGTGCAGTTAGCATTGCCACCGCGGCTGAAATGCAACTACACAGCGGCTCCACCGGCTAACTACAGTTGGGCCGCGGTGTACTTGCCGTTCGGCCATGGTGTAGTTGCCGTGGTGTACGTTCATTAAACTGAAAAAAGACAATACAAACCAGAAATCTAACCATGGTGTACATGCCGTTCGGCGGGCGGTGTAGTTGCCTTTCGGCCGCAGTGTACTTGCTGTTGGGCCACAGTGTACTTGCCGTTCGGCCGCGGTGCTCAACTGCAGTTACAAACTCTGACACCACGGCCGAACGGCAAATACACCGCGGTGCCAATGGACACTTGTTTTGTCCAGCGGGGTACTTTAACGCTAACAGGTCTTAACTAAAACATCATTAATTGCGCCTAAGCCGTGGTGAGTATTTTGCTTCTTTGTAGACGTGATACTGATACTAGTATTACTACATTACTACTACATGTAGTACTACTGTACTGATAGCGGTACGGTACACAACTACATTGTATTATTGAAAATTCTAAATGCGCTTCTTTCGTGGTATGGCATATGGCGGTAATCTATGGAGGTGTGTAAATCACATTAAAAACGTAGCTCAATCGGGCTACAGTAGACAAAACGAGTAGACCGTTTTTGATGTGTTCCCGACCTGATAAACAATTCAAAAATTAATTCAATTTCAAATTCAAACAACTTCAACTCAAGTTCAAGAATAAAGTACAAGTTACAAATTATGCAACAAAGCAACCAACCAACAAACCTTGTAATTCCAATGTTATTATGAAATCCAATTTAATATACTATAATTGTCACAGATTCTGAAAGATCATTGCAAGTTTCCAATTCTCAGTAGCGAAAAGTCTGTTTCGATATTCGATGTATAAACAGAGTTTACCAACAGTACTGATTTTATAAAAGGAATTCTCATTGGTCAGATATAAACTATTGTCCAATCAAATTACACGTGTCAAGCGACGTTAGAACCACGAATTACAAACTATCGGCGTCGGCCAGGTACCAGAAAATATCCAAAGTAGAATTCAGTCCCTTCGCTAAGCTGGTCTAACGAGTAGTGAGTAGATGGGCGCGAAGCGGGGGATGGTCGAAAAGATCGAGTGATCTTCTCCGTCACCCCGCGGTTTGTTGATGTTGGAGATATAGCACACAGAAAATAGTCATGTCTGAACACGGCAAAAGCGGAAACAATTGAATTAATGTTATCTCTTTGATTGAATTGATTGGATGGATTATTTGGGGAAGAGCCCACGAGCTTTAATATGGGGTGTGAGGGGTGTCCCGGTGGGTCCCTTTAATATATGGTTGAGCTGAGCGTGTCATATGGTGCGCTGAAAAAGGAGCGGGGCCCGTGTTATAATTTTAAATAGTGTTAGTTTGTTAGTTATTTAAAAAACAACCGCAAGGCAGAGCGTGTGATTCAATGTGATTCAATGCGCCATCATACCGCGATTCTGCTATAGCTATAGTCTTTTTTATTACACTAGCTGGTGGGCCCGACTTCGTCCGGGCTGTTTTCCATCTGATTTCCGGCGAAAGGCGCGATTTGACCTTGAATTGACTATTTTGAAAGTCAAGGTCAGGTCGGGGTCATGATTTGACCCGTCCAAAACACTCCCCGGAGAAAAGTACTCCTAGGTATCAAATTTCTTCGAAATCAGTCCGTTTTACCCGATTTGACCTTGAATTGACCATTTCGAAGGTCAATGTCAGGTCGGGGTCACGATTTGACCCGTCCAAAACACCCCCTGACAAAAGTACCCCTAGGTATCAAATTTCGTCGAAATCAATCCGTCTTACCTGATTTGACCTTTGATTTGCCATATTGAAGGTCAAGGTCACGCCGGGGTCACGATTTGACCCGTCCAAAACACTCCCCGGATAAAAGTAGCCATATGTATCAAATTTCGTCGAAATCCGTCCGTTTTACCCAATTTGACTTTGTCAATTGTCAAGGTGAGGTCGGGGTCACGATTTGACCCGTCCAAAACACTCCCCGGACACAAGTACCTGTAAGTGTCAAATTTCGTCGAAATCCATCCTTGATTACCACACGATCGCATGCTTTCCAAAGGGTGTGGTAATATCAATATCAGCACATGTGCTAATCTGTGTCGGACTATTTTATTCAGCGGGGTAAGACTACAGCTTTTAAAGCGATTTTTACATCGACCTGATTACTAGCCTAGTAACCAGGCCAGAAAGGACAGAATCTCTTGGGATATGCATTGACTGAAGCGCATGATGAAATTGCAAAGGAAAGTAATGGCGGCGATTCCAAATGTGAAAGCGAAGATAACCCAACACATGACTCTGCTGTGGGGTATGTAATGACCGAGACGCGGGTTGAAATTTCAAAGGAAAGTAATGTACCTGCCCTATCGGCACGATTGAGTCAGTTACGACACTACCTAATTACCCATAATGCAATCCCCCATTGGACAAGAACATATTACAATGTGGCAATTACATATAAAATAATGTAGCTTCTCATATCATGTCTCAGCCACAAATAATGATAATCCTATTTATTCGATCAACGTATTCGGAAACACACATGAATAGTACAACCACCGGTCACTGGCACAAATTGGTCATAATACTAAAAGTACATATATATAAGACACAGGGGTCTGGGATTTTTTTTATTATATTATTTTTAGGGTCACATTCCCCATTTTAAAGAAATAATACCAAGCTTCGTGAAAATGGCTTCAAAATCACTATTTTTTCAAAATACCAAATGTGTTGACAGGACTGCCCCTTCCTTAAATATTATAATAGTCTTCAAAACTAACATCCATAAAATAGAATAAAGCAAAAAAAGTTTTAAAAATCTATTCCCAAATTAAAAAAAATTTTATAAATTTTTAAAACATCTGCCGATCTGCATGCCCGTCCGTTTGATCGCCTATATAATTTATAGCAAAAGTTATAAACATTGTTAGCGCCTTAATCCCCGGGTTACGTGCATGCTATGACCCCATGTACACATTTTCAGAGGGGTTCAGTCGTTTTGTCGCCTTTTGCCTGACAGACACAAGAACTCAATTTATTTTTATAATAGTAAAAGTTAATGCTAATATGTCACTCTACATTTGCACGCCTGACAGTCCCGTCAACAACCCCGCCATCGCCAGTGTACGCCCGTGGCATCGGCACAGAAACTGGCCAACATCCCGCGACTGGACGTCGCCTTGATATGAATCAAGCATAGTTTCCAGTTTTACTATACGAGTAGGCTGCACTTTCAAGAATGGACAGTCCGTAGGTAAAATAAAGTCCATCCTGATTACGATACAGCAAACTAACTTCATTTTTATTATTCGATTAATACAAGTCGTTACTCTTTTCATCATTACTATCAATAAAACACGAATTATGCATGCACGCAAGAAACAGGTCTGTTGTCTTGTGACAAACGCATGGCCAAATAGCCTACATGTCTCTTTGAAAAGCCGACGAAATTTCTAACAGATGTACACATCGAGGTATCTCATCGTTTCGGAGCGATAGTGTAGAGGGCGCTTAATGGAGTTTGGCAGTTAGCGCATTCTGTGATAAACACAATCGATTAATTATCTTCATCCCGGCACTCTGAACCAACAGAGCATATCGGTACGATTGAGCCAGGGTACAAAACATAATTTTCCCACAGTGATACAGTGATACAGGCGATATGAAAAACTGTAAAACAACTTACACAACCTTGTGGCGTAATGATGGGTTCCCGTGCCATCACAAATCCTCGCAATCTCCATACAGTTGCGTCCCTTTGCTATGCTTCGCGGGGAACGCATAGCAGTGACTGATAGAGCTTGATATCATCGGTAGACTACTAGACTTCCAAAAGGTGGTACCTGGAATTTTGGCGCGAAACTTTTTATTGCATTTTCAGAATCTACGGGTTCGATTTTTTTGTTACTATGGTATTTCTTTGTAATTTTTTTTTTTTACTATGGTATTTCTTTGTAATTTTTTTTTTTTAAATATGGGTTCGATTACTTAAAGATGGATAATCCGATTTTAAAAGCGGCCCATAAATTACTATTTATTTTGATTAGGGGGGGGTATACAATATTTGATTCGAGTCGAGGAACCCACCTATCAAAGGTCAGAGTTATTAGATATCGATTTTTAAAATCTATTATTTTTCACCATCGATAATTAATAGTGGCCCAGTAAACAGTCGAAGAACCGACTGTCTGGGACCAAATTGCGGATGAAGATGGATAACTCTAAAATCAGAGGCTTTCTTCTTGATAATAAGGTCAACTTTAGTCGAACAACATGTTGATAAATAATACGTTTCGGGCAATTTTTTACTATAGTTGACAGTGGTTACCATTATTTGTGGGCAATTAATCGATTCTGGTAACTCAGTGAAGTGGCATTTCTAAAAATGTTGTTGTTGTTGTTGGAATCTGATTATATGGAGACCATCGAATCGGATTGAGTACCTTTTACAGACTTAATGTTGATACCAGCAGATTGCAAGTTCGGGGCATTTATAATTTTGCGTTTGAAGCCAAATAATGTGGATTCTGTTTTGCCTAAATGAAGTGACAATTTATTGTCAACTAACCAGTGGCTCAATGATGTAACTTAATTCAGCACTCAGCTGATCTGCTATAACTTTTTAATCATTTCCCGAAACTATCAAAGCTGAGTAATCTGAGTATAATAGTACCTTGCAATTTATGGCTGCAACAGCATCATTCACTTACCGGTACAATAAGAACAGAACATGTCCCAATAAGAACCATTGAGGGACACCGCAAGTGGTATTCATAGCACTTGAATGTGTTCCACTTATGTGGGTCTTGTCTGACAGATATGATGAGAACCATGTTAAGGTGTTATCATCACTGCCTAGAACACTTAATAACTTAATAGCATGGTTCACAGTGTCAAATGCTTTTTGGAGGTCTATAAAGACCATTCCAGTAAGCGATCCTTTATCAGAGCGATCAGGATCTCATACCACGGATAAATCTGGACTTTTTCGGCGCCCAGAAACACAAAAATCACGCAGTTTTGTCGGTACCGGTACTGTTTATTTTTAATCGTGTGATACATATATGTGTAATTAAACAGTTAAATGAAATTTAATAGGGATGTATTGAATCTGTGACATTTTCTAGAAGCAGAATCATATATATATATACTCAGAGCAGTCTCACGAATGTGACCGATCATCATTTATTTTTATATCTACCACATCAAAGCTGTCAAAAGTCACTATACTATATGGCAGTAAGAGAGCTATTCACAGAGTACCGTACTAGGTAAAAATTAATGTGTAGATCCTATTGTCAGTGTCTTAAAATAGCCTCCGATCAGGTGATGAAACAAGAATATTTGGTCTTTATCACAATAATGCATGGCGTTATATTATGGAGTTATTGGTTTAAACAATATTTTATTTGAACACTAAACAGAACAGAAATACAAAAAAAAATACATAACATATAATCTCAAATTGTTCAAAAGAGGATTGAGCAACAAGCTTGGGGGCTTTTGTTAAGTCCTATCCTCAGAAAATAAATGTTACCCCAATTGATACCATTGGGGTATGGAGTTATTGATCAAATTACAAAGAAATACCATAGACTATCTTCAATAAATTCTAAACTTAACCAAAATTGCCAACATTCTCTGTGGCAGACACTTAATTTATACCTGGAAATTACATTTGCTGATATTCATTAAGCCACATATACGCGAAACGTGTTACGTTTTATGCAATCGCATGCACCTGCGCACCCCTTCTCCTCAATGTTACGCATATCTGCTGCACACAAAACCATAAATAGCAACATTGAGTGAATGGTAAATGCAGAAGTAATAGCTTTAAACGCCGATGACCTGATATTTAGCACAAATACACGTGAGTGTCAATGATAAGATATTTTCAAATGACATATACTGAAAACTAATATTGTACATTGCGTGGTGGCATATTCCCGTTGTAAAGTACTCCCTGGAGTAATTTGAAGTGTCAACTAAGAACCCCGTTTGGTAGCAGCATTAAAATTAGTCTTGAATAAAAATGTAAGATGAACCGTCTCTTCGATTTTGTGAGATTCCGGGGTGCTAATCTCAGTATCGAACGAATGAGTGTTTCTTTACAGTATAATCAGTATTGCGACATGCGTGTGTGACTGTGTGGTTTATATTATCATGGAGAGTGTTGAAAATCCGGAAATATAACTAGTTTTTACACCGCAAGAGTGTCCACTTCAATTTCCACATTACATTCAATAAGAATTATTTTCTAAAAAATCAAATACCCCTCCATATAGAATAACAATACTAACACAAATTAAATCTATACAGCTGTGTGAGTGTGTATGCCAACGTCGGGACATCGGCGGTTCTCCTGACATATTTACAATATAAGATAAGAAGATAAGATCTTATTGCTACTCCCAGTATCCTGAGATGAATCATCCCGAAATTACCACATGGCACAGGTGAGCCCTTCATGTGTGGACCCATCCTGTCTCCTGGAGCATCGATAAAATTTAATACATGAGTGAAATATAACAAATATAATGGAATTTTGATGACGTTGCTCCAGTTGACAGGGTGTGTTCCCTTGAGGTTCGGAGCAGCATCCGCACATTGGACAGAAACCGGCTCTCCTTAATTTCGTGGTACTCGGTTTGCACGACTCCACAGCTCTAAAATGGCAGAATTAAAAGAAGTTTCCAGCAACAAGATGTTTGGCGGTTATCAGAAAATCTTTTCACACAAAAGTGACGAATTGCAATGTGATATGAAGTTCGCCATTTACCTGCCACCGCAAGCCCAATCGCAGAAACTTCCTGTTTTGTTTTGGTTGTCGGGGCTGACATGCAGTGAACAGAATTTCACCACGAAAGCAGGGGCTCAGAGGTATGCAGCTAAAAGCGGTTTGGTTATTGTAGCTCCAGATACCTCCCCCAGAGGGTGCAACATAGAAGGTGAAGATGACAGCTATGATTTTGGTTCAGGGGCAGGATTTTATGTTGATGCTACTGAAGAAAAATGGAAAACTAATTATAGAATGTTTTCATATGTGACCAAAGAACTGCCACAATTAATTGCAGGGAACTTTCCCATTCTCTCTGATAAGCAGGCGATATCTGGCCACAGTATGGGTGGTCATGGCGCCATTATTTGTGCTCTAAAAAATCCAGGAAAATACAAGTCTGTCAGTGCCTTTGCTCCAATATGTAACCCTACAATGTGTCCATGGGGACAGAAAGCCTTCAAAGGATACCTTGGAGATGATAAGGAAGCATGGAAGGAGTATGACTCCTGTCACCTCCTAAAATCATATGAAGGGCCACCTATTGAAATTATGATTGATCAAGGAAAGGCTGACAATTTCTTGAAAGACGGACAATTGCAACCTGAAAACCTTGTTGCTGCATGCACAGAAAGCAAGATGCAAGTTGTGCTGAGAATGCAGGAAGGATATGATCACAGTTACTATTTCATGGCAAGCTTCATCGAGGAGCACATTGCACACCACATGAAGCATTTGAAATAGTTTTTTCATTCAGACTTGAAGGAATTCTATTCAACCAAAAATAACATTGTTCTCGATGATGAACTACCAATGTAGCTTCACAATCTATTTTAACTATTTTTAAGTAATTTGTTCAGATATTAGTTACAACAACGTTAAATGTTTCTTTAGTATTATGAGTGAATCATTGTATCTTGATATTTCATTTTAAATGATTATGTTAAATTACTTCATAGTTACTGGAACTTCTAAAAAGCGTTCATCATACATGTATTGGTTGCTCATTGTGTGTGTAGATACATGTATAAAAACTCTTGTCAGTGACACAATCTGACAGGAATGTCGGATTGCAGAAAAAAAAATTGGCATGTAAGCATTCACATCAAGCTATGGTACACAATTTTCTTTGTCATGGTGTAATTGATGTGCAGAAATTGAGAATGATTCCATTGTCAGTTGCATGAGGACATTGCATCTGAACTTTCCTCTCAGATGGCAGCCGAGACAGGCAAACTTCACATCTCTCTGTAGCGCTACTATCAGCTATAATGTACATGTATGATAGTGATTTATCCAAGTTCCAAGAAAATCATATTAATAAATAATTATAGAATATTTCAGTGACAATGGTTATAACAGTATCTATACCGGTAATTGATTTGTATAGTTGGAAACAATGAATCAATTGATATCAAGACTGATCCAAGGGTGCTGATGATTTGATCCTTAATTGTACCAGACTGTTTTATTTGGTGAATATATTTACATATAAAAGCATATAAATCAACCATTAGTTTCAATTATTGAGAACAATGTCATCCTGTCAACTGTGACAAAGTCCCCTTGGAGTTATAAAAAAGATAGTCGGGATTTTTTTTACCCTGGATAAAATACATACAGGGTAATACATTCGTTGCCAGCTTTTCATCTTCATGTGGGTTTAACCCTTTACCCAACAAAACGGCCAAAACCGGCCAAATAAAGCTTCAACAGCCTAAAATATCTTCGGTCTGTCTCAATAACACCATACAAATATGGATATCATTGGAACCGGTTCATTGACCACATTGTGATGGTTACAGTTATGCCCTGTGCCAATGCATTCTCTTATATATGCGAGTGGACCATAGCTAGGTCGCCTCGCATATATAAGAGAATGCATTGGCCTAAAAAAAATCTTTTTTTAACACTTTTTACCATTTTTTCTTACATTCTTTAACAATTTTATAATTTTTTCTTACATTTTTTAACAATTTTTATAATATTTTTCTGCATTCTTTGACAATTTTATCATTTTAAATATGTGTTAAGCCAATGCATTCTCTTATATATGCGAGGCGACCTATGGTCGACTCGCATATATAAGAGAATGCATTGGCACAGGGCCGTTCTGTTGGGTAAAGGGTTAAGCCAATTCAGCCACATATACATGTACTAAGTTTGGTGGTGATCAGACATCCCTAACTGCAGCTGAATTGTTCACATTTGTGTTGATTAATATAGGGTACCCAGGATCTCCAGAATGTTGATTTGGGTATCCAAGACCTCCAGATCATTGGTCAGGATATCTACATGTATATATCTCTCCAATTCTGAACATAACTTGGACATGCAATTAACAAGATGGTGACAATTTTGGAATAATCACATTTAAAAATTCTCTGGCAGATTTATGATGGAAACATTTACAGGCACCGATGACCTTTGTTATAGGTTATAATTTAGAAATAACAGTTACCTGATTATGAAAATTTTCTCAAGAATATACTAATAGTATAGTTAATGATAGAAGGAATGCGATATTATCCACAGAACACACTTTGTGTGAGTCGAGTTGTTTATATACAGTACGTAAAAACTGAGCGATAAGCAAAACACACAACACCATGGCAATTTGTTTTAGAAGTAATTCATGGTGAACCTTCAGCACCAAAAATTTGAGAGGCGAGGATAACCAATTGCTATACAGGTATGTTGTAAACAACCTGGTGGCATTTCTAACCAAAGTTCAGTTAGTGGGTTCTCCTAGTGTTGAGTGTTTTTCTTATAGCATATTCTTTACATACTGTTTGTTTTCATAGTACAGAGTTTGAGCATGACAATAATATGAAATTGATGCGATATTTATGATTGGTATAAGAACAATATTTGTCTATAAATAGTCTATCTGTTTATGGCTGTTTTAATGGATGTGGCTATTTAACAGCAATACCAACCACCAACGCTTACCGTATCTTTTAATGCCTTCAACTGTTCAAAAAAATGTTAGTAGCAAATATACATGTGTTGAAGTTCAAGTTCAACACATTTATATTTGCTACTAATTTTTTTTTATTGAAACTAAGCAGACAAGCTATTGAAGATTATGAGGGGACATTGAAAAAATGTCTATGGTGCGTGATTTTGGAGATCCTGGGTCATTAATACCCAAATAAATTTTACGAGATCCCGGGTAATCTAATCAATGAAACATGAGAAACTTGACAAATTCATGCTAATTGCAGTTATTCAACATGAAAGCAAGAAAACCCATGTTTCAAAGTAGAAAATGACCCGAAGTCTGATAAAAATGGGTGGATGGAACTGATGATCGAACTTGACCTGTATTTTATTGTTTCAAACCTGCAAAGCAAATTTCATTCCATTCAGTCGACATTAACTTAAGTAATCATCCGGAAACCTAAGAAAACCCGATAATCAATGTCAAAAAGGTCCATACATGTTCACGGGGTCTCAGCTGCCACGTGAGAAGTGGTTCGCATTCGATTTAGGACACGGCGCGCATTCGCCAATGTCACGGTTCGTTTCAGATCGAGAAAATAGGTCATCACATATAAGTGGCATTTTGCACCGACAAAGGTGAGACTAATCTACATTTGATGCTACGGTTATTTTTCAAATTACTCAATGCTATCGATTCAATAGTTTATTTGATGTTTTAGCTGAAAACTGTGTACTTGTTGTCATGTGTTCAAGACCGCGATCACTCAATGCATTTTCAATGGTAACTTGTCCGACTAATTACATTTAATACACACCAACCGCGTGTGTTTTTTTTCAATTGTACGGCCAGTTTCCGATAACTCCTCATTCTCAAACCACCCATCGTGGTCATATTTATCGTCTAAGTCACAAGAGACGACTTTTTAAATGAGTTGAAAATGCTACAGTGCCCCTCTGATCTTATCTTATCATTTTTGTTCGCATCCGATCAAATGCCCCAGTTCCGATCCGATGCCTTGCCATTTAACTGCATATTTTGCAGCAGTAAACACATTCTTCGCAGGCATTTCGACACATTTCCCATTTCTAGTTGCGGTACAATACCAGTAACACCACATATCACTGATTACTCTGATTATACTCGTGATAAATTTCATTTCAGTTTATAAGTTTATGATGAACTTCGGGACTTGGTTCCGCGTTTTTTTTCTAGCGTCATGGAGTCCTGATTCACGCGCCATCCAAATGCTGGAGTCATGTCACTTGGTGTAGTGCCAAATCTAATCATTCTATATTTGACATTTCCATGTTTGGCAGGGTTATCCTTCTTTATAATAAAACAATTTCCTCGGTTTGGCGAGCAGAAAATGCGTGATCCAAAGCCCCATCTGAATATTCGTTCTTGTGTTAGCAATATATATAGGAGCTCCTGAAATTGCTCTGAAAAAAATTAAACAATGCAGGGAATTGGTATATGAGAGGTATGTGTCATTTTAACAAGTTAAAAATATTTTAACATTACCCACAGGAACGTGCATATAGCTCAAATGAAAAACTACATACCTCGAAGTATGCTTAATAAACAACGTGTAAAATGGCTGAGCCGTATGCATGGGCTTATATATCAAGCACAACTGTACTGTGAATAGTGAAGAACTAAACCACATTGCCTAATATAGGCATACACGCATGGACACTGCATGCTTGGTTGTTAAATTATCAGAACACCCCTTACTTGTCTTCGCATTGATGTTGGTCCATGTATGATAAGTATTCTGGTGAAACGTCTTTAACATACACGAGGGTTTCATAATTTTCATTGTGACCACATCCCTGTCTATATAACTCCGATCAGCGAATCTTTGGGCCAATGTTCTAACCACACGCGCCATAATTATGGTTATATTCTGGACAAAAAGAGGCTTGAGATCACACTGCCAATACATGTGCCAAAAATATACATAAACTCGGCATACAATAGCTATATATATAGTATATACGAACAATACAGGCATAACGTGTCATAAAGTATCCGCTTAGGAACAAATGTGTCCATAATTGATCGGAATATATATATTAACAGGGATGGATCCAGGGACCTTTTGATACCGGTAACCGGTTTGGGCGCCCAAACTCCCGGGCGCCCAAACTCTAGACGACTATTTTTATTTTTTTATTTTTTACAGAATAAAACAAAAAACGAACATACAAAATCATAAAATACACTACTCAACTATCTATTTTAATGGATAAATAAGTGAATCTTTCTTTTCGTAGGTATTTTAATTAAAATTGCTGTCAGAATGCGCTAAATTTTCAATTAAACTAATCGTTTTAGCGGTTAATTGTGTTGCCAATTTTCGAGGCATTGTAAGGGAGGTCACTCGGGATCCCGGTGTCGTTAAAAAGTGGAACACTAAAGCGTAAACCGAACCGAAACGGATCAGATCGCCGCGTGTGTAGTAATTTTTCTGCGACGAAAACGAACAAAAGCAGGTGCTAATTATTATCACAACATGTTTGTAATTGAAATATCCTTTCAAATAGAACCCACAATTTGAATGTGTTTGTTTTGCCACTTACATACGTTTATTGAGGTTAGCCATTTCGGAGAATATAGACTAAGAGAAGAAGTGAACCAAATCAATTATACGTTTATACGTTTTATACCGTTACCTATCTTTGTTTACTTCAAGGTTATAATGGCGGTCATTTTGAAATTAATAAAGATAAATTACTAATTGGAGAAACTGTTTTTACAACAAAATGCTTTACTACTTACCATATGGGTACATTTACTAATGATATTAAATGTTAATGGTTATTCATCCTTCAGATTTTTTTTTATAACTAAGACTCAATCTGATTGACAATTCCCCAATCATTTGTTGCAGTCATAACTCATATGTATAATGTATGATGTGCCTTTTATGAAAGTTTCATTATTTCAGGGTTCCTATTGAGCCAAATGATATCAGACCATAAACTTTGAACAGTTCCAATCCCAATCATAACATAAAAACATTCCCAAAGTTACTCTTGAGAAACTAATCAAATTTACCTCTCAGTCTCAGTAAAATTAAAAATGTTGACTCAGAGAGGCCCAGATTCGCTCTCAATACATTGGATTTTCAAAAAATTTCCGGGGGAGAGCCCCCGTACCCCCCTCTAACGGAAGGGGGGCACCCCCTCCCGTACCCACCCCCGCTCGGGCCTACGGCCCTTGGGATATGCCTCCGGCATATCATGGCCTGAAAACAGGTGTCCCCAAAAAATCCCTGGATCCATCCCTGTATATATATATATTACTCAGGTATGGCTCATTTTGAAACATTCCGCATGATTCCAAGGCGTGTTACCCCATTTAGGCTGCTAGAGCTATCCAAAATTCGCACTGGGACCTATCAAAGTTTGCAGAATGCGAAACTTAGCATCCGAAAATGCGCACTGGGGCATGCTTGACTTGCAATTAAATGACGCATATGTTGCGAATACATTTGACATTTCATATCGCGTTAGGACAAGCAGAACTCGTCTCGTTGAAATATTTGCAAAAATCAGCTGGTAAAGTGTGCTTTTGTAGTGAAAATAGCATTTAAAAAACAGACACTGGGAATATAACTACCAAATCCTACTGATCGGTTCGATATTTCGAAGTTTGGCCGACGAACATTGGTCCAATGAATGGTTTGCATTGTTATATATAGAAACAACTATCGATGAACGCTCACACATATATTATATCCTTGATAACGATAGAGATACTTACCATTTTCTGCAACGTGTCGTCCATTTGTTGTCAAATTGCAGGCGCGCACCGTGACATTGACGAATGCGCGCCGTGTCCAAAATCGAATGCGAACCACTTCTCGCGTGGCAGCTGAAACCCCGTGATGTTGCTCTGGTCAAAATGTGTGGATGGAATCCAAAATCGAACTTGATTCATATTTTCTGGTTGTAAACCTGCTTACCAGATTTCATGCCATATGGAGGAACAAAGATAATACATCTATGGATAAGGTGACATAAATGACATTTAGGTGAGATGTAACAAATATTCACAATTTCTATTCAGTTTGGCCACCGTATTGGCAGCCATTTTGGATATTGTTGGCCATATTTTTGACTGAAATGACTTCATTTTTAGCTCAATTTTACTTCGTAAAGTTTCAATGGGTAGGGTTCTCTATTCCAAAGGTTCATTATTCCGAAGGTTCCCTATTCCAAAGTTTCATTATTCTGAAGGTTCGCTATTCCGAAGGTTTGCTATTCTGGGCATATTTAACCAGAAATGAATCAGAATTTGCACCCCCCCCCCCCCACAGAAACCACACAAGGAATGAAAAATACTATTACGCTAGTATTCACAAATGCTACACCCCATGATGTTGGTTATTAATATCAAGAAGACAGTATCAGTTTATCATTTATTATAGAAAGTTGAATACATGATGACTGCATGACTGAAATAAACTGCATGAAAGAGATACAGTCTGTCCAAACTGGCAATCTGTATTTGAACGAAAAATCAACATTCAAGGCCCACTTAATTTTCAAAACCGCAGATCACATATATAAAATATTTGCCTTATTATATACCATTTGAAATAGGAAGCTCCAAAACATTGTATTATCAACTTATCCGATGTAATAAACTGTGAACATGTTGTTTTTGTTGAGTTTCTGACGTGCTTTTGTGCTTAAAGTCTCACAATGAGACTTTTTCCGCAACAATAAATTTTTTTCCGAGTTATCCCCCTGCATAGCTTTTTTATTACGCCACCGTAGTGTGGTGTTTATTGCTTTTGGTTTTTTTGTATCGCATGGGCGATCGATAATTCACTGGGTGATTGTACATTCGGCAAACCTCGTCAGATTCCGTCACCGTTTCATCGTACCGATAATTACGAGAGTACAACTAAGATTGGCACATGTGTTTACGTCACCGGTGTAATTGTGGGGACATGCTTCTATTATGAAGGTTTGCTATCCCGAAGGTCCGCTATTCCGAAGGTTCTCTATTCCGAAGGTTTTTGTTATTTTTAGGTTAATTCTATATTTTATTACGCCACCGTAGTGTGGTGTTTATTGCTTTTGGTTTTTTTGTATCGCATGGGCGATCGATAATTCACTGGGTGATTGTACATTCGGCAAACCTCGTCAGATTCCGTCACCGTTTCATCGTACCGATAATTACGAGAGTACAACTAAGATTGGCACATGTGTTTACGTCACCGGTGTAATTGTGGGGACATGCTTCTATTATGAAGGTTTGCTATCCCGAAGGTCCGCTATTCCGAAGGTTCTCTATTCCGAAGGTTTTTGTTATTTTTAGGTTAATTCTATATTTTAAAGTATTGAGACTAATTTGAGAGGGTTCATTTTCACAAAGATTCTTTATATGGAGTGTGCGCTCACATCCGAACTGATCATGCGCGCACACCGATACAGATACAGGAGGAAATAACTTAACTTAGAACATTAAATGTGATTTTGTTTTGTTTTCGCTGGTTTTCTTGAGATTTTATGTCATTACGTGGGCCCATACCTTTGAATTCTTGGCATATACTATGAATGTTGTGGTATATATGGACCCTCCCGCATTGGGACATGACATAGGTTCAGTTGACTTAAGTGGTGTTCTGTGTGTGCTCCAATTTGGAGTTCATTATTTTTAACTAAGATTGGCACATGTGTTTACGTCACCGGTGTAATTGTGGGGACATGCTTCTATTATGAAGGTTTGCTATCCCGAAGGTCCGCTATTCCGAAGGTTCTCTATTCCGAAGGTTTTTGTTATTTTTAGGTTAATTCTATATTTTAAAGTATTGAGACTAATTTGAGAGGGTTCATTTTCACAAAGATTCTTTATATGGAGTGTGCGCTCACATCCGAACTGATCATGCGCGCACACCGATACAGATACAGGAGGAAATAACTTAACTTAGAACATTAAATGTGATTTTGTTTTGTTTTCGCTGGTTTTCTTGAGATTTTATGTCATTACGTGGGCCCATACCTTTGAATTCTTGGCATATACTATGAATGTTGTGGTATATATGGACCCTCCCGCATTGGGACATGACATAGGTTCAGTTGACTTAAGTGGTGTTCTGTGTGTGCTCCAATTTGGAGTTCATTATTTTAAGGGCCAAGTTTAGAATTTTATGGGTCCATACCTTTGAACTCTGGGCATATAATATGAATATTGGGGGGGCATGGCTCTATTCCGAAGGTTCACTATCCCGAAGGTCCACTATTCCGAAATTTCTCTGAATGTTCGCTATTCCGAAGGTTCACCAATCCGAAGGTTCGTTATTCCGAAGGTTCTGTGTTCCAAAGATTTTTTTTATTTTAAGGTTAATTCTATATTCTAAAGTAACGAGAGGGTTCATTATCACGAAGATTCTTTTTATGAAGGAAATAACGTAAAACATTAAATGTGATTTTGTTTTGTTTTCGAGGGTTTTCTTGAGTTTAATGTCATTACGTATGACCTTATTTCTCATTACATATTCACGCCAAGGAGCCCACACAATTGCTATGTTACGATGCGATTTAATGTGATTATGTGTGACCTAATATCTCAATAATCTGAGGCAAGAGTACGCCTGCTAAAGGCGAATTATAACAGTTGGGGGTATAACGCTCAATAAATACTGGAGGCTATAACAAACTGCGCAGTAGAATATCGCTGAATGGACGAGTATGAGATGAGCCTAAATGCAATTGTGACTTTGTTTAAAGGCCCACTTAATTTTCGAGTCATTAATTTTTTATAGTATATACGGTTTTAATAACAATTTATGCCATAAAATTTGAATAAACTACTATAATTCATCACCATTTGAAAGGCAGAATACTTCTATCTCCTAGTTTGAAACACCTTCAAAATACCGCGTCGTATATCTAGCAATTAGCAACCAACATGTCCTCCTCGGCTTTCCATAGATTTCAACGTAATTTGATACCTATGGGTATTTGTGTCCGGGAAGTGTTTTGAACGGGTCAAATCGTGACCCCGACCTGACCTTGACCTTTAAAACTGTCAATGCAAGGTCAATTTGGGTAAAACGGACAAATTTCGGCGAAATTTGATACTAGGGATACTTTGGTCTGAGGAGAGTTTTGAACGGGTCAAATCGTGACCTCGGCCTGACCTTGACCTTCAATATGGCCAATCAAAGGTCAACTCGGATAAAACGGATAGATTTCGACGAAATTTGATACCTATGGGTACTTTTGTCGGGGGGGGGGGGGGGGTGTTTTGGACGGGTCAAATCATGACTCTGACCTTACCTTGACCTTCAAAATTGTTAATTAAAGGTCAAGTTGGGTAAAACGGACGGATTTCGACGAAATTTGATACCTATGGGTAGTTTTCTACGGGTGGGGGTGTTTTGGACTGGACAAATCATGACCCTGACCTGACCTTGACTTTCGAAATAGTCAATTGAAGGTCAAATCGCACCTTTCACCGGAAAGCAGATGTGAAACAGCCCGGGTGAAGTCGGGCCTATCAGCTTGTGTAATAAAGAAGACAGTTTGATGAAAGTAATGTATGCCACGAGAAACGGGAAAACTTGAAATATGGAAGTACGCAAATTTCCCGCATAAAATTTGAAAGCTAGTTTATAGAATAATTGTATTATTATTTATATTTATGGCTAATAATACGATCTTGGTGGCGTTACCATTTCTGACTATGGTTTTCTTGTATTATAATAGGTTGGCGATTATTGCAATACGATAGAGGAACACTCTGACTTTCGTACTCAGATTCATACATTTTTGTACCTCGCTTGCCTGACCGAAATTTTACGGGGAAATGGCTAATTTGGATTTATTTGTCGTTCTAGATATGTTTATTGTGCCTTTTATCATTCCTTTTCATGAAAATAAATTAAAAACAAGTCGAATATGTTATGATAATGTTTAAACATTCTTGTGCATGAAATTGGGGATAAATTGTTCCCAGAGTTAGTACGTTATTTCACAGTCCGTATTCGCCACCCTGCACTTCCGGTGTGGAATTTTTATGTGTTAAAAATAAATAGTTTTTTCATCTGTCATATCTGCTGGTTTCGTTCATTATTCGCAGAAAATGTGTATCTCATTCTTTCGTGTACATAACGGATTAGATATAGACTGTTTTAACCCGTTTGGATGTTAGAAATACCGCTTAATTATCAGAAAATATCATGTGAAGTGACGGGACCAATCCGAATATCGCACACTGGACTTTCACTTTGTGAAGTTGGTCAACATGACCGCTTTCGCAGATTGCTGCTTCCAGCGTAGAAGGATACGCACTACGTTCATGACTGAACTAACACTGGACTGGTCACAGACACTGTGTGTGAGTCACTGAGTGTGGCAGGTCAGGCTATGCCGTATTCAACTGTTATTATCATGGACATTGACTCGAATAAGTGAATAGCACTGATTGACCCAAGGCAATGGAAGAATGCAAACAATGTGAATGTAATGATTATTGCAAAATATGATGATTATAGTTCTATTCTGGACTCCTCAGCCCTTCAATGCTGAAATGCAGTCAACGCTGAAATGCAGTCAACGCTGACGCCGTAAAAGGTCATTGAATGTTCAGAATTCAGATTCTATCATTCTGCATAGTACATTAGACTGATTAGAAGTACAGTAGCTACATGTGTGTGAACTTGTGAAGGGTAGAACATGATATGGAGATTGGAGAATCAGAATGGCAATGGCACCACTCACCAGTGTCAGTGAATCGAGTGAGGATGTTTACCAAACATGTCATGAAACATGCAGACATGGACAATGCTGTGAAATGGATTATAATTCACCAGACTCCCGGATCATGATCATAAGTTACCGGTACATACTAGTAACATTCCGCCTTTGATCATTAGATCAAGACTAAACCAGACTTGGATAATGAGTAATGGACAAAGACAGTTACATGTTACACATGCGGCTGCACATGGTTTTGATTCATTAAAATTATTTTGTAAAAATCATGAACTTATGTTATCAAAATCAATGACTAACAGTGATCACCAAAGTCACTTACTGGTACATTGTTTATGCCAAACAACAGGTCTGACACAACTTGAATTCCATTGTACCGGTACATGTACCGTATATATTCAACTATTATGAAGTGGTGAAAATATCTCATGTACGGTACCTACTACATGTACTAAGTACAGTATATATATCGGTGCTGGCATTTTTGATTATTTAACTGATTTACTTGTACTAGTAGTTAGAATTTTGAAATCATCTTGGTGAGAAGTTATTTATAATGTCATTCAAATGGCATACCGGTACATGCACATGTACTTCTGCCATTATGAAATAAACAGGTCTCCTGTAATAAGCTGTAGAATTCTTTTTATATTGGAATATGATGCCTTCTCATTTGCTCTGTTAAAATTATAGTGTTATATATATGTACATTTTAAGTGGTTGTGCATTACGAAGTGAGATGATTCCATGAAGTTTTAGTAAAAATAGAGAAAACCTGGAGTTTACGTATATACCGTACCAGTATACATTGTGTATGGTAGTACAATTTGAATTAAGATATAATACATGTAGTTGAATATCACTATGATAGTTGAATTCAAGAAGAGCCAGACTTGATAATGACTTACTCATATTAGCATCTACATGTACTAGTAACGGTACTCTCATGTGCAATAATAGTGTCAATAATATGATAGTGTCAACACTGTTATTATATTTGGAGAACACTTCCCATGATCAGATCACTAAGAGACATAGAGTGAAATTGCTGTGGTTACTATTATTAATTTTAGCTAAAAAATCCCACCATCACTATTATTAGTTTGTCTCTATTATTACGCAACTTAGAGGATGTTGTCTGAATGAACTATCATTTATTATATTACCTGATGTATCAGAACAAATTAAAAAGGTAATAAACAGGCCAGACACCTACATGTACAGTATGGTCGGTTCCAGTACTGCTAGTGTTATTGTACCAGTACTGTTTATATTCAGTACTAGGAAAATTTAATGAAAGTTATGCAACGAATGATTGTGTAGGCCTACTGATGTTAAAAGGAGTATAAATTTAAAATGACCTTGCCACTTTATCAAACACATCGCTATTGATATAATACTCAATAATGAGTTTGTTAAAGTGGTGCGCTCGTTTTAAATTAACATGGAGAATATAGCAATTCATGTGGGTCCAATATGTGTACATATACATGTATACCGGTACACGCAGAGCTGATTGATTTACAATTATGGCTTTCATTATATCGTAGACAAGGTGTGGGATGTTTCTTTCATTTTCAGATGCTGTTAAAATTATTCATCAGGTTCACTGATTGTACCGTAGCTGGGACTAATACATGTATGTATAACATATATTAGTCCCAGATTGTAGTGGGGTTGAGATATGGTTGCTGTTAGATCTTAAAGGTACTCAATCCGAATTAACGGTCGCAAATTACTATTTCCTTGACTTCGGGGGTAAAAAATATTTGATTCGAGTCGAGGAACCCACCCACCACAGCTCAGAGTGATCAGATATCGATGTTATAAATCTATTATTTTAATTTAAGTGGCCCAATAGACAGTCAACGAGAAGAATTTCATTGACCAAATTGCGGGCAAAGATGGATAACTCTAAAATCAAGTGGCTTTTTGTGTCAGATATTTGACAAACCGGTAAAATTTCGTTGAACAAAATGTTGATAAATAACAGGTTTTGTGCAATTTTATACTATAGTTGATGGTGCTTTTCATTATTTTTGGGCAATTATTAGATTCTGAAAACTGAAGCGTCATTTCAAAAAATGTTGTTGTTGGAATGTGATTATATGGGGACCCTCTGATCGGATTAAGTACCGGTACCTGTAAGAGATTTTATGGTATCTGGAACATTTCATATTTAATTACATGTAGCATGGCATTCAGAAATATGATATGTCGCCTTGAGGCAAAAAATTATATTACCATATTTATGGTAGTGATCGCCTACAATCCCTACATGTATTGACCAAAATGGACAGGATTACATTTTTCTCTTGTCTTGTCTATTTCATTCCTAACTTAGAAGTATGTCGATCTGGTAAATAATTGACTGGAGAGAATAGCATTTATGTCTTGGCCACTAACTGGGAGCTGTGATAATAATAGTAAGTTATCGTTGGAGACCCCCCCCCCCACAATGGAGATCTCTAGTCGCATCCATGTAGCCAATGTGTCTTATACCTTATAACCGGGGAGGTGGCTACATGTAGATGGTCCCCATTGGTGGGTGGTTGGGAAACTTGGGTTTGTCCACCTTGACATTTTCAAATGTACGTACCTTGAACCAGACCAAAGTCAAATGTTCTTGAAATACTACTTTGCACCCCCCCCCCCCCCCCCCCAGTTGAATTTTCCAAATGGTACCTCAAACATTTCCAACTGAAATGTCCAACCTGACACCCTCTAAACCTAAATTGTTCAACCGATAGCCATTCCGACCAAACTTTGGACCAAAAGTAGAAGAATATACTGCTGTTGGTCTAAAAACAACACATTCCCCCACTAAATACTGGTTGGAAAATCAAACAATCAATAATATATATTGTTTGTATCTCAGGATGTCTACTGTTCACATTTCTACCTACATGTAGCTGGGACTAATATATTATTATATATTATATGAGTCCCAGTCTCTAGTAAGCTATTATTATGGGAGGCCAAATTCACATTTAATAATCAATTGCGCTTAAGCGCAATCATTGCGCTTAAGCGTAATTATTTGCGCTTAAGCGCAATTCATGGTTATATGTAACAAAACACCCCTGGTGAATAAATAGGTTTCTCCATAACTTAGCATTAACTCCTATTGACATGTCACTTCTTGGTTTCATTGGTTTGGATGGGTAGGGAGCTAGCCCAACTTCTTTATCAAAATGGCTGACTCGCAATAGTCTCACCTTCTGTTTTAGTTGGAGCGATTCGTGATAGCATTATATTATCTTCGGTATATATTAGTTGGGGCTACTTGCAATAGCATTACTTTCTGTATTAGTCGGGGCGACATTGATTTTCTTAAATTTTCGAGTATACAGGCACACCATATGAGGGAAGCAAGCCCTCGGTGACACCACATTCAGACTATATGATCATGGAAATACTATAGATTTGTGCAAGAGCTGCTGATTTAATAAGAAAAACTAGAGCTTCAGGACTGAGACATCAAAGCTCCAGTAATTACACACCATTTTTTGGACAGGGATCAGCTGCAGGGATGCTGATAATATGAAAATAGAGTTTTTTCCCCCTGATTTAAGTCAATAAGTAAACCATACATTAATGCTCTAATTAATCGACTCCTTAACCACAGCAGAATTATGGATAACTTTTCAGGATTTAGTCGGAAATATTTCCGACTAAATCCTGAAAAGTTACCCATAATTCTGCTGTGGTTAAGAAGTCGATTAAATAGAGCATTACTGTATGAGGTAAGAAAGCCCTCATGCAGTGACACAGCATGCATGTATAGGATATTACCATAGTAAAGGCTAAAATCTGTGCAAAAATACATTAAAAACATCATACAAAACATTCCTAGAGTTCCGGGAAGGCGACATCAATTATTTGGATAGAGGGATGCTGATAATATGTAATTAGGGGATTCTCCTTGTTGAACACATACCCACAGTTTGACTGTTGAGTACAGGTCAAAATTAGCCCAATGCTCATCTTGTGTTGCTAGGTGATACACCAGGTCATGCTAATAGTTTATGGGTAGGTTAGATAGTAGTCACAATTACGCTTAAGCGCAATTAAGCGTAATTAATTACGCTTAAGCGTAAATGCCCTATTTGCGCTTAAAGGTACTCAACCCGTAAAGAGGGTCCCCATCTCAACAGATTCCAACAACAACAATCCGATCGGAGGGTCCTATATTACTATTTCTTTGGCTTTGGGGGTAAAAAATATTTGATTCGAGTCGAGGAACCCATCAAACAAAGCTCAGAGTTATTAGATATTGATTTTTGAATTTTTTTATAAACTCGAGATGAGTACTGCTAACTGCCGTAATCTGCTCTGGATGTGTTCTCCAAATCTATTCAAACAGACAAGGATGGATAACTCTAAAATCAAGTGGCAATTTTTACTGAGTTCTTGGCCAGATAGTATTCCCGATAATGAAAAATAATAGATTTCTAAAATCGATATCTAACAAATCTGAGCTTTGATGGGTGACTTCCTCGACTCGAATCAAATATTTTTGACCCCCGAAGCCATTGAAATAGTAATTGAGAGGAGTTTTATCGGGTTGAGTACCTTTAAGCACAATATGTGGCAATTCATTATTAAATGTGAATTTGGCCTCCCATATATTATATGTTTTGGGTTGGGAGGTAGGCCTACCACCCGGGGGTGATACGTGGTGGCTAGGAGTGTTTTTAGGTGGTATTTAGGGCGGGCCACCCACACATTCCGTTAAATCGGTCGAAATCCTTACCATTCTCGAAAATGGTCCATACCCAATTTTCACCCCTCGGGGTGGTACCACCCGCGGGGGGTGGAGGTCGGGGTGTTTCTATGTGGTATTTGGGGCGGGCCACACACCCATGCCGTCAAGTCAGCCGAAAGCGACATTTTTGAAAATAAGGAATATATATATAGGGAAGGGAATAAGTTCCAAATGTCATGATCGTTGTGATAGCGCCATATACAAATGTCTGCCATTAGCATGAATTGTAATTCGCCAGACACAAAGAATGATGAGGCGATCAGCATAATAATTGCATTAGAATATCAATTGTATGGAATACTATTATGGCCACTTCCTAATGGCGCTTTCGGTGCGCGCCGAAAGCGACAAAAAGTGTGCCATTAGTAACGCGCCGAAAGCGACAAATGTGCGTCGTTACGGTGGGAACATGTCTCTATTCCGAAGGTTCGCTATTCCGAAGGTTCACTAATCCGAAGGTTCGCTAATCCGAAGGTTCACTATTCCGAAGGTTTTTGTTATTTTAAAAGTTAATTCTATATTCTAAAGTATTGAGAGGGTGCTTTAGTACGAAGACTCTTTTTATGAAGGAAATAACTTAAAACATTAAAAAAATTCATGTGATTTTTGTTTTCGTGGGTTTCCTTGAGATTTAACCCTTTTATATTTGGCGAGTAGAACGACATACTAGTATGTCGTATATTGGCTGAGGACTAAAACGACATATATGTCGTTTTAGGAAGTGTTATTTTACGTAGACATAATAACTTCAATAGATCATCTGATTTATAAATGATTTACATAGGAGTTATTTTGATTAATATAATGTCCCAAATGCTAAAGGCGGACTATAACAGTGGGGCTCTTACGGTCAATCAATACTGAAGCGCTATATATAACTTACTGTATAGCAGAATACCGCTGAATGGACCTGACTGCAATTCTGACTTTGTTTTGATTTTAATGTTGATGTTTCTTTCAAGTACAGATTGCCAGTTCGGGTAGAATGCATCTCTAACTCGTAGTTTATTTCAGTCATTGTGTTTTCAACTTTCTATAATATTAAAATGATAAACTGATACTGTCTTCTTGCTATTAATAACCGACATCTGGGACAAATTAGATATTAGATTGGGGTGTATAAATGTACGGGGGGGCAAATTTTGATTCATTTCTGGCTAAAAACTCCCATAATAGAAAACCTTCGGAATAGTGAACCTTCGGATTGGTGAACCTTCGGATTAGTGAACCTTCGGAATAGCGAACCTTCGGAATAGAGAACCCTACCCGTTACGGTGCATGGCGGAATCTAGACCGTATACTATATAGATTGAAATTTGAGATATATGATGCATGTTTTTGCCGACTGGCCCACAAAATGACTCGTTCCCAATCTACATGTTACCAATGTCAACAGTCATGGCAAATTTCACAATGATCCGACCAAAGTTACAACCTGTAGCCTATGCCAATGGCAATTGTCGACGGACGTACTTATGTTCGCAAACCACAGTGATTGGCGATGGGTATACCAAACCATGGCAAATTGGCAATATCTCAACTTGAATTTTCATATTCAGCAGCTTGAGCTAAAATGCATGCTGAAATAGAGTCTTACATATCAAATTATGCAGCTTCTCATGTCTCAGTCATAAATAATGATAATCCTATTTATTCGAACAACGTATTCGGAAACACAAATGAATAGTACAACCACCGGTCCCTGGCACAAAATGGTCATAATACTAAAAGTACATATATATCAGACACAGGGGTCCCTGGGGGTCCGGAATTTTTTTTATTATATTATTTTTAGGGTCACATTCCCCACTTTAAAGAAATAACACCAAGCTTGGTGAAAATGGCTTCAAAATCACAATTTTTTCAAAATACCAAATGTGTTGACAGGACTGCCCCTTCCTTAAATAGTATAATAGTCTTTAAAACTAACATCCATAAAATGGGATAAAGCAAAACAAGTTTTAAAAATCCATTCCCAAATTCCAAAAAATGATCGATTTTTTAATAATCTGCCGATCTGCCCGTCCGTTTGATCGCCTATATATAGCAACAGTTATAAACATTATCAGCGCCCTTAATCCCCGGGTTGGAATATCATTGGTATGGAATACTATTAGGAACATTAGGAAACATATATCTCAAATTTCAATCTATATATAGTATACGGGCTAGATGCCGCCACCGAAAACGACAAAATGTGCGATATTAACGCATGTTTCGACGCGCAGAAAGCGACAAAAAGTGCGCCATTAGTAACGCGCCGAAAGCGACAAAATGTGCGTCGTTACGGCGCACGTTTTGTCGCACATTTTGACGCTTTCGGTGCATGGCGGAATCTAGCCCGTATACTATATAGATTGAAATTTGAGATATATGATGCATGTTTTTGCCGACTGGCCCACAAAATGACTCGTTCCCAATCTATATGTTACCAATTCCAACAGTCATGCCTAATTTCATAATGATCCGACCAAAGTTACAACCTGTAGCCTATGCCAATGGAAATTGTCGACGGACGTACTTATGTTCGGAAACCACTGGCGATGGATACCAACCCATGGAAAATTGGCAATATCTCAACTTGAATTTTCATGTTCAGCAGCTTGAGCTAAAATGCATTCTGAAATAGCGTTTTATTTATCAAATTATGCAGCTTCTCATGTCTCAGCCACAAATAATGATAATCCTATTTATTCGAACAACGTATTCGGAAACACACATGAATAGTACTACCACTGGCCCCTGGCACAAATTGGTCATAATACTAAAAGTACATATATATAAGACACAGGGGTCCGGGAATTTTTTTTATTATATTATTTTTAGGGTCAAATTCCCCATTTTAAAGAAATAACACCAAGCTTGGTGAAAATGGCTTCAAAATCAATTTTTTTTCAAAATACCAAATTTGTTGACAGGACTGCCCCTTCCTTAAATATTATAATAGTCTTCAACACTAACATCCATAAAATAGGATGAAGCAAAACAAATTGTAAAAATCTATTCCCAAATTCAAAAACATTTCGATTTTTTTTTTAATCTGCCGATCTGCCACTCCGTTTGATCGCCTATATATAGCCAAAGTCATAAACATTATTAGCGCCCTTAATCCCCGGGTTACGTGTATGATATGACCCTATGACCACATTTTCAGAGGGGTTAAGTCGTTTTGTCGCCTTTTTCCGGACAGACACACGAACTCAATTTATTTTTATTAGTAAAGGTTAGTGCTAATGTCACTACATGTATATATTTGCACGCGTGACACCCCGTCAACAACCCCGCCATCACTAATGTACGTCCCTAGCCTCGGCACAGAAACTGACCAACATCCCGCGTCTGGACGTCGCCTTGATATGAATCTTGAAAGCATAATTTCGAGTTTTACTATACGAGTATAGGCTGCACTTTCAAGAATGAACAGTCCGTAGCTGCAGGTAAAATAAAGTCCATCCTGATTACGATGCGGCAAACTAACTTCATTTATATTATTCGATTAATACAAGCCATTACTCTTTTCATCATTACTATCAATAAAACACGAATTATGCATGCACGCAAGAAACAGGTCTGTTGTGACAAACGCATGGCCAAATAGCCTGTCTCTTTGAAAAGCCGACGAAATTCCTAACAGATGTACATCGTTTAGGAATTTCGTCTGCTTTCCAAAGAGACATACGCATCGTACTCCGGTATCAGGCTATAGCTATCAGGAGGCCATGCAGTTAGCTCGTACTGCGAGAAGCACACTCGATTAATTATCTTCATCCGGGCACTCTGAACCAACGGGGCCCGCTTCTTGGTTATATCGCAATAATCAAAGTGCCCCTTTAAGTCTCATCTGTCTTTTTTTTTGCGCAAAGTGAATTATTTTCAATGGAGGGGGGAATAACTCTATATTTTAAAGATAGAGTTATTGCCCTTCCATTGAAAATACATTTTTTGTTTTTCTGAATTATGTTGCATTCTGGGAGTCATAAAGGGGGAGCTTTTTTATGATTTCAGCTGTTTTCAATTTCTCTATGGGCATCTTCCGAGACAGTCGTTTCAAATGGTGATGAATTATAGTATTTTAATCATATTAGAGATTATAGAGAACCTTCGGATTTGTGAACCTTCGGAATAGCAACCTTCGGAATAAAGAACCTTCGGAATAGTGAACCTTTGGAATAGCGAACCTTCGGAATAGATACATGTCCCCCAGTTTGAGCTACATGTATTGCCGTGAGTTGGTGTCCTTCAACAATTTCCTTTGGTTCACCATACAGGCCACATCTCTCTTCCGATCATCACCAAACTTCATATGGATCTACGGGTGACCTCTAGATGGGAGTCATAAAATTTTCCCGAAATTTGTTAAAAACATGGCTGCCAGCAGCCATTATGGATTTAAAATTTGTATTCATCAGCACACCCTGCAGCCTACATTAAATTAAATTTTGTTGGAGAAATGTTTTGAAATTTACAGGCAAGTTTAGGATCACCTCCAAATGGGAGCTATAAAAATGTACTGATTTTTCGATGAAAAACATGGCCCTTGGCAGCCATCTTGGTCTTTGCTCTTTGCATGACTAAATCCCTTGCCACCCGCGACACCCTACAGACCACATCCCTCATCAACACCAAACTTCATATGGATCTTCGGGTTGACCTCTAGATGGGAGCCATCGATTATATCCAAAAAAATTTAGTAAAATAAAAGGTCGTCCGGCCACAGTGTCCCCCCGAAAAAGTGGCTTCATTGGGGGCATCAGCTTTTCTAAAAAAAATAACAAGGACCCTAAATCCGATACTAAATTTCAGAACAAAATGGGTGGATCGTACCCATATTCGAACTTGATCTGTATTTCGAGCTGATAAACTCATATATACCAAATTTGATTCAGATATGATCACACAAACTAAAGTTATCATCCGGAAACCTGAAATTGACAGGATTCTAAGTCGTAAAAGGGCCATAACTCTCACAAAAATGGGCAGAGCAACACATATTCGAACTTGACCTGTATTTTGGGCTGATAAACTATCATACTAAATTTGATTCATATATGATCACACAAACTACAGTTATCATCCGGAAACCAGAAATTGACAGGATTCTAAGTCGAAAAAGGGCCATAACTCTAGCAAAAATAGGCGGATTGTACCCATATTCGAACTTGACCTGTATTTCGAGCACATTCCAAATTTGGTTCAGATATGATCGCACAAACTGAAGTTATCATCCGGAAACCAGAAAATTACAAGATTCTAAGTAAAAAAATGGCCACAACTCTCGCAAAAATGGGCGGAGCAAACCCATATTCGAACTTGACCTGCATTTTGGTCTGATAAACTCACCGTGGCCTATGAAATTTGCTTTTGATATAATAACCGAAACTAAAGTTATCATCCGGAAACCATTTCCGGACAGACGGACGGACACCGGCTATTTTAGTAGTCCCCCGAATTTTTTTTTTCGGGGGACAAAAAACATGGCCATCAGCAGCCATCTTGGATGTTACTCTTTGCATGACTTAATCCTTTGGCACACCGACAGGCCACATCCCTCATCTGATCATTATCAAACTTCATACGGATCTTTGGGGTGACCTCCAGATGGGAGCTAGTCATCGTCTATTTCTGAAATTCATCTTGGATTTCAAATTTGAATCAACTGACACACCCTGCAGCCCACATATATCTGAGAAATGTTTTGTAAATTACAGGCATGATTAGGATCACATCTAGTCCATGAGCCAGGCTCCCCAAAAATGGAAAATGGTACCAATTTGGTGGGCAAATTATATCAACATTTTTCTGAAAGCCTATAACCTGAAGTTTATCTGGGGCGCACTGGGGCAATGTAGCTTAGTGTCCAAATTAGCGTTTCCATGGCAACGGAGGGTGTTTTTGGCTGGAAAAAAATATGCCTATAATGGTTTATAACTAGAAAGTTTAATGCAGTACGTGCACCTTAGCATCGATATAGCGTGTAACCCTTAAAGTGGTGGGCTTTCTTTTGGCACTTGCGTTTTCCCCTCAAGAGGTCAAGGTCATATATAAAGGTCAAGGTCATTGGCCAAAATAATAGCATTTTTCATATCGGGTCATACATACTTTAGTCACTAAAATCACAATTTAACCATTAAGGGACCCACTATAATCGATACTATACACAGAAGCACGATATCTTGTGAAATGGAAAATGGTCACCATGTTTAAAGGACTATATCTCATGACAGACTTCTCGGCTTCAATAATAACGCAGTTCTCCATGTAGCCGATATGCTATAGATTATTTTTGAGCAAAGATAACGTATTCAGAACTGATATATAAACTCAGTGGGTAGAAAATGTATGACCCGATATGAAAAATGCTGTTATCTTGGTCAATGACCTTGACCTTTATATATGACCTTGACTTCTTGAGGTGAAATCTCGTATACCTGCCAGTCGCTAGTTCTCCTCTCTCCAGTGGCACCCACAGTACCACCGCCACAGCCGACGTAGTCTAAATCTAAAATAATTTAAACTTAAGGGAATTAAGAGTAACTGTGTTGTAAGTTATTATAGGGATATGTACTTGTGTGTGCCCAAACGCCCTTGAAAAATCAATCATGATATTGTTATTGTCCCCGGAAAAAAACCTGGAGAGACTGTAGAAATCACCGATGTCCGTCCTATTTGAACCCGTCCGTTCGTCCGTGCGTTTGTCGAACCCAGGTGGTTTCCGGATGATATCCTCGTTAATATTGTCTAAAATAAAACTATTTTGGTATATGTGAGCTTATTGGTTTGGGGCACAGGTCAAGTTCGAATATGGGTGCAGTCTCAGTTGCTGTCAGAAGCGCCCCGTCAATTCCTTTCTGGCATATGACATTCAATAAAAGTTTGACCACCGAATATTGTTTCCAGAGAGCGTAACAATCCAGTTTGATACATCCAAGCAATATTATGTCAATGTGATCCTCCAAAATATGCTACCATCCAGCTTATTACAATTATAAATCGATCAAACACATCAATTAATTAACACATCTGGATCTCAGTGATGACTTGTCGGCCAATAATTTATTTACACATACAAATTAAAGGTACTCAATCCGATTAGACGCTCCTAAATTACAATTTCTTTGGCTTTGGTGGGTAAAAAATATTTGATTCGAGTCGAGGAACCCATCCTTCAAAGCTCAGAGTGATCAGATATCGATTGTAAGATGGATAACTCTAAAATCAAGTGATTATTATTAACAATAATAACCACTTGATTTTAGAGTTATCCATCTTACACCCGCAATTTGTCCGTAATTTGTCCGTTTGAGACGTGGACGTGGCCCACATCTCCAAAAATGAACACATTTCAAAAATCGATATCTGATCACTCTGAGCTTTGAAGGGTGGGTTCCTCGAATTAAATATTTTGTTTACCCCCGAAGCCAAGCTGCCAAAGAAATAGTAATCTAGGAGCGTCTGATCGGACTGAGTACCTTTAACACAATGTCGTTATCTATTTTTATAACGACGATATTACAGGGTAATTATGAAATATTTCCTATATTTCTGTTCTCTCTTGTGTAATTCAGTTTTTTTTGGTAGCCATTTGCAAAACACTTTTTTATCGTGTGAAGGACCAAAACAACATAACTATTATTCAAAAACGTTTGCCATAATTTTGCAGACATAAGTACACTTAATACTGATTCATCATTTTATGCAGACAATATTTTTTGAATATTCACGACTTCCATATGGAAATGCTACTCCGGAACTTTGACCCGTAGCAATAAAATCACGGAACCGTGCCTGGTGGATCCAATATGGCAGCGAGTTAGTGACAGAGCGTATTGAGCCGTCATAGACAGATCTCAAATGCAACATTGGGATTACTTGTCAAATTTGGCTCTACTTCACTCCTATATACCCATACCCATACACTCCTAACATACACTCCTACCCATACCCTCCTACCCATACCCATACACTCCTACCCATGCACTCTTACCCATACACATACACTCCTACCCATACACTCCTACCCATACACTACTTCACTCCTACCCATACACTACTTCACTCCTACCCATACACTACTTCACTCCTACCCATACACTACATACTTCACTCCTACCCATACACTACATACTTCACTCCTACACATACACTACATACTTCACTCCTATCCATACACTACTTCACTCCTACCCATACACTACATATTGTATTGGACGTCTGAATCGAGCGTTGAATTCAATATTTCGTTTTTCTCGGTAACACCCCTATTCTCATCATATTGTTCCCCCATATTAAGTGTCGTGTGGTATTGTGTGAAGTAGCGGCCAATTCAGCCAGAGTGACATATCACATATACAACAGCCGTTACTATATCACCAGCTCGATATCCACATACGATATATAGACAGATTGCTAAGTTGATTAGTCAAGATAGCTAAGTAAATTAATCAAGATAGCTAAGTTTATTAATCAAGATAGTAAGTTGATTAATCAAAATAGCTAAGTTGATTAATCAAGATAGCTAATTAAGTTGATTAATCAAGATAGCTAATTAAGTTGATTAATCAAGATAGCTAAGTTGATTACTCAATATAGCTAAGTTGATTAATCAAGATAGCTAATTAAGTTGATTAATCAAGATAGCTAATGAAGTTGATTAATCAAGATAGTTAAGTTGATTACTCAAGATAGCTAAGTTGATTAATCAAGATATCTAATTAAATTGATTGATCAAGATAGCTAAGTTGATTAATCAAGATAGTAAGTTGATTACTCAAGATAGTAAGTTGATTAATCAAGATAGCTAATTAAGTTGATTAATCAAGATATCTAATTAAGTTGATTGATCAAGATAGCTAAGTTGATTAATCAAGATAGTAAGTTGATTACTCAAGATAGTAAGTTGATTAATCAAGATAGTAAGTTGATTACTCAAGATAGTAAGTTGATTAATCAAGATAGCAAGTTGATTACTCAAGATAGTAAGTTGATTACTCAAGATAGTAAGTTGATTAATCAAGATATTAAATAGAAGTGGTGCACGTAGCGGTTGTACGAAGATAACTCTGACCAAATTATATATACTTTTATAATGCATAATTGAGGTGCTCAATGGGTGTGCATCACCAACTTCAACTGTAGAACTTCAATCTGTTCCTAGATTTTTATTGGCCGTTGAGGCCTAATCAGACTGAGGATGAATTCGGTGATGCTAGCCCGCCTTGCGGAATAGTGTCATTAAATTCACCTTTTGTCAGACACACTAAATTCAGGCTTGGCGCGGTTTCATATTATTTTCTTATCCAGATGAAATCATACCCTAATATTGGATTAATAAAAGTGGTGTACGTAGCGGTTGTACGCTGCCGAAGATAACTCTGACCAAATTATATATACTTTTGGGGTTCTATTAGCTACAGTAACTATTAGTGCTATGGCCTTTTTTGTCAGGGAACTGTGGTGGTTATACTGTGTATGGGGTCTTCGGCCAGGGTGTCCAACCCTGTATCTGAAACGACATGAACCATACAAATACCAAATTTGTGTCCAATTTCATTTGCAAAAAAAAATGGTTGGAATTTTCCAAACTGAAGCCTTCCAACTCTGACAATTCCAACCTAACACAACCCCTATTTCTGGGAATTGTATATGGGGGTAATTTCAGTACCAAATTCGGCTGGAGGTCGACTCTTGGTCTCAAAAATCAATAATTTACTTTAAATATTGGTTGGAATTTATTATCAGGACAATATCATCCTGTGTTCTCAGGAATATATGTTCGTCATGACAGAAACTCATCTCCGGCAAAATCATGTTCATAATCCAACGGTTCCAATTCTGAATTTAAGGAACCACGTTCCACCTCAGTATTCTCATCATGTGTTGGTTCGATTGTCCTCTCAGTCTCCACGAAAACGAGCTCTTCTGGGAGCCGCTCGGGTAAATTATAGTCTGGTTCCGTTCCAGCGAAAAAAGCCGGTTCCGCATTTTGGCAAACCTTTGGCATCAGAGGCGGATCATAGTGGCATTTGTAAGTCGGCTCCACTTTCTTTATTCCTTTTGGGCTGATGAACGCCTTGAATCGCGGGTTACCGTCACTCGTAAAACCAAATGGTCTGAGTTTTGAAACAGCAAACCCCCAATTCCTGGATGCTTCCCCTTTAGATATTCTAAAGTGTAGATCCCGGATGTTCAGAAAGAATGTTTCAGTCGTGGGCTTGCGTTTGAGTGTCTCCATAGCCCTGTTTAGTTTAGGCTTGTAACTTTTTGAATAAATCATCTCGTCTTGCACACTGAGCCGCCTGTGTGGACTGAGTGGTCTCGATATATCGCCGACAGATATCTTATCATATACCTGCATCAACGACAAGTTAGGAAAATATGACTTGGCTCTTGTCGCATTTGTTAAATCGTCTACGGATAGTGTTTCATTTCTCTCAGCTCTCAAAGAATTTGATTTTCTGCATTCTCGACACAGTCTGGGTCCAAGAAGATCGCGACATTCCTTGCCAACCGTCGATTTAGTTTTCCGTGCACCGAGACTGATGTCCCGTTCTTTCCGGTCGTCTGCAAAAACCGTTGTTACGCATAACGACCGGCTGACTGGTCGATCCGTTCTGGTTGTTGCTACAGAAACCGCATCCCTCTCCATCCGGGTTGTTGAACACACACAGGAAGTCGCAGGGCGTGGTGTCGTGAATTGACTGATGTTTGTCCCCAGCAAATCCTTCTGGATTTTGGTCAGCATTTGTCTGCGACTTCCCCTTGCCGATTGAGCTCGTTCTTGGTCCGCGAAGTGACACAAATCGTTCATCGTGATGTCATCAGTTCTGGATTCTGCGTCATACAGGGACTTCGACGAGAAAGTTGGGGCGGTCGCACACCGAGACACCTGCAATGTTAAATATTTAAACTTATTATATATACGTATAGAGTTCACAGACGGTCATACCATCTTTTGATTGGCCGAAGCGCGATCAATACACTCTATCACTAACTCGCAGCCACATTGGATCGACCAGGTCCGGTTGCGGCCGTTTCATAGATTCATCCAGCCCCAGTTACGTGGTTTCAGTGCTATACAGGTCAAAATTTTGGAGTAGCATTTCCATGCATATATTTGAATTATTCATGACTTCCATATATGTAAAGCTAGGTAAAACAACGGAGCCGGACCTGGTGGATCAAATATGGCCGGGTGTTAGTGACAGGGCATATTGTCAACAGACACAATCATGCTACCGAGGTCTATAATCTCGCTGTTCAAAAGACACCACCTCGGGGGAAATTGTTCTCGCAATTCTAAACCAGGCTAATCAATATATGTATAATATTTTATGTACACAGAGAAAAAAATCTGACTGACGATACATGACAAATCCCAAGCCCTTTCCATTGAGATGAGTGATACCAGCTTCTAGTCGCGTCCAATGCGATGCTCAACAGTCATGAAAATCGTAAAAAATCATTATATATAACTAGTTTATGTGCGTAATGGGGATGGGGGCACTTTTGCACTAATTATAATCTAAAATCTAGCAAATATATATTTAGTCTTCGATGGTCTATAATTGGCAACAAACAAAGGGACACTTAGCATTTTCAGTTTAATGGGTGCTGAGAAGATAAATAAACAAGAAAACCATAGTCAGAAATGGTAACGCACTCAAGATCATATATTATATACCCATGATTGTAATTATAGAATATTTTTCATTTCTGTTATTTGTAATTGGCATAGCTTATCACAAACCAAAAATCAACATTATTGACGTAATGTAAACGCCAATAAGCTATATTGAAATTCTCAACTACACCTTTTACCGGGCTCGGCCTCGGGGTCGCACTACAGCTCGGCATCGGGGTCGCATTACAACTTTTAATATGTCCCAATAATTAACATTCTATAAATAGAACCCCCATGCGCTATGGCAGCGCCCAGGCGAAAAAAGAATTTGTATATTAGTATATACACGCGGCGCGCGTAATAATGGATTGGCTATATATGTGCAAATATTGGCGACATTATTCTTTGGAAGAAGGGGCGGTTGCTTAACAATATTAAATGTACTCAATTCGATTCGATGGTCCCCATATCATCAGATTCTAACATCAACAACGTTTTTTTAAAAGCCTCTCCAGTTATCAGAATCGCTTTGATTGCCCAAAAATAATGCTAACTACAGTAAACTATATTGACCTAAACCTGTTATTTGTCAACATTTTGTTCGACGAAATTTTGCCGGTTGTCAAATATCTGACACAAAAAAAAGCCACTATTGGTCTGAGACCGTCTTCTCGTCGACCGTTTACTGGGCCACTAAAATTATTGGTGGTGAAAAATAATACATTTCAAAAATCGATATCTGATCACTCTGAACTTTGATGGGTGGGTTCCTCGACACCAATAAAATATTTGTCACACCTGAAGCCAAGGAAATAGTAATTTGCGAGCGTTAATTCGGAGTATGCATCTTTAAGTGATAACATGAAATAAAAAGGATAAATAATAAATATATATATATGTGTGGTTTAACCCTTTACCCAACAAACCGGCCAAAACCGGCCAAATAAAGCTTCAACAGCCTAAAATATCTTCGGTCTGTCTCAATAGAACCATACAAATATGGATATCATTGGAACCGGCTCCTTGACCACATTGTGATAGTTACAGTTATGCCCTGTGCCAATGCATTCTCTTATATATGCGAGTCGACCATAGGTCGCCTCGCATATATAAGAGAATGCATTGGCCTAAAACACTTAACACTTTTTACCATTTTTTCTTACATTTTTAAACAATTTTTATAATATTTTTCTGCATTCTTTGACAATTTTATCATTTTTAATATGTGTTAAGCCAATGCATTCTCTTATATATGCGAGGCGACCTATGGTCGACTCGCATATATAAGAGAATGCATTGGCACAGGGCCGTTCTGTTGGATAAAGGGTTAACAATAAACGGAGTACAGAACGAGCATTAAACGGGTATGGCTCATTCGAGCTTCCAAATTCTGTCTACGTAATTTGGAACGAGGTATGCAAGATATGTTAACAAATACATAAAATATTGATATACCGACTTCATATTCTCTGAAGTATTTATCGACCTATTTCAATACTGCATGGGAAAAATTCAAAAACGAATATTTTGGTGTATTTTGGAGCGCAAACCGCATGTGCATGGTTTTAAGATAACTTGTGTAACTGGATGGCTGTTAATTCCGGTATCGATGCTAATCAATTCGCACGAGCTCTATAAAATCTTGACAAATACATGTCTACGCATGCACAGATTGGGAATTTCGAAGGTGGAGTTTAAGAAACGTATTCAGTTGGTTGAAATATATACCCGAATAAAAGCAAACATGCCGGGTAGTTCGTAAGTAAGTGTACACACGCCATATCAATCGATGTCACACTTTGTTCAAATATTGTCCCAATTGATAAATATTTGGACGATTAAATAGCACTAAAGCGGTGTCAGCTGGGGTTATATAAAACACAGCTTGTCGTTGTTAGAACCCGTTCAATTCTAGCAACATTATTTCAATACATACTCAATCAATAATAGTAGTTCGATAGTGAATTCCTGTTCGAGAGCCAACAGTCAACATAACTGTTAGTTTTCGGTAAATACATTAAGTTCAATGTGCTACCAGCCGGGCTTTATCTTTCGATATCGTGACTGTTTATACTCGAAATTTCGTTAACCCTTTACCCAACAGAACGGCCCTGTGCCAATGCATTCTCTTATATATGCGAGTCGACCATATGTCGCCTCGCATATATAAGAGCATGCATTGACTTAACACATATTAAAAATGATAAAATTGTCAAAGAATGTAGAAAAATATTATAAAAATGTTAAAGAATGTAAAAAAAAATTGTAAAAAGTGTTAAAAACAGATTTTTTTAGGCCAATGCATTCTCTTATATATGCGAGGCGACCTATGGTCGACTCGCATATATAAGAGAATGCATTGGCACAGGGCATAACTGTAACTATCACGATGTGGTCAATGGACCGGTTCCAATGATATCCATATTTGTATGGTTCTATTGAGACAGACCCAAGATATTTTAGGCTGTTGAAGCTTTATTTGGGCGTTTTTGGCCGTTTTGTTGGGTAAAGGGTTAACTGAATAGGATTGAGTACCTTTAACTGAACGCAATACAGTAGTCGTTAATAGACATGCGGGCTGCGAATTACAAGGATGTCTACTTGGGTTGGATATTTTCAACATGTTCCTCAAGCTTTCAAACTGTTGGAAATATCCAACATAATACCCCATATATAAGGTTGGAATATTTCCAACAATACAATAATTAATTTGTATAGCGCTCAATATTATGAGTACATATTCAACGGCGCTTTACATTACATCGAGCTCATTGCCTAATCAGCATAATACATGTACATGCACATATATCTAGGAATTAAATGCTACATCAAAGAGATATGTTTTGAGGCCGGTCTTATTTAAATCAGTGAATATTTTCAAGTGAGGTGTAATGCTATTCCATAGATGTGGACCTGCAAATGATGGCCATATTATACTCGGAGTTTCGTTAGCTGGAAACAATACATGAGGCTGAGGTCCACTTGGGTTGGAACTTTCCAACTGGTGCCTCAAGCTTTCCAACTGTTGGAAATTTCCAATATGAAACCCCCTATAAATAAGGTTCCAATATTTCCAACTGATGGCTATTTCAGGCCAAAATGTTTACCAAACGAAGAAAAATTTGCTACTATATGTTCAAAAACAACAATTCCCAACTATACTTATTACTGGTTGTAGACAATAAAAAAACGGACCCCTCTGTCCCCATGTCCTTGTGTGTCCATTCGGTATGCGTTTTAAAGCGTTTCACTATTAAAGTGACGTGAAACACTGCGGTAGGGTGATCAAATAAACATGGAGAATACTAATGCTCACAGTAATTATTTTTACAAATATTTTATCCAAATTATTAATACACATCGTCATTCTTATATATTAATTAATTGCAGTGATTGTCGAAGGTAAATTCGTTTTTGTTAGTTTATCGCAGATAGTTGCAATCGAGAAGTAAATATTTACAACTGCATGAGGGTAGTTCAGACGATGATTTCTACGGTCGATTTGCTTGAAAATTTCGGCGATGTTACAAAAATGCTACATGCGCCTAGTTGACATAGCGCCTGAATGCTAACTTATCAGTTTCGCATACCCGAACAAGTCCATAATATGAATTAAGCCCAGGCGCGATTTTTGCATAAATCCAGGTAAAAAATTCATTACATTTTCAACAAAGAATTTGTCTTTCTATGATTTCAGCTGTTTTCAATTTCTCTATGGACATCTGAGACACAGACGTTTCAAATGGTGATGAATTATAGTATTTTAATCATATTTTATGGCATAGATTGTTATTAAAACCGTATATCAAGGCACTATAAAAATAATAAAAGGCCGTCCGGCCACAGCGTCCCCCGAAAAAGTGGCTTCATTGGGGGCATCAGCTTTTCTGAAAAATAATAACAAGGACCCTAAAACCGAAGCAACCAGACAAAAATGGGTGGATCGTACCCATATTCGAACTTGATCTGTATTTCGAGCTGATAAACTCATATAGCAAATTTGGTTAAGATATGATCACACAAACTGAAGTTATCATTCTTCTTGTGTTGCGTAATTTACATAACATTTTCATTCCATTGTTTTGGGGCGGACATTTGAAGAAAAACAATCAACTGAGAGTCGAGAAGCGTAAACACAAATTGAGGTATCAAAAAGACAAAGAGAGAAACAAATCAAAGAGTTTGAAGAGAAAACTTAGAAAGAATTCGAACAACAGAGAACAGACATACAAGAAAGTCAAATTAAAATAGAAACAGCTGTAGATGAAAAACTAAAATGTCCAACACAATTATGTACGGCTCACCACAGCATTGTAGAAAACAAAGACTTTAACATCGTAATTGCCAACATACAACCATCAACAAATAACTATTCACACGAAGACGACCGGAAAACATTAAAAGCTAAATTAAAGGAAATAACGAATTATTATCATTCTACAGGATTGGTCAGAAATGTAGAAACAAAAACGGCCTGTAAAGATATTTTAAAACCCAAGGAACTTCTAGAGAAAAAAATATCAGGGACGCAATTTTATACAACAGAAAAGGACGCATATGACAGCAGCTAATTCGAAAATATATTGTAATCAAGATTATAAATTTACACCAATCGCATATGATACATTCTGTGAACTGAGAACCGAGCTGAAAGGAAAACAATCCTACGAGGAATTTCCGTATGAAAAACTTCAATGAGACTCTTTCCAAGAACACAGCAGTCTCTTTAAAAGGCCGACGATAATCCTAACGGATATACGTCTCGAGATATGTCCATTATATTTCATTTCTAGGACGACGCGGCATTCCCAACATGACGTAATAAACTATTTCCAAATATGGAGTGCATTCCTGGCGCAGTAAATGTTTGTGAGAATCGTAGTATTTAGCAATAGTTATCAATACAACACGACGCGAAAGAATATCAGTCACGAATATCGTTGACTGATAAAAACTCGAAGATGATGTCTCCTATTAAATTGTGATGAGTAAAATGAGTCATCGATATATGGCCTGTATTCAGTTTCCAACAATAATTGAGTTTGACAATGCGTGGGAAACTGGTCAACACATCATTGACCTCTGATCTGTGAAGTAATCTGTTATGCCATAAACCAATGAAATCACGCGCGTGCTTCGCCACTCTCCAATGAAATGAAGGGAATCCCATCAATTCAGTAACTTATTTTGAATGAGATATCCAGAGACGTAAATAGTGTCAAATGTTCGTCGGCTTTTAAAAGAGACTGAGAATAAAGATGGTGATGATGAAATTTCGGTTGCAAAAATGGCTTGATTTGTTGCATAATTTACATGACATTTTCACCAACAAATTACAAAATAATTTTAAAAAACTACATAGATGATGTATGTAATCTTCGAATATATTCTTTCGATGTGGATGAATTAGAAAATTTCAAAGATCACGTCTGAGATTAGTCAGGTAAGTGTGACGCATACAAGGAAGTTTTCACAAACTACATACATGTACTCCCCAGATATTATTCACAAATTACATACATATACTCCCCAGAAACTACTCACAAAGTACATACATGTACTCCCCCAGAAAGTATTCACAATGTACATACATGTACTCCCCAGAAAGTATTCATAAAGTACATACATGTACTCCCCAGAAAGTATTCACAAAGTACATACATGCACTCCCCAGAAAGTACTCACAAAGCATATACATGTACTCCCCCAGAAAGTATTCATAAAGTACATACATGTATTCCCCAGAAAATATTCATACAGTACATACATGTATTCCCCATAAAGTATTCACAAAGTACATACATGTACTCCCCATAAAGTATTCATAAAGTACATTTATCTACTCCCCAGAAAGTACTCATAAATTTCATACATGTACTCCCCAGAAAGTATTCATAAAGTACATACATGTACTCCCCATAAAGTATTCACAAAGTACATACATGTACTCCCCATAAAGTATTCATAAAGTACATTTATCTACTCCCCAGAAAGTACTCATACATTTCATACATGTACTCCCCAGAAAGTATTCATAAAGTACATACATGTAGTCCCCATAAAGTATTCACAAAGTACATTTATCTACTCCCCAGAAAGTACTCATAAATTACATACATGTACTCCCCAGAAAGTATTCACAAAGTACATATATGTACTCCCCAGAAAGTATTCAGAAATTACATACATATACTCCCCAGAAAGTACTCACAATGTACATACATGTACTCCCCAGAAAGTATTCACAAATTACATACATGTATTTCCCAGAAAGCATTTATGCTGTACACACATTTATTCCCCAGAAAGTACCCATAAATTACATACATGTACTCCCCAGAAATTCAGAAAACTCCCTCGTTTTTCCTTGTCATCAACATTGGAGTTCGTCGTTGCCATAATCTCGCGTATATGTCGTATATGTACACGAATTTCCTCAACATCTATAGAAATTATTAGTGAAATTCATCGAGAACTGAAAACACGCACTATCTCTGCTGTACATTACCTGATTGTTTGGAAGTCTATACTTCAAAGATATAAATCTCTACACGAAACAGAAAAAAACTCGTAAGTGTCAAAATAACAAGCGATAATCGTTCTACTGACGTCTGTCGACTCACGACACACACGTTTTCAGCAGGTGAGTATTGTTCATTGTGGAGATTCCAAGGACCATTAACAGTCGTTCTCCGGAGAATATCGACATTACATTGTCTGAACATGTATTGACCGCGACAGTCAATGATCTTACTTCGTAGTTAACGACAAAAATACGATATAAATGTCAGCGAGACAATAAGAGCTCTCACGGGGGGCGTCCCTGTACGACTTCATGATCTATGTATTCTGATTCGATCCCAAACTAAACCGGATGTCGTACGATGGACTGACGTAACAAATCCGTCTCAGAGTACATAGTGGTATTTGTTGGAGACACACGTACCATAGCAGCGATGGCATATAGTAGGTATGGTGTCTCACGATGGTGCAATTTAGTGACAAGTGGTCGTCGTATTTACTATACATTAGTTAGTTATGTCGCCCGTCAATTTTCTCGCACAATGAGTCTTCCAAGCTCTACCAGCATCGTTGTTTTATCCTCTCTTGGGTTTATCTGTGGATCTGTAATCAACAGTATTATGTTGTGTGAAGTATAGGCATACAACTAAACGCCACAAAATGAAAAACTCAATTGGGGAACTGTCTTAATACGCATGAAATAAATGTAAGTATATAAACATGCATTGAGTTCATATAAACAAAAACGGACCATGTGCGAGTGAATATACTTAGCTCCTATATGTTGTGGATTGCCACAGTCTAGCAAAATTCCGAGCGATCGTGTAACTAAATATATCATGTCCTCAGATAACTATAAGAAGATACTCAACGGGTTAATTGGTCCAAATAGACTCATTGTGCGAGAAAATAGACGGCGACATAACTATGGCATAGTAAATAAGACGACCACTTGTCACTAAATGCATCATCGTGAGACAACATACATACATACTATGAAATCGCTACTATGGTACGCGTGTATCCAGCAATTGAGTGGATGTGATAGGAAAATAGTTTGTCCAATTGTCCTAATCCATACTGTGGGTTCCCTATATATCTGACCAGATGAGGCATCTACATGTATGATTGTATGTACCAATTATATTCCGAGAGGGTGGATACACAGAAATTTGTATATGAAATACAACATGATGAGTGGCCATGGACTCAAACACATTGGGCATATATAGGATACATGGGCCACGAAGATATTGGCAATAATTTTTCATGAGGAGTCTTTACAAGATTTTCTTTCAGGTGAACTTATTTTGCACAGTTAAGGCAGCCATTTGGTTCCTAAAATACGTCAAATGAAACGTCAATCAATAAATCAATTATAACTTAATAGAAGTCGTTTTAAAATCAAAATACGGCAAATGAAAATTATTTGTTTAAAATCGGAAATGGGGGTAACTATCAACACGTCACCGTGAATAGCATAACATGAGAAAACAGGCGGAGTGCATGGGACGGGGTAGAAATAATCGAGAATAGGGTGAGTGTTGTCGCGACCCTATTATATACGGGCCTCGTATATGTGAATCCGCAATCTGGTTAATTTTCACATCTATATAAAGTAATATTGAAGATGTATTCATAGTTTGAATTAACTATAAAAACAAATTGATTCTATAGAAGTGCCATCTAGAATGAACAATTGTTTTTGATATTGAATTTTCTATCGATTTTATGTAGTTTAAATTAAAACAAATTCGTAACTAATAACAATATGACATTTCTTTTATATATGCAGTTATAAATCTAGTTTGCAGGTCGCAATTGGCTTCCAACATGTGTTCAGCGAAAGAATACGTTTTTAATTAGAATAGTCTAATTAAAGTTTGGAGGGGTGTTCATCATATATAAGCAGACGACAGACAGAAATAACAGATAATATAAGAGCTGAATGTCTCATATTCATCGGCAGGAAATGTTCAGATAATAAGTTCAATAAACGAGATATGGTTGTTTGTGGAACTTATTATCTGAAAATGTCATCTATGATAACTACTCGTCAATGATGCTTTAGTATACAAAGGGTTAAACTTCTTATCTGAACATGTCCTATGGGATAACTACTCGTCAATAAGTAGTTAGTATATTAGTGGTTAATATAGACTCTCGGTCGTGACAAATTTCTAACGTCCACTTTGTTCTCACCTGTCTTTTCCAGGGAATTTGTTGGTGGACCATCTTGAGCAGCTACAATCCAAGACCACTACAGGCTAGTAATGTTTCACAATATGAATGTCACATAAATCTAAACATTCCAATATACTCCGTACAGTCTCACATCTCGTCCTATAACTTCTTGTCGAGACTAGCTGCCTCAGTCAAACGTCTTTTAGTCTTAATCTGACTGTCACACAGCTTAGTAATGATCATGTGTATGGGTATATATATTATAGACTATTGCATGTCACATACTGACATATAATCCACTGGTTGTTATACATGTCCAATGAACCGATGTATTAACGAGGAATTGAATACTGTAAAGCGAGCTGTTATACTAATATACTGTCGCATTGTGTTTACTTTAATATGGCGTACTGATCAATGACAGACTATTCAATTATACCCAAAGGCACGGGTCTTTAATGAATCATAGGAGGCTCAAGTGTCCAATTATATTGTCTAATTCTCAACATGTGTTCTTCAAGTGATAAATATTTGTAGACCTATACAAATGGTTATGCTTAAAGGGACCCAAGGCACTCACAGTGGGTAAATGTTCCAAAAAAAAAAACAACACTGTAAAATCATCACAACTAAAAAAACATTGATATATACTTTGTGTTCTTATATTCATTATTGATAGTTCTCCAATCACGACATTTTGCGCGCTGAAACCATTGTAATGTAAACAAAGCTCTTACAGTGATTTGTCAACAACAACAACAAGATTTGATTAAACTTTGGTAAGTTATTGACTAATTATTTTTTATTGGTAATTCCAGTGTAAATAGTATTATTTACATAACAATGGTTTTGACATGTAAACTATTATTGTTTAGAAGTTATTAATAATGAACATAAGTCAATCTATTTTTCGTTATTTCGTATGAACCCACTTCGGAGGCCTTAACCCTTTCGTGGCCGGAACTGCGCTGATGGAGCATTAACCCATTACCCAACAGAAGGGCCCTGTGCCAATGCATTCTCTTATATATGCGATTCGACCATAGGTCGCCTCGCATATATAAGAGAATGCATTGGCTTAACACATTAAAAATTATAAAATTGTTAAAGAATGTAAGACAAAATGGTAAAAAGTGTTAAAAAAAGATCGCGGGTAATACTGAAGATCGAAGGACTACATTTACATGCAAATTACTATATATAGTTTATGTTTTATCGTGAGTGGTGCTACAACATGCCACTCGGGAATGGAATCAGATACGAGAATTTTTAACAGTCGCAAATTCAATGCCTATTCATGAAACGACATGTCTGCAATTTGAAGTTGTACGCCCCCTCCCTCCCCCCTATGGTCGACTCGCATATATAAGAGAATGCATTGGCACAGGGCATAACTGTAACCATCACAATGTGGTCAATGGGCCGGCTCCAATGATATCCATATTTGTATGGTTTTATTGAGACAGACCCAAGATAATTTAGGCTGTTGCAGCTTTATTTGGCCGTTTTTGGCCGGTTTGTTGGGTAAAGGGTTATGGAGCCTGTGCCATTGCATTATCTTATTTATCACATAATTTGCCCATAAAAGCAGTTTCATAATTATCGACAATAGACACGTTTAATAACAGCGCGTGCGATGACGTCACATCGTTCTTCAAATGACTTGCGATCGCTGCGGTTTTTATCGTTGTTTTCGATGGATATTTCGCATTGCTTCGCGTTTATTTGATCATGTGATAAAAAGTATCTCACACTCGTCCTATTTTATACGTAATTTATCAACCTCGTCCACTAAATTCTATTTGAGCCTCGGTAAACCTCGGCTCAAATCGAATTTAGTGAACTCGGTTGATAAATTCCGTATAAAATAGAAACTCATGTGAGATCCTCTATATATTCAACTCTCCCATAGGGAGCCTCGGATATATACCAGAATTCACTGGCTTACAAGGTCAAGGCAAATATTATTAGGCTCGCTATTTATGTGTTAACACCTGACGCATATCGTCAAAATACGATTGTCGCGATCCCGAATTTTTTTTTAAAAGATTTTACTCACATTGACAAAACAGAATTAAAACAATGCCATTGTAATTTATTTTATAATAAGTTGGTAACAAACAAAAAAAAGAAGACACGAATAACATCAAAGGAGACCTAAATCGCCATCAGTTGCCGCGATGCTTTTCCCGAAAGTGGATTTTTCGCTCTTTTTTTTCAAGCAAGTGTATCTTGAAAACCGCCACAGCTCCAATGAGTCTTGTGTCTCTGTGTTTGTACATAATTGTTTGTGCATGAAATGTTTGTGTAATTCCTTATTTATATTCTATGTATTTTGCTTGATAAAATATTGACTCTTCAGAAATGGAGGAATAAAAGATATATATATTAGGCATATATATAAATTATAATATAAAATATATTGGTTTTGTGAATGCACCACCTCAGAATTCAGTTAAAACGATTTGTCCTTCATATTATTACAAAAACTACGGCTTATTACTGCATGTTTCTCATTCACCACATCAGAAAGCCTCTAAATGCGGACCAAAAATCTACTAATGGGATTAAATACACGCCCGATACTTCGCAATATTCTACATTCCAACTGAGACATACGTCATCAGCAAAGTTAGCTGTTATATTATACATTGTGTTCTCGAAATAGGATATTCAAGAGTGACCCAGCCATTGTTTATTCCTAAACGTCGAAAGCAATCAACGCTGTCATAAAAGTTACATACTGCAACAATGAGACATCCGCGAAGATGCATCCGCGAAACCCCGAAATATATGTTGTCCTGCGAGATATCCCCATCGCTATAGCTCCATTGACTCGACCAGGTCAGCATTACTACAATTTTCTAAAATAACTCGCATTGCGTGAAACCCGAAATATATTGTCCTGCCAGATATCCCCATCGCCCCATTGGCAAGGCCAGATGAGCGTAGCAATAAACACCCATAATATTGGGCGTAATAAAAAGCACCTTCCGATCATACGTTGACGAAGCTTACATGGACATGCATACTAAAAGCTCTAAATCCAAACTCAATTCCACTCTACAGTCGAGGATTTCTTTATTTATTGAAGATGGCTTCCAAAGTGGCAGCCATAAATGAAGTTTTCGATATGAGGTTAATGCTCAAAGTTGCTAAATTATGCGGCATTTTCACGTTTGCCGGCGGTTTCTTTCCGACTATTGTTCAATTTCAATGTGGCTTCTAAGAGATACACACGACTGTCTACGTGCCCTTTATTAATTTTACAGGTAAGCATATAATAATTTTGTTTTGTTATTATCACCATTATCATATGTGACCCGCCATATCAAATCCAGGATTTGTTTACCCTGTGCCAATGCATTCTCTTATATATGCGAGTCGACCAGAGGTCGCCTCGCATATATAAGAGAATGCATTGGTCTAACAATTTTTTATCATTTTTTTAAAATAAATGTTTCTTACAATTTTTAGGACATAAAATAAAAAAAACATCCATTACCCTGCAGGGAGCCCCACACGTATATAGAAGCATATAGAAAAGTGTCGTATGCTCATGTTTGTCTGGGGCTCTGTATGGGTGAAATTATAAAATTGTTAAAGAATACAAGAAAAAATTATTAAAATTGTAAAAAATTGTTAGGCCAATGCATTCTCTTATATATGCGAGGCGACCTATGTTCGACTCGCATATATAAGAGAATGCATTGGCACAGGGTAAAAACATCCCGACTTACGACTGGATTTGATATGGCGGGTCACATATAATAAATCTTTTTTGTTATTATCACCATTAACATATAAGCTTGTAAATAATATACAATTAAAGATGGTCTATCTCTTTGTAATCATGTGCGATATAGTTCCCTGGTATCAAATATTAGATATGAATCGAAGACTCCTGTCCGAAAAATGCTTCTATCGATTAATATTCATTATATATATTTCGAATATTTTCTGGTCTAAAAGCATGTGGTTGTTTGGCTAACGAACAATATTGGTTATTGTTAACAGAGATCAGAAATGTTATTGTGCAATTTTGTCACAAGTAAACGTTAATTAGACTCATTATGGAATAAAACAATACAAACAATCTGGGACATTTGGCGTTCGGAACGTAGCCATTGGAACAGCCTAATGATCTCTATCACTATATGGTATCGTCTGAATGGTCTGTTCTAAAAATAGAACAAGAAAGTGTCCCACGAAATCATCTAATTTCATAATAAATTATTCCAAATAAAATCACTATTAATCGATCGAAGCGTTTCCGGACAGGGGTCTTCAATTCGTATTTATTATTTGATACTATTTCAAATTTGTTGTTTAACCCTTTACCCAACAGAACGACCCTGTGCCAATGCATTCTCTTATATATGCGAGTCGACCATAGGTCGCCTCGCATATATAAGAGAATGCATTGGCTTAACACATTAAATATTATAAAATTGTTAAAGAATGTAAGAAAAATGGTAAAAAGTGTTAAAAAAAGATTTTTTTTAGGCCAATGCATTCTCTTATATATGCGAGGCGACCTATGGTCGACTCGTATATATAAGAGAATGCATTGGCACAGGGCATAACTGTAACTATCACAATGTGGTCAAGGAGCCGGTTCCAATGATATCCATATTTGTATGGTTCTATTGAGACAGACCGAAGATATTTTAGGCTGTTGAAGCTTTATTTGGCCGGTTTTGGCCGGGTTGTTGGGTAAAGGGTTAAAGAGAGAGAGTCCATCTTTTTTTTAAACAATCAAGTCAATCTAGTACATGGATCCGATAGACCATATTTAACCCTTTCACGACGGGAGCTGCGATGGTACAGCATTAAATATCACATGCCAGAGTATTCACTTAAATATGCGAGTCCATATAAAGAGAGCCTCGCATGAATAATATAATGCACGCATACAAGGTCAAGGTAACTATTGTTAGCCCAATGCATTCTCTTATAAATGCGAGGCTCCCTATGAGAATGCATTGGCACAGGGTTTTCGCAAAATATCAGGAAGCTCCAGTCATGGAAGGGTTTAGAACCCGATGTGACTTGTGGAAGATTATATCAGAGATTTTGGTAGATGCATCCTATTGAGAAATTTCTTTATCTCCATCTCGTTGTGACGTTGGACGACGGGCATTGTAGATACTCCTGTCGTATTTTTCAGAAGTCTGGGTTTCTGCTTGAACGACGGGTGTGTGACGTGCGTGTTCACACCGCCGCTCGAGATATCCCACGAGTTCGGATGCAGTATGGTTTCGTTCCGGATAATGTTTCGCAGTTTTTCCTTCCTTTCATTGACCCGTCTCTTCCGAGCTTTATGATTCACTTCCTTCGTGTAGCCCAAGAATTTCCTGTACAGATTATTATATATAATAATAATTTTAGAGAATACCCCAAATTTGATTCTGAGAACCCCCTGCCCCACATTAAAGCTCGTGGATCACATTTTACCCGCCTTCTCCACACTATAACGCTGGAGGGGTCAGGTACATTACTGAATGTTTTCAGATTTGTGCAGTCTTTGACAAGGAACCAGTCTATTCAACAAGTTAATAAGATGCAATGAATGCGCGCAAATAAACAGACACGAGAGTAGCAGAAACAATGGCAGACGACAGCTAGATATAAATATTCATTCACTGAGTAATTATATAATTTTTGAGACGACAATCTGTTATTAAAGAGTAGTTCTACATACATGAAGTAGAACTTTAAACAGCTGTTACGAATTTCGCGCATTAGTTTGGGGGGGGGGGTATGATTTATATCTATTGGCAACTGTCGTGGCCTGTGAAGCTGACAGCTATAATATATATATATATATATATCTTTATATCTTGGACAACTTGATGACATCTTAAAATCACCTAAATTCACCAGAGAGCTTCCAACAGTAATCATTGAAATTAATGGGACAGGCAATGCACTCGAATCTAGTGGCTATAAGTGTGCAAAAATAGTAGGATTTCGGTAACACTTACTCGAAGGTTATGTCATCTTCGCTACCATTACCACTGGCCACCTTGGCTGCTATCGTGTCTGCTACAATTTTTCTTTCAAAATTGTGTAATGGGAAGTTATACATCTGGAAATAGGAAAGCGCGTGATATAGTTTGTCAATTGTAGTCAATTTTACACAATCAGATGTCGGCGAAGGCGTTATTATTACCACTTGATTTTAGAGTTATCCATCTTTATCTGCAAGGCCGTCCGTTTGATCTCGTTCTCGATTTTCAAGAAAGGGTTTCTCCACAATTTCTGATTCTAAAATTGTTTTTGACCGCGCGAATTGACATATGACGCAATGTTAAATAAATGCTATTCCTGTGTATCAAGTATACAATTCATTTTTCGCTAACATCTATACGGCAGCGTAAAACAGCCACCACACTTTATTTACTATCTTGATTAAACATCTTACTATCTTGATAAATCAACTTAGCTACCTTGATTAATCAACTTAGCTCTCTTGATTAATCTATTTAGTTCTCTTGATTAATCAACATACATACCTTGATTAATAAACTTAGCTATCTTGATTAATAAACTTAGTTATCTTGATTGATCTATTTATTTCTCTTGATTAATCAACATGCATACCTTGATTAATAAACTTAGCTATCTTGTGTAATCAACTTAGCTATCTTGATTAATCAACTTAGCTCTCCTGATTAATCTATTTAGTTCTCTTGATTAATCAACATACATACCTTGATTAATAAACTTAGCTATCTTGTGTAATCAACTTAGCTATCTTGATTAATCTATTTATTTCTCTTGATTAATCAACATACATACCTTGATTAATAAACTTAGCTATCTTGATTAATCAACTTAGCTCTCTTGATTAATCTATTTAGTTCTCTTGCTTACTTAACATACATACCTTGATTAATAAACTTAGCTATCTTGTGTAATCAACTTAGCTATCTTGATTAATCTATTTAGTTCTCTTGATGTAATCAACATACATACCTTGATTAATAAACTTAGCTATCTTGATTAATCAACTTAGCGCTCTTGATTGACCTATTTATTTCTCTTGATTAATCAACATGCATACCTTGATTAATAAACTTAGCTACCTTGATTCATCAACTTAGCTCTCTCGATAATCTATTTAGTTCTCTTGATTACTTAACATACATACATTGATTAATAAACTTAGCTATCGTGTGTAATCAACTTAGCTATCTTGATTAATCTATTTAGTTCTCTTGGTGTAATCAACATACATACCTTGATTAATAAACTTAGCTATCTTGATTAATCAACTTAGCGCTCTTGATTGATCTATTTATTTCTCTTGATTAATCAACATGCATACCTTGATTAATAAACTTAGCTACCTTGATTAATCAACTTAGCTCTCTCGATTAATCTATTTAGTTCTCTTAATTAATCAACATACATACCTTGATTAATAAACTTAGCTCTCTTGATTAATCTATTTAGTTCTCTTGATTAATCAACATACATACCTTGATTAATAAACTTAGCTCTCTTGATTAATCTATTTATTTCTCTTGATTAATCAACATACATACCTTGATTAATAAACTTAGCTATCTTGATTAATCAACTTAGCTCTCCTGATTAATCTATTTAGTTCTCTTGATTAATCAACATACATACCTTGATTAATAAACCTAGCTATCTTGTGTAATCAACTTAGCTATCTTGATTAATCTATTTAGTTTTCTTGATTACTTAACATACATACCTTGATTAATAAACCTAGCTATCTTGTGTAATCAACTTAGCTCTCTTGATTAATCTATTTAGTTCTCTTGATTAATCAACATACATACCTTGATTAATAAACTTAGCTCTCTTGATTAATCTATTTAGTTCTCTTGATTAATCAACATACATACCTTGATTAATAAACTTAGCTCTCTTGATTAATCTATTTATTTCTCTTGATTAATCAACATACATACCTTGATTAATAAACTTAGCTATCTTGATTAATCAACTTAGCTCTCCTGATTAATCTATTTAGTTCTCTTGATTAATCAACATACATACCTTGATTAATAAACCTAGCTATCTTGTGTAATCAACTTAGCTATCTTGATTAATCTATTTAGTTTTCTTGATTACTTAACATACATACCTTGATTAATAAACCTAGCTATCTTGTGTAATCAACTTAGCTATCTTGATTAATCTATTTAGTTTTCTTGATTACTTAACATACATACCTTGATTAATAAACCTAGCTATCTTGTGTAATCAACTTAGCTATCTTGATTAATCTATTTAGTTTTCTTGATTACTTAACATACATACCTTGATTAATAAACTTAGCTATCTTGTGTAATCAACTTAGCTCTCTTGATTAATCTATTTAGTTTTCTTGATTAATCAACATACACACCTTGATTAATAAACTTAGCTATCTTGTGTAATCAACTTAGCTAACTTGATTAATCTATTTATTTCTCTTGATTAATCAACATACATACCTTAATTAATAAACTTAGCTATCTTGTGTAATCAACTTAGCTATCTTGATTAATCTATTTATTTCTCTTGATTAATCAACATACATACCTTGATTAATAAACTTAGCTATCTTGATTAATCAACTTAGCTATCTTGATTAATCTATTTAGTTCTCTTGATTTAATCAACATACATACATACCTTGATTAATAAACTTAGCTATCTTATGTAATCAACTTAGCTATCTTGATTAATCTATTTAGTTCTCTTGATTAATCAACATACATACCTTGATTAATAAACTTAGCTATCTTGATTAATAAACTTAGCTACCTTGATTAATCAACTTAGCTCTCTTGATTAATCTATTTAGTTCTCTTAATTAATCAACATACATACCTTGATTAATAAACTTAGCTATCTTGTGTAATCAACTTAGCTCTCTTGATTAATCTATTTAGTTCTCTTGATTAATCAACATACATACCTTGATTAATAAACTTAGCTATCTTGTGTAATCAACTTAGCTATCTTGATTAATCTATTCAGTTCTCTTGATTAATCAACATACATACCTTGATTAATAAACTTAGCTATCTTGATTAATAAACTTAGCTACCTTGATTAATCAACTTAGCTCTCTTGATTAATCTATTTAGTTCTCTTAATTAATCAACATACATACCTTGATTAATAAACTTAGCTATCTTGTGTAATCAACTTAGCTCTCTTGATTAATCTATTGAGTTCTCTTGATTACTCAACATACATACCTTGATTAATAAACTTAGTTATCTTGATTAATCAACTTAGCTCTCTTGATTAATCTATTGAGTTCTCTTGATTACTCAACATACATACCTTGATTAATAAACTTAGTTATCCTGATTAATAAACTTAGCTATCTTGATTAATAAACTTAGTTATCTTGATTAATCAACTTAGTTCTCTTGATTAATATATTTAGTTCTTTTGATTGATCTATTTAGTTATTTTGATTTAATCAACATACATACCTTGATTAATAAACTTAGCTATCTTGATTAATAAACTTAGTTATCTTGATTAATCAACTTAGTTCTCTTGATTAATATATTTAGTTCTTTTGATTAATAAACTTAGCTCTCTTGATTAATCAACTTAGTTCTCTTGATTAATAAACTTCGCTATCTTGTGTTATCAACTTATATCAGTCTAAGTTGATTAATGAAGATAGCTAAGTTGATTAATGAAGATAGCTAAGTTGATTAATCAAGAGAGTTAAGTTGATTAATCAAGATAGTAAGTTGATTAATCAAGAGAGCTAAGTTGATTAATGAAGATAGCTAAGTTGATTAATCAAGAGAGTTAAGTTGATTAATCAAGATAGTAAGTTGATTAATCAAGAGAGCTAAGTTGATAAATGAAGATAGCTAAATTGATAAATATAGATAGCTAAGTTGATAAATATAGATAGCTAAGTTGATTAATGAAGATATATAGTAAGTAGAAGTGGTGTGGCTATTCTAGGCTGCCTTACCTCGAGCCTCTTGCTAAACTCCTTTCTCGGAATACGACCGAGGTTCTTCTTATCGAATGTTCGAATGAGTTCTATCGATCTCAGCTTCATTCCTCGCAGGTGATCGAGAATCTTCTCCATTGGGTCTCGCTCGTACACTGAAAAGAGACAAATCAGAATTTATCCTCCAATCGCCGGACGTGTCCGGTATGACAGAGTATATACACGGTAAACACTGTTGCTCATCTGTTCCCCGAAAATCATTCCTGTACCGCTTTATGTTCCTCTTCGATTTTGATCATGTCCCCATTCGATTATGATTTTGTTTTGTTTTTGGAAGATGAAAAGGCTGGAACACTTAGACAAAACGGCAGATAGGTGAGTTTGTCAGCATTCATTTTGGTCATTGTGATGGTGATAACTAAATACAACTCGTGTCGAACTGTTATTTCACTCTTATTTGCCTTCAAATAGCATTTCAACTAATTCAACTGGGTACCATTAGTTATACATTGAGCAAATCAGCACGTTCCTATAACCGCTTCTATGTGAAAAATACAGGGAAAGTTCACCCGAAAATGTTCCACTTCTTAGACGATTTTGGTTTCCATGATCACTTCTTTGCGGCTCCATTTCTTTGGCGTTTAATCAAATTTTGAGGCCTCAAAACTAATCGAATTCAGGCCATATTCCCTAATTATATGACAATCCGTTATTATAGGGATTTCCTGTCCACACATGAGCTTGATTCGCGAGTAAATGAAACACATTTGACGCAACAAACCCAAATTATGATATTACATATCCAAAAATATTCAGGCCTACATGCATATGTATTCTGTCAAACCGTTATAGAAATTAAAGGGGCTTTAAAATTGGATATACGGGAATAGCATTCACGAAGAAGTGGTTGGTTCAAGTTTTGCAGAAATGTGCGATCCGTGACTTGGGATGCATGGGGTGGGGGGGGGGGGGGTGAACACAGAGAAAGTATCTTCGCTATCAAATCGTGAACGCCGATAAAGTATCTTTCGCTATCTAATCGTGAACGCCGATAAAGTATCTTTCGCTATCTAATCGTGAACGCCGATAAAGTATCTTTCGCTATCTAATCGTGAACGCCGATAAAGTATCTTTCGCTATCTAATCGTGAACGCCGATAAAGTATCTTTCGCTATCTAATCGTGAACGCCGATAAAGTATCTTTCGCTATCTAATCGTGAACGTCGATAAAGTATCTTTCGCTATCTAATCGTGAACGCCGATAAAGTATCTTTCGCTATCTAATCGTGAACGCCGATAAAGTATCTTTCGCTATCTAATCGTGAACGCCGATAAAGTATCTTTCGCTATCTAATCGTGAACGCCGATAAAGTATCTTTCGCTATCTAATCGTGAACGCCGATAAAGTATCTTTCGCTATCTAATCGTGAACGCCGATAAAGTATCTTTCGCTATCTAATCGTGAACGCCGATAAAGTATCTTTCGCTATCTAATCGTGAACGCCGATAAAGTATCTTTCGCTATCTAATCGTGAACGCCGATAAAGTATCTTTCGCTATCTAATCGTGAACGCCGATAAAGTATCTTTCGCTATCTAATCGTGAACGCCGATAAAGTATCTTTCGCTATCTAATCGTGAACGCCGATAAAGTATCTTTCGCTATCTAATCGTGAACGCCGATAAAGTATCTTTCGCTATCTAATCGTGAACGCCGATAAAGTATCTTTCGCTATCTAATCGTGAACGCCGATAAAGTATCTTTCGCTATCTAATCGTGAACGCCGATAAAGTATCTTTCGCTATCTAATCGTGAACGCCGATAAAGTATCTTTCGCTATCTAATCGTGAACGCCGATAAAGTATCTTTCGCTATCTAATCGTGAACGCCGATAAAGTATCTTTCGCTATCTAATCGTGAACGCCGATAAAGTATCTTTCGCTATCTAATCGTGAACGCCGATAAAGTATCTTTCGCTATCTAATCGTGAACGCCGATAAAGTATCTTTCGCTATCTAATCGTGAACGCCGATAAAGTATCTTTCGCTATCTAATCGTGAACGCCGATAAAGTATCTTTCGCTATCTAATCGTGAACGCCGATAAAGTATCTTTCGCTATCTAATCGTGAACGCCGATAAAGTATCTTTCGCTATCTAATCGTGAACGCCGATAAAGTATCTTTCGCTATCTAATCGTGAACGCCGATAAAGTATCTTTCGCTATCTAATCGTGAACGCCGATAAAGTATCTTTCGCTATCTAATCGTGAACGCCGATAAAGTATCTTTCGCTATCTAATCGTGAACGCCGATAAAGTATCTTTCGCTATCTAATCGTGAACGCCGATAAAGTATCTTTCGCTATCTAATCGTGAACGCCGATAAAGTATCTTTCGCTATCTAATCGTGAACGCCGATAAAGTATCTTTCGCTATCTAATCGTGAACGCCGATAAAGTATCTTTCGCTATCTAATCGTGAACGCCGATAAAGTATCTTTCGCTATCTAATCGTGAACGCCGATAAAGTATCTTTCGCTATCTAATCGTGAACGCCGATAAAGTATCTTTCGCTATCTAATCGTGAACGCCGATAAAGTATCTTTCGCTATCTAATCGTGAACGCCGATAAAGTATCTTTCGCTATCTAATCGTGAACGCCGATAAAGTATCTTTCGCTATCTAATCGTGAACGCCGATAAAGTATCTTTCGCTATCTAATCGTGAACGCCGATAAAGTATCTTTCGCTATCTAATCGTGAACGCCGATAAAGTATCTTTCGCTATCTAATCGTGAACGCCGATAAAGTATCTTTCGCTATCTAATCGTGAACGCCGATAAAGTATCTTTCGCTATCTAATCGTGAACGCCGATAAAGTATCTTTCGCTATCTAATCGTGAACGCCGATAAAGTATCTTTCGCTATCTAATCGTGAACGCCGATAAAGTATCTTTCGCTATCTAATCGTGAACGCCGATAAAGTATCTTTCGCTATCTAATCGTGAACGCCGATAAAGTATCTTTCGCTATCTAATCGTGAACGCCGATAAAGTATCTTTCGCTATCTAATCGTGAACGCCGATAAAGTATCTTTCGCTATCTAATCGTGAACGCCGATAAAGTATCTTTCGCTATCTAATCGTGAACGCCGATAAAGTATCTTTCGCTATCTAATCGTGAACGCCGATAAAGTATCTTTCGCTATCTAATCGTGAACGCCGATAAAGTATCTTTCGCTATATAATCGTGAACGCCGATAAAGTATCTTTCGCTATCTAATCGTGAACGCCGATAAAGTATCTTTAGTTTAAACAGTATTTATTTTTCCCTCTATGGACATTCAGATAAATAATTACAATAGATACAAATTTAGAAGAAAAATGGGATTAGGCAACAAGCCATAGGCTTATTTGAAGCCCTCTCCCTTGACAATGGCACAGCCCTACTTGACTGCAAGTCAAGTAGGGGTAAATAATAGAGGCATAAAAAAGATCCATAGAAAGAAGAAATATGAGGTGGAGGCGAGACAAAGAGACAGAAGATAATGTCAGAATTTTAGAGAGAAGGTCAGAGAGTACAGAGTGTGAGGTGTAATTATATATCTGAACATGCATATAATTAATTTCAAATAAACCAAAAAGATATATAATAACACATTTCAAGGAAATAAAAAGTATTTATACATAATTTGTGATTGAAAAATAACCATGTGAACATCTGCAGTGGTCCATCGACCCGACGACCCACGTTGGAGAGATCAATAGCATCTCGGTTTATGATGTACCATGCGAGTTCAATATTGCAATTTTGGAACAGCTTAAGAGAAGAATCGTTGAAAGCGATTACTGGTTATTATAAATTTCTGAGCTGCCATGAAGATTTTCTTATTAGTTTCATAGGATAATTCATCAGATCCCCATAGTAATAATTCACTAGTTATTGTTAAATCAGATAGGGTATTAAGGAGTTCTTCTCTGTGAGAGGTATATTGCGCGCATTCCAGAAAAAAATGTCTAGCAGTTTCAATGCAACCACACATGCAATAAGGCAAGTCTTTGATGTGGTTATCTTTTAGATCGCTGTTAAGATTGCTACATCTTAATCTCAGCCTGGTGTGGTAAATTTGAGCTGTCCTAGAATAGCTGGTAAAGTAGTATTTAGGCTTTAATATATCAGGTTTAAGATTGCGTTTGAAATCGCCTATTGAAGTTGCTTCTTTAACAGAGTCTGGGAGTACATTCCACGAACGGACAGACGACGGAAGAAAGGATTGCATATAGTAATCATTATTACTATCAGGGGGGCGTTTCATTGTATTTCTAGTGTTGTGGTCATGTAATGAGTTACTTTCTGGGGGTACCATATTACTAATATAAGGTGGTGCCCTACCGGTTTTCATTTTGAAGAATTGGATCAATTTATGCTGCTTGCGTCTATCGTCAAGATATTCCCACCCGGCCTCATCTATCAACTTGGCATTACTAACACTTCGGGTGGCACCGGTAACTATTCTCGCCATTTCATATTGGATGTCTTCAATATCATCTCGTAAGTAGTCCGGACAATTATCCCAAACGGGGGAGGCATATTCTAAAATTGGTCGAATGAAAGTGAAATAAATTTTTTCGAGAGACTTTCTGCTCAGCCTATATTTAAAACGTTTGATCATATTTAATTTTTTCCAGGCTTTCTCGGTTATTGAATTAATGTGTGTATTCCAAGTGCCACGATCGTCAAATGTTAAACCTAAATGTTTATGCGCTTGCACATCGGTGATTATGGAATTTCCCATAAATAAAATGGGGTGAAACGGTTGATCATTCTTGCGCGAAACTAGTAGTGTTTCAGTCTTGAGAGGATTAAATTTAACAAGCCATTTTACAGACCAACTGACTATCGTTTCAATATCTCGGTTGATTACACCAGCGGCTATATTAGGATTTTCAACTGTAAGAAAGATAGAGGTGTCATCAGCAAAAAGACGAATGTTGCACACGAGATTTTCAGTTATGTCATTTATATATATTAAGAATAACAGGGGTCCTAAAATTGACCCCTGAGGGACACCAGCAGTAGTTGCACGCCATTCAGATAGTTCATTGTCAGCTGACACCCTCTGCTTTCTAAATTCCAAGTAGGAAACGAGAAGATTATACACATTTTCCGTAATGCCAATTTTTTTTAGTTTGAGAAAAAGCCCTTTATGCCACACCTTGTCAAAGGCCTTGCTCATATCACAAAATACGCAACGAACCTCTTTGCCTTCATCTAGTGATCTACATATAGAATCATAAACTTCAGTCAACTGGTACACAGTCGAATCACCTCTTTTAAAACCAGACTGGTACATAGAAAGTAACCCGTTTTTATCAAGAAACGTCCACAAATGTTTATATATGCATTTCTCGAAAACTTTCGATAAACAGCTTAACAATGAAATTGGGCGGTAATTCGATAGAATGCTTGGATCTCCACTTTTAAAAACTGGACATACATTCGACAGCTTCCACTCAGAAGGATAATAACAGTTTTCACTAAATGCATTGCATAACAGTGTTATAGGTTCACAGAGTGATTTGGCACATTGTTTTAGGACCCTAGGATTTATCATATCTGGACCGCACGCCGTAGATGGTTTCATACCATTTAGAGCATCATAAACGTCAATTGTCGTTATTTTGAGCTCACCCAGCGTAGGGTTGCCCGTTACTAGTAGAGTTTGTATGGGAAGATCATGTACAGAATCATCTATGCTGGATATATCACAAAAGTATGAATTTAAAGCATTAACTTTATCTACAGTAGAAATAATGTGCTCGCCATTGAGTTGGAGAGGGGGTAGTGAATTGCGCTTACCATTTGAGATTAATTTCTGAAATTGTTTCCACCATGTTGAGTTGTCGGAGTCATTAATAAGTATTGCATCAAGTTTGTTATCATAATCCAATTTGGCTTTCCGGACTGCGCTAATGACTTCGTTTCGTTTCGCCCGAAATTTACTCCATGTATTAGGTGTGTTTTTGATTTTAGCACTTTTATGCAATCTATTTCGTTGTCTCATTAGTTGTCTTAAACCGCAAGTAAGCCATTCTGGAACGTCCCTTCTAATATGTACAACCTTACTTGGTATAAGTTCCTGGCAAACTTGGTGGATTTTATCAGTATAGTGAGTTACGAGAGCAGACACGGGAGTGGTGCGGACAATATCCCGGTAATCCCAAGCAGAAAACGTATGATTCATTGCCTCGAAGTTAGCTCTATCGAAATTCCATATTCGTCGAGTAATTATTGACGCACGTTCAATGTGGAAGTTTAGTGTAATTTTTATGGGACAATGGTACCGTATCATTTCTGGAAAGAAAGGGGACATAACTTCAGTTTTATCAATAATATCACTATAATTTGTTAAAAACAGATCCAGAGTGGTTTCTGAAGACTCCGTGAAATGAGTGCATTCATTAACTAACTGGATTAATCCACATCTAGTTTTTAGACCATTTATTTTTGAGGCGCAGCTCGCGGAATTGTAGTTTTCATTGAAGTCACCTCCAATAATAACCTTATGCACATCATCAATAGCATTTTTAATATTTATTTCGATGCTGTCCCATGACGAGACTGGCGAGTTTGGTGGTCTGTAAAAACATCCAATTAAAATTTTCTTACCACTAAGACACACTTCCACCCACACAGATTCAATATTTGGATCTATAAGATCAGGCCTCATTTTAAACGGTAGAGTATTTCTCAGAAATATACAGACACCACCTCCTGTTGTGTCTAATCCCCTATCGTTGCGTATAGGTTCATGATATCCATGAAGCATAATTTCAGAATTAGGAACAGACTGGTCTAGCCAGGTTTCAGTAAAAAGACAAATATCATAATCGGTCAATTCCGCATTGAGGGTGTCCATTTTATGTCGTATACTCTGAGTATTCAATTGTATTATAGAACATGTGTTATCGGTTGCAGGATATCCTGGTATAGGCCCAGGGTTAGTTTCGATATTTCCGCTTAAAATAATCAGCAATATAATAAGGTCTATCAATAATACAACAACTAGAAGGAATATGGGCATCTTTGTATGATAACAAGAAATGCCATCACATTTGTAAGTTCGCTCAATATTCATTTTCATGAGATTATCTAGTACTGATTCAGTTTCTCGCAAGTGTAAGAATAACAGTGATACAAGTATAACGATCGCCACCTCAGGAGAAATGCCTCGGAATCTTAGAATAAGATATAGCAATGTAAGCTGAGAAGATAATCTATCTAGTCTGAACTTTTTCGGTAACCGAGACGATCTGATAAAATAACAGCCGATCCTCGCCCGATAGCTAACAATGTCTATCATTTAATAATATAATTACTTACAAATGGGGAGGACCGGCTCGCGACATAAACCCAGTGAATGACATCCGGTCGCCGGACCACTTCAGATTGTTTGTTCACAAAAAGAGAAAGAGAAAAGAGCAACAAATTAAGAAATGTATAAACAGGAGACATTCCAAGTATGTATAAGCAAGCAGAGTGTGGGTCCAAGGAAAGGGAGAGAGTAATAGGAAATAAGAATAGAAACATAAACATTCTGTAATTATGCAAGTCCGCCCATATACGGGCAGTGGCTATATGATATATTAATTACTTCATGGCTATTTAAGATGGTATATAATTAATGTTGATAGGCATGTATTATATAATTCAAATATTAAAAAAGACAGAAGAAATGTGTATATGACAATATGTTGACACCGCGGTGAGATAGGGATCCAGTTGTGCGCGAAATCATATAACTTAGTCCAGCTTAATAAGTATGGGAGATAAACTATTTCAGTTATCATTCCGTTGGAAAGTCAGAGGCACCGATTTGGAACCAGAGAACACAGTGATAATTCATGAACATGAGGACGTATATATATGGTGCTATCCATCCGAACTACAATTTTATATAAATTACATAGTTAGGGATATATCGTAAAAGGTATAATACATGGTATTGGAATTAAGTTTCATCTCAAAAAAAGAAGGAAATAAAGTTTCGGCTCAAAGAGAGGAAAGATAAACAATACATACATATATACTTACTATACACACATAACATACCAATAGTGATACATTAGTTATAATACGATTGACCTTCATGCGCATAACATGCACTCTAGCTGAACCTCATTAAAATACTTATGAAATGACACGCGTATATCACTTGTACACTAGCTGAATCTCATTAAGGAGGTCTAAGAATATCTATGATACATGTTAGTATACGAGGTGTCGACACAGCAACAAAATAATTATACAAAAAAAAAATAAAAAAAATAATAATATTCTAATACAGTATATAATGAAAGTCCGGTTATAGGCTTCATGCGCATAACATGAGCTACATCCGAGCCTCATTAAAATACTTGTGAATGTCACCAAGGTTGTTATGCCTTTCAGCGTCAACATTATACATAGTATGATTACTCAATGTAATAGGCATCGGCTAGATATCATACATGTAACATTGTACTTTAGCTGAACCTCATTAGAAGGCTCGAGTATATCCTCAAAGTTATAATGCATGTAAGTTTGCAAAATTTCGACTCAAGACAGGGGAATATCATTAGTCATTGTGATAAGTTTTAAGTATCAATGATTTCGATTAATATTAGGAATAAACGCTTATATAATTAATATGTATAAGGACAAATATACGTTCTCATTGCGTGTATACTTTGTGTGAACCTCATTGAACGTTCATGAAAATGTCGCCAATACCATAACGCATGTAAGTACATACGTTGTTAACAGGAACGAGAAAGCACACCCGATCACACGTAACTATATTTTGGCAAAACCTCACTAACAGCTGTCGAAAGAATTCGGTAAAGTCGCCAAGAGAGCGTACGAGTTTTAGGCTCAAGAAAAGAAGAACAGTATACAATAGAGTTGTACAGTATGAAAACAATCTACCAGTATGGATAACAAGGGATGCACCACATATACTCACCACATGCACGTCAGCCAACAGAACAAATTTTTTATTGTAGTCTGCTCCAAACAATTGTGGTCGACAGTCGAAACATTCCGCGCTTGTTTTGCACAGCTTAATCGCTGTGGATGGCGGTCACTTGAGAGTGGGTCAGGGTGTGTGATTTTATCAGTGTCAATTGGCCCGCATTACAATCACGAGCGAGTAGTATTGCACCAAATTTAGGTCACGATTTGTGCGGTGTTTCACAATAGGCCAGTGAGGATCAACACATATGGTATTGCACCAAATTTAGGTCACGATTTATGCGGCGTTTCACAATAGGACAGTGAGGGTCAACACATATGGACATTTAGGAGGAAGGACGCAGTAATCGATGACGTATCGTGTTACGTGAATATAGGACAATAGATACATGTATTCATTGATTATTTCGTAAGTATATTATATTCATGCGAAAATGTAGTTACTTGGATATTTGATATATTTTTTCATACAGCCATTTGGCCACTATATGTATACATAAAGGGGCTTTAGTCATCACCGGATGAGCCAGAGCACCTAATTGTTTGAGAAATATAACATTATGTATCTCTATTTTGACCAAAATTATTACTATTGCCTAGCTAAATATGGGTTTGTATAGGTCATAATTGTGTCATTTAATTTGTGAGACTGGCAGGTATACGTTGATGCACCCCTTGCATAAGATTTATAACAATGTAGTTCAACATTGTAACATCAGTTGAGAGTCCATTGTGGATTCTACATAAAGAATCAGGAATGGAACTCAGTTGGTCAACTTATAGACACAATAAGAAGTGATCAGTAAACTATGTACAGCTTTCACAATTTGGGAGCGCCCAGCGCGTCAAAATTAACCCAGACAGTAGTTCACCGTTAGTTCACCGATGAACTCTTAGATCTATAAGCGATCTTCGAAGGCGTCCATTAGTTGATGAGTATTCACTTTTTCAGCTCTACTATCATCAGTCACACGCACGAATACGTTACCATCAAATGTCCAACATTGGGCAACCTTCTTGTCTCTCTTCAAACTTCGAGCCCGTTTGAATATGGCTGCTCGGGTATGGGTGAGATCTTCATTTAGGTAGAGTTTCCCTTTATCAGAATAATCATTCATGTCGGTTGTTCCGAGACTTCGTCTATTACCGAAGAGCGACTTCCTAACTCTATATGAAGGTAGGCGGAATATGATCTGCCTGGGATTTCCTACATTAGTCGCGCTGTTACGGTTATCCGTCTTAGGACCCAGGCGGTGACTACGATGCACATCCTTCGGTTTCAGTTTCACACCAATTTTATCAGCTACCCCAATAACTATGTCATCAGTTTTTTCACCTGACTTTTCAGTTACACCGGATAAGCGAAGGTTGGTTCTGCGACCGTATTGCTGCAAGTCATCCAGTTCGGCCCGGAGTTCACGACCTAATTCAGCTCGCGCTTCCGATTCAATTTTCAGTTTATATTCTAATTTCTCGATTTTATCATCCCGCTTCTTGAGTTCGGTTTTAAGGGTGTCCATGGTTACAATATCCTTTGGTACAATTTTTGTGACTTCGTTGCACGCGGCTTCAGTTATCATGCCATGAAATATACCTCGCATAGCTTTTGCCAACGACTCTATGACTTTAGGACTGGATAAGGCATTTACCAACCCACTTTCAAAATAGACACTTGATTCGAGAAAATTTTGCTCAATGTCACTGTCGGAATCATGTTCGGAGTGAATGGGGGTACTGATGAGACGAGATTGATACAGTGGTCTGTTTTTCTTGGAATTGGTTTCAATGGAGGATGATAATGGCGATGTTCGGTCCCTCTTCGCACCTGTTATCGGTTTATCGGTTTCGCCATCCATAACGTTATGTAACTGATCATGTTCATACCCTCCAGACGGTGCAACATGGTGACTCACAGTGCCAGTTGAATTTGATTGTTGAATGTCACCTTTTTCAGTTGGAAACTCGTGTTTTTCCATAGTTTTATATTGTATCAACGATTATACACAGAAAAGAGACAATGAGTAGCAGCTATATATCGGCGATAACACAATTTAGGTTAATCCGCAGAATCGACGGTCGGTGAGTGCTTATCAGAAAATCACGAATAGACATCCAAAGTCCACATTCACTGCAAATTGACGCCAGGATAATGTGAAAACATTAAGTGTTACTGAGATATTGTAGTCAAATTAGAAAGATCTCACCCGGTTTATCAGCAATCAGTAGAAGTTCAAAGTCAAACAAACATGGCGACCGGCTCCTTTCAGTAAATCAGCCACGTCAACACACAATGTTCATTTCAATCACGTTATTTCTTGTACAAAATGAAGAATTCTTCATAGATCTAACTTAACAGCATCACAACAAGCATTTTAGATCAAAATTCAGCAGACATTCAGCTTAAGTAGAACATATATTAAACAAATAGCCCATAAATGAGCGGACTGAGAAAATTATCCACCCGCCATTCACAGCCTCGATCTCAGTATCTTTCGCTATCTAATCGTGAACGCCGATAAAGTATCTTTCGCTATCTAATCGTGAACGCCGATAAAGTATCTTTCGCTATCTAATCGTGAACGCCGATAAAGTATCTTTCGCTATCTAATCGTGAACGCCGATAAAGTATCTTTCGCTATCTAATCGTGAACGCCGATAAAGTATCTTTCGCTATCTAATCGTGAACGCCGATAAAGTATCTTTCGCTATCTAATCGTGAACGCCGATAAAGTATCTTTCGCTATCTAATCGTGAACGCCGATAAAGTATCTTTCGCTATCTAATCGTGAACGCCGATAAAGTATCTTTCGCTATCTAATCGTGAACGCCGATAAAGTATCTTTCGCTATCTAATCGTGAACGCCGATAAAGTATCTTTCGCTATCTAATCGTGAACGCCGATAAAGTATCTTTCGCTATCTAATCGTGAACGCCGATAAAGTATCTTTCGCTATCTAATCGTGAACGCCGATAAAGTATCTTTCGCTATCTAATCGTGAACGCCGATAAAGTATCTTTCGCTATCTAATCGTGAACGCCGATAAAGTATCTTTCGCTATCTAATCGTGAACGCCGATAAAGTATCTTTCGCTATCTAATCGTGAACGCCGATAAAGTATCTTTCGCTATCTAATCGTGAACGCCGATAAAGTATCTTTCGCTATCTAATCGTGAACGCCGATAAAGTATCTTTCGCTATCTAATCGTGAACGCCGATAAAGTATCTTTCGCTATCTAATCGTGAACGCCGATAAAGTATCTTTCGCTATCTAATCGTGAACGCCGATAAAGTATCTTTCGCTATCTAATCGTGAACGCCGATAAAGTATCTTTCGCTATCTAATCGTGAACGCCGATAAAGTATCTTTCGCTATCTAATCGTGAACGCCGATAAAGTATCTTTCGCTATCTAATCGTGAACGCCGATAAAGTATCTTTCGCTATCTAATCGTGAACGCCGATAAAGTATCTTTCGCTATCTAATCGTGAACGCCGATAAAGTATCTTTCGCTATCTAATCGTGAACGCCGATAAAGTATCTTTCGCTATCTAATCGTGAACGCCGATAAAGTATCTTTCGCTATCTAATCGTGAACGCCGATAAAGTATCTTTCGCTATCTAATCGTGAACGCCGATAAAGTATCTTTCGCTATCTAATCGTGAACGCCGATAAAGTATATTTAAAGGCCCTCTTAATTTTCGACACCCCCCCCCCCCCCCCCCGATCACATTTTATGAAATATATGCCATATTATATAGAATTTGAAAGAGGAAGATCCACAAAATTGTATTTTCAACTTATTCGAGGTAATAAACTGTGAACATGTTGTTTTTGTTGAGATACAGACATCTGTTCTATGATCAAGTTTCTGCACAAAGTATATTATTTCCAATGGAAGGGGAATAACTCTATATATTTATATATAGAGTTATTCCCCTTCCATTGAAAATAAACTATAGTTTGATTTATGTTGCATTCTGGGAGCCATTACGGGGGAACATATTTTATGATTTCAGCTATTTCTATTACTCCATGGGTACCTTCTGAGACACAGACGCTCTACATGGTGATGAATTATAGTATTTCAACCATATGTTATGGAATATATTGTTATTAAAACCGTATGTCAAGACACTATAAACAAAAATAATCGGTGAAACGAAAATTAAGTGGGCCTTTAACGCTGTTATATATGTGTACCTTTGAGAACACCGACTTTGTCGCTGGACTGGACTAGGTTTCCACGTATAAGTTGGAATGGTCGTCTGTTTTTTATTTCATCTGCAGAAACTAAGTTTTGTGGTTTCACATCAACATTCTGTGGATAAAAATCGGAAGGCATAGGTTACACGCTCGATCATGATACTGTGCAATGCATTAATGACATCCGTATACAGAAGAGTTCAACGCATAATAAAGTGAGTACTGTGGCTATATAAGCTATGCAGCACGAATGAAGTTGAATGCATAATATTTACCATTACAAGGTGGAGCCAGTCTACATGTAGAGTGGCAGAAGGTGTCTAATTGTCGCAAAGTCATGTCTTCCTTATAGAAATGACCGACATTGCCAGTATATTGCGTTCCCGAAATTGGGATGAAATTAAGTATCTGAGGCTGAACATCACTTTTAAAGATGGATTATCTCTTTAAATAACAAATTTGAAATAGTTGCGTGGGTATAAAATAATAATAATGAATTGACGACAACTGTCCGGAAAGGCTTCTGTCAAATTAATATTGATTTTATTTTCAATATTTTATTATGCAATATTGAGATGATTTATTGGGACACTTTATTTGTATATTTTTAGAACAGACCATTCGGGTGATACCATATATCGATAGAGAGCATTATGATGTTCATATAGCTACGGACCGAACGTCAAGTGTCCCAGATTCATTGATTGTATTGTTTTATTCCATAGTTATGAGCGATAATGAGTCTAATTAACGTGTATTTGCGACCAAAATGCACAATAAAAGTTCTGGTCTCTGTTAACAGTAACCACTATTAACCGAGATAATCGACCTTTAAGGTTAACGTCCTTGACCATTACCGTATATGTCATCATTGTTCACTATTTGATTAGATACATCCTGGCAGAGTTAGGAGAGGATTTCCACGTTATTTTGAAGTGTGAAAAATTAAAGGGTTTGAGAGTAATATACATCAAACCAGACCGAACACTTTGAAGTTGAACCAATTATTCTTTTGAAATTTTCAGAAACTCCCGAGTCTTAGGCACATGACTGTATGCACGTTCACATTTGTAGGTGCATGAGTACACTCATGTATATATATGCGCGCTCACATTTGTAGGTGCTCGAGTACACTCATGTATATAAATAAATATAAATTCGTTGATACACACCATAGACCATATATTAGTAAATATGTTATCTCGTTATATATATATATATAGAGAATACCTACGAGTTTTGGTTGAATACCCGAATTATCTCATGAGTGGGTGCAAGGAAGTACAGAATTTCCACGAGCGGCTGCAAGCCGCGAGTGGAAATTCTGTACTTCCTTGCACCCACGAATGAGATAATCCGGGTATTCAACCAAAACCCGTAGGTTTTCTTTTTATTATATGCGCTATAAACCGCACCAAAACTGCTAATTTTGTCCTACAGTTCACTTCAAATTGTTAGAAAGCTTCGACATTTGCATTTTGTTTACATTCCATCAATTGATTTGCTCACCACCGAATGACAAATATCGAGCATAGCCGCCATAAGAAATAGTCCCCATTGTTTTATTCTGAAATGATGCGAGAAAATTAATGTATACATAATTTAGTGATAAGAATATATTAAAACAAATGAGTTAACATTATAACAATTAAATAACAGTTTATGAACCGTGAAAATCAATAATTAAAACAATAGTCCGGCTGTTATTGATACGCTTTGAAACTTAATGTGATTCGCCGCTATAAACCGGAAGTAATCTCCGAAAAAGTAATACTATTGTGTTATCCATCGAGTCGGTCAGTGTTATCCATCGAGTCGGTCAGTGTTATCCATCGAGTCGGTCCAGGCGATGGATATAACGCTCTACGCCACGGCAATTTCCCACTATTTAATGGGGAAGCATATAATAAATATATATATATATATATATATGAGTAAACAAGTGTACATATATTACACGCGACATCGATGTATACTATAGAATACCACCCCATGCATATACTCAGCTTAATGATTTGTTGTGTATGTGTACATGTATTGATGATACGTAAATCTGTCATTAGCGCGCACCGCGTGTATACTGTTCGGCAATTTCTTGATAGCCGTGGTCCCATGGGCATTTTATTTATAGATAATTAGTTTTTCCGGTTTAAAAGTCGAACTGCGCGATCAGGAGGCCGAGTCCGGTAAAAGGTGTAGTTGGGAATTTCAATTTCGTTTATTGTCCTTTACATTATTATGCCAATAATGTTGATTTTTGGTTTGTGACAAGCTATGTCAATTACCAATAAAAGAAATTTATAAGATAATTCGTAAGTCTTATATTTCAACTTTTATAGATATTGTTCGTTCTGCAGCCCACCGATGGTTGTGTCGGAGACGGCCGAGTCGGCCGCCGGTTCGTTAATTAGGTACTGGTTGTTATTGCTATTTTAACGGAATTCTGAGTTGGTCACTCGCGAAACCAATATATTTTATATTCTATAATTACAATCATGGGTATGTCATATATGAGTATTGTCTCTGTGATAACTTGAATTTAATTGAATTGAGTCATTGGCTTGTCAAGGGGTGCAGGTGGGCGAGATTGGTCGAGATTGAACGAGTGAAAGAGAAATAAGTATATAACTACATTGGCAGGTTGTTGTTTCCGGACAAACTAGCTGCATGGTCTATTTTAAATTGAGCCTGTTGAATTTCGGTAAGCAACATGCAAACTTATTTGTAGCATGCTCCGACTTGTCGGACAGAAAATTGTCGTCCTTATATTTAATTACAACAAATACAAGATGAAAATAGCGTTAACACTGTTTATTACAGCAAGAATGTGTTTTATGAAGAAACAGATCGACATTTTAAAAACTGCTTCAAATTCGGAGACAACATAGTTTGTAAACGATAAATAATACCGATGCAAGTGATCCGACGGTCAAGAACATTGTAGAGTAATCACCCCTACCCCTTCTTATTCAAGTGACGTGATAGTACATACTAAACATCCATCTTACCTATGGGGGAGACAGAATATAATCGAACTATAGTGACCCCAACTAAATTGCCAAGGTCATACTCGGAGAGGCCGCGACCTATGAGTTATGCAAGTCTAACCACAAAGGAAGGAGTCTTAGGTAATAATTCCCAGTTCACCCATGGGTCAGTACAGACAAAGAGATGCACTAATGACGGCTACCAGTCATTAGCGATATATAAACCAGACATTAATCTACTCTTCAATTAGTTTCGGCTTCAGACTAATTGGCGGGCCTCAACATCAGGTCGCTAATTAATAAGCGACGCTTTCGGTCGTTCTATGACATCTATGATTGATTCACAATTATGTATCATTTACCATCACAAGCTGTTGACTATACATTGATATTAGATGTGAATAAATGATATACAAGAACTGACTTCATTCTTCCACATAGATGAAATGGTACCGTGATGCAGTTCTGCTAAGCACGACACAACGAAGTCCTAACGATCACAGCCAAACAAAGAACAGAAGCATGTATAAATTGATACAGAAGATTGCAGCCAAAACAAAGAAAAACCTTATAAATTGCTAAAGAAGATCGCAGCCAAAACAAAGAGAAACTTTATAAATTGCTACAGAAGATCGCAGCCAAAACAAAGAGAAACTTTATAAATTGCTTATTGAGGACCAGAAGAGACAGAAGAGAAAGAAGAAGAAAAAGAAGAAAGAGGCCAGACGACATAAACATTTCCAGCATAATCCAAAGACAAGAACAAAATAGACAATTTGCACTCGACAGTTGTGACAGTCAGTTATTCATTGGATTCGGTGAGTCAAACTTTTTCATTTTTGCCAGATGTGCGTTTTCACACCTTGTTAGAGGCTTGATTATTAACACCCAATTCCACCCTAAAATTTTCGCGTGGTATGGCCCTTGTCCCCAAACAATTTTCAAACAAAACAGATAACAGATTTAATTAACTGTCATGGAACCACCGCCACCCGAATCAGTAGAATATTCTAATCAAGATAATTTATTTAATCGAACTTTCAATATAGAACGAGAATGCCACCTACACGCGGCCAGTAATTCAAACATGCAAGACAAAAATATACCAAATCCCTCATTTCAAATGCCGAGCGCACAAGACACAGAATACCCTCATATCTCAATTAACGCGAGAAATAGGTCAATTTAACATGACAATGCGTGAAACTTCTGCCGCCACCCATTCACAGGCCACAGTATCTGCCATTATAGGCATGAACGCAATGGTTACATCATTTGATGGCAAACCATCAGAATTTTCAAATTGGATGCACGAAATTGAGAAATATTCTTCGACACTTGGGGCAGAGGACGAAACAATAATTAAAATAGCGGCCCAGACAAGTCGTTCATCTGTTTCCGAATTCGTGCAACGATACATCAATGACAATACGGTTAACGGCACACTAACGGTCACATGGCCTGATTTGAAAGCGCAGTTGCGATCCCGTTTCAGCGCGATAAGTGACGCACCACAGGCCCTGGTCATGTTGCGAACATTAAAACAAACACACCAGGAAACACTACCTATGTTTGCAGAGAGAATTCGATCACTCGCAAACACTGCCTTTATTGATGAAATAAATACACAGGCGGTACAAACACAATTGGTAACATTTTTTGCGGATGGCATACGCGATGACCATATCAAATATACCTTAATTAAAGATGACCCAACGTCGCTCGACCGTGCCACAGAGATCGCAATGAAACAAATGAACATTAAACAGAGGTTCAAACTTCGCTATGGTGATAGAACATCGAGGTCAAATGAACAACACCAAATACACGACTCCTTCCCACAACCCATGGAGGTTGACCATTTTAGGCGACGTCCCATACTATGGAAACCGCGCAATAATATATCTGATAGCTATGTAACTAACAAACCAGCGCACCGTGCAAATCATCACTCAAACCCACCATTCCGAATGGCACCAAGATTTCAAAACACTAACTTTAATAGACAAAACAATGACATCCGCCAGGATCGAGTAAACAATATAGACTACAACTCAAACCGGCCAAACTTCACAAATCAAAGGAAACGCCAGTTCTGCACACTATATAAGATGAACAACCACGATATACGAAATTTTAGAAGACGGATCGCCAATAACAAATAATATTTAAACATGTAAGAATGTCTTTGAAGAAGCCGCAAGGACATTCTATAAATCATAATCGTCATCATCATAATACATCACATCAGAGCGCGGGATATCAAACCAAAACCGTCTTCAAAACACCCTCAAAATTTACGACCATAAATAGATTTGCACCTAATTACCCAAAGCAAAGTGGTTATGCAACTAAACCAGCGACTGGTACCCTAAACACCAGAGCAGCACGTGTTACTATAAAAGAACAGAGACATCGTTCAGACCAGGCCAATAAATTGAAACCTAATACATCTTATCATGCTGATACGAGCACGAACAAACACGTGCATTCTCCAATTATAAATAGAAATTCCGCTGGTCACGTTAGAACAGAGATGAATAAACGATTACATAAGATCGTTCCCAAACAAAAGGACATTCATAGTGAAGTAAACACTAAAACTCGAAACCAACGACAAGCTAATCGAATTGCAACGGTTTACCAAAATAATAATAATAATGAGCCGAGTAAAAACGGTCAAAGTATAAATAACCAGTCTGAACAGATGCAATTACATACATTACCTAAACTCAAATACCATGCAGAGATTGCACAAGGACTGCAACAGCAAACGCCTTGTTCAACAATTATTAAAATTGGTAACCAACGCATTAGGGCATTACTTGACTCTGGGGCAAGTACAAGTTGCTTAAAATATGACGTATATCGATCCCTTCCAAATAAGCCCCCGTTAATAAAAGAAAAAATAATTCTGACCTCAGCAACAGGCCAAAATATGCAGGTATACGGCAGTATACATTTGCCCTTCAAAATTGGATCAATGTCATTAGTACATAAATTCTTTATATTACCCAACCTAGCAAGATCAGCGATATTTGGTCGCGATTTTTTAACAGACAAACATGTAAGACTTTATTTCGATTTGAATGCATTTAGAGTAGGCAACAAAACATTTCCCATGTTACAGGATTTACATATAGCATCATTGCTACGTTCACGGCAAGATATCAAATTACCACCCCATTCATGTGCATTGGTGAACACAAAAATAATTGGTACACCAGACATGTATGAGACACCATATCTTGGAGTAAGTCACGCCGATATCGGCATATTTAAGGATGAACCTAATGTGTCCATTATGGACGGGATAGTTTCTGCATCAAAACGAGATATACCGGTCATGATCATGAATAATTCAGACTCGTATATGTCTATATTTAAAGGTAATATAGTTGCGAAAACACATGGCCTAAGTTCAGACCAGATCTGTCAAACAAAGGCTAAGGTACCCACCACAAATAAAATGAATGATTCTCAAGAAGTATTTAGTATAGAAAATCAAACAAAAATATCTAAGGCTGGCCAGAAACCTTTCAAATTGGACGATATATGTGCCCCCGACCACCACAAAATTGAACTACTTGAACTGATCTCCCAATATCAAGATGTGTTTACAAACGATCCAAATAAGGTAGGATTTTGCGATAAAATAGTCATGCGTGTTGATACCAAACCAGATGCAGAACCTATCTTTTGTCGTGCGTATCCTACTCCATTACATAGACGCGAACACATGGAAAAAGCACTTAAAAAATTATTAGATGCTGGTATTATAAAGAAAACTACAAACGCGAGTTGGTCATTCCCTGCCTTATTGATCCGTAAGGGAATCGTAGATCCTAATGGAAATCAAAATTATAGACTATGTATAGACCTGAGAAAGCTAAATAAAATCACCGTCCCATTACGATGGTACCTCCCCTCTTTTACCGAAGTTTCCAGCCGCCTCCAAAAATCCAAAGTTTTTTCCACAATCGACATTAGCCAAGCTTATCATGTTATCGGTGTTCTCAAAGAACATCAAGAAAAGTTAACTATGAACACAGATTTTGGATTGTTTTCTTTCACAAGGGCCCCATTTGTCTATTGCAACTCGAGCGCGACGTTTTTGACATTAATCCATAAAGCATTGGAAGGGTTAAGTTTTGTTGACAGCTTCGTCGACGATTTAATTTGTCACAGCGAAACGGAGGCCCTCCATAAACAGCACCTCAAAATAGTATTCGAACGACTCAGAGAGTATGGATTAGTAGCACGATTAACAAAGTCCCAATTTTATATGAAAGAAGTAAAATTTTTAGGGCATATCGTATCACAAAATGGAAGGCGCCCAGATCCCGCCAAAGTTAAAGCCATACAAGATGTGCCAGCCCCAACATCAGTGAAAGAAGTCCGTAGAGTATTAGGGATTTTTAATTTTTATCGGAACTATTGTAAAGATTTCTCTGACACGGCTGCATCATTAATTAAATTAACTGCTCGTTACGCTAAATTTGCATGGTCCGAAGAATGTCAAAATGCTTTTGATACACTAAAACAAAATTTGCTTAAAGTACATACTCTGGCCTACCCTGATAGGAACAGGAAAATGATCTTATATTGCGATGCATCAATGCATTCAGTGGGGGGATCATTAGTCCAGCCATACCCAGAAAACAAATTAGAAACTGATATCAAAACCCCGGAATTTCCAATTTGCTTTGTTAGCAAAAAGTTGAATCACTCTCAACGAAATTACAGTACTACAGATCGCGAAGCACTCGCCATATATGTATGTCTAAAGAAACTCAATTTCTATCTAGAAGGATCGGACGTAGAAATACGAACAGATCATTTACCCCTAGTTTCTATGTTTCAAAATACTCAGATGGCTAATAAACGTATTCAAAAATGGTTTATTGAAATTTCCGCATACAATCCAAAACTTACTTATATACAAGGGTCTGAAAATATAGCCGCTGACTTTTGTTCTCGTGTGGACCCGACAAACCAACAGAGTATGTCAGAGTGTTCAGTGGAGAGCGAAGAGAAAACGCCATACGACATAGCGATCAATGACGGATCACTAAACATATTAGATTCACAGAAAATAAAAAATTACGTCAAGACAATAGGTAAACAAAAAGTGCATACGTTGCCCGACACTATATTAATTTCCGAAAATGAACAACTAAATGTACCTACCAATATCGAAGAAATGCAAAAAGAGGACCATATTATATCAGACATAATTCGCAAATTAAAATCCGATAAACCACCCGAAAAGATAACAAAGCAATATATATTGAAAGACGGAATTCTATACTATATGTCTGTATTTAATGAGCAAGCATCGGAACGCATTTATGTCCCGGAAAAGCTGACTAAGCAGAAAATTTCTGAATATCATATGGTCGGTCATTATGGATCCCAACGAATGTACCATACCATACGTTTGCGATATTATTGGCCACGAATGTTCCCAATGATAGTCAGTTTCGCCAACAATTGCCACATTTGTAAACAAAGAAATCAAAACACTGCCCGTATTCCAAATCAAATGACGGACATACCGAGCCGACCAGGGGAAATGATCGCGATAGATTTAATGGGAAAATTTAACCCACCCACAGCCAGCGGCAATTCCTACATTTTAACGGTCATAGATTTATTCAGTTTACACAAAATGGCATATGCGCTTCCCACAAAACACGCAGAAGTGGTTGCTGAAAGACTTATGACTCAGTATTTTACCATATTTGGTTATCCTGCTTGTCTGGTATCAGACAATGGCAGTGACGTATGCAGTGAGGTATTCAAAATAATATCTAACTACTATGTTATTCAGCATCGCAAGACCTCGTTCTATGCGCCTTTCAGCAACGGATCAAGCGAACGATCTCATCGCGACTACAATGGAATATTAGCCAAATTAACTGAAGGAAATCCAACATCATGGGACCTATTTCTCAATTTCGCATCAGAAGCCATGAATTTTCATGTCTCAGCAACGACTCAATTTTCTCCATATTTTTTAACTTTCTGCAGACACCCCCAAATAAATATTGACAAGATACTGACACCGCGACAGAAATACACGGGTGAATGCCTCATTCAACAGTTACTAGAGAAGCAGCACTTCGCATTTCAATTAGTTAAACAAAATATGAAACAAGTCAAGACGAAACGAAACGAAAACAGTAAAGGTAAAATACCGGAATTTCCCATAGGTTCCCAGGTCTATGTTAAGAATCACAGACAAACCCATAAACTAGGTATGAAATATGATCCATTTTGGGTGATACTTAAACAAACAGGACCAGTTTCGTATGTAATTCGTAATAAAATTACAGGCAGTTTATCTAAAAGTCATGCCAAACATTTCAAATTAGCAACGACTAAATGGCATACACCACAATTACAGGAGAACCAGAAAGTTCGAAAAAGCAGATTTGTATTCCCACATAATTCATCAACGCAAAGCTCAGATGCTGACATATCGAGTAATAGTAACAATTCGGACACCGAAAATGAGAACAATGAGACAGCCCCTTTAACACAATAAAATAAATAGCACCCTGTCGTAAAAAAGACACAATACAAAGAGAGAATTGTCATCGCGCAAAACCAGGACTGCCAGACCATGTGCAGTGCATGTAACACGATATGGCAATCACACACTCACCAAGTGGGTGACATATTTCTTTTCACCAACCCGCCCAGATGCACAAAATCGAGGCTTAATTAATCAAAGAAACCGACCCGAACTATACAGAGTGGGTTGGCCAATAATACAGAAATTTAACGCCATGTACCCGTATATATCACGCACATGGCCCCCTCACAGCAAGGCAATATTTCATATCCAGGAAGTTATCACCTGGCGGCCAACACACTTTATTATCGCCTCAATCAACAATTCGGGAGACGCGAATAACGCGGCCTCTTCAAATTTCAGGCGAATTGCATGCATTCATTTAAATGCTAAATCAAATCAAGAAACATGAAGCATTTCCAGTCATACAAGTTTAAATGCCAAGTTCATAATTGTCAGACCGTTTTGCATCATTAGCACTCAGATAATAGCATGTGTCACGACGGACACATATACTAATTAAATTATTCACGCCCCATCTTCGGAATAATTATCACAGACACCGAATAAACAATTACGTCATAATGAATCGTGTTAATCACCACAACGGTAATCATACACATAATCACGCGTAGTTACCACCCTGTGTTCAATCCAATGCAATAGCGACGATTCATAGCTAAAATTATCGCTGGTCCGGCCGGGTAGAATGTAGACCATTAAATTGATCCCGTACAGAAGTGCAGTCAAAGTCCGATCAACTTTGATTCCACATAGATCAAATGAACCAGTATAGAGGCCAGGAAACGCATCTCAACACATACGCGTAACCTCTTCATATAAACATATCTTAATCTCAAGTGTCAAAATCGCCCCACGCTACATCGACAAATACAATTGTCACATGGCGGGGTATGACAATAACATAGGCTGAAATGATGGCCTACATTAAGGGACAAGCGCATATATCTGAGTATATAACTTTAATTGTGATGTAGCAATGCCTAGCATCAATGATGACCGAATCAATCGATATTTTAACCGTACGCGCGCGATGTAAAACTTCAAACCCAAGTACCCAGTTGATATCGTACTCCAGTATAAATCATACGACATTATGTGAAAACAAATTTATTTCTATCTTAACCACAAATAAATATCACATGAATGCAAATGGCAGCCCATGTTTGAAGCAATCGCACGAATCCCAATATTTTTATACACAAAGCACGACTACCAACAGAGCCTACACCCCTCCCTCAATTTTTAAACCAATTGAGTCCCACCCAAATCATTTTAATCATGTAACAGTTCTCCCGATTTTTTTTATTATCATACAATTTTAATCATTATTTTCCAACCCCATTTCCAAGTCATTACAACCGAATGCCTCCAAAAATACAAGCTTTGCAAACGCACATCTTATCGCAATAATGAAACAGTTTGTCCACAAGCCAGTAGCCGGAAGTGGACATTAGCGCTCGCCAATCGAGCACATCCATGAACTCTTGAACGAAGTATCGTTCACCCACTGATTGTTCAACATAATTATTATTGCATTACATGTATTCTAATGTCATTTATATTGATACCCTTTATATTATCACACTTATGTTACCTCATCATGCCAACCCTCTTCATAATGCAAATGGCTTCAGCATATACATAGATATATATATTCAATTTATACAATTTTTTTTATGACGACAACACGCCGTAACGTATATGCACAGGCAACCCTTGAATCAACTCTACTCAGTGTACAAGCATACCGAAGTACCAAAGCCCTAGATTTTAACACTAGTAGTCAAAATCTGAAAATAAGGGGGACCCTATGTAGAGTAATCACCCCTACCCCTTCTTATTCAAGTGACGTGATAGTACATACTAAACATCCATCTTACCTATGGGGGAGACAGAATATAATCGAACTATAGTGACCCCAACTAAATTGCCAAGGTCATACTCGGAGAGGCCGCGACCTATGAGTTATGCAAGTCTAACCACAAAGGAAGGAGTCTTAGGTAATAATTCCCAGTTCACCCATGGGTCAGTACAGACAAAGAGATGCACTAATGACGGCTACCAGTCATTAGCGATATATAAACCAGACATTAATCTACTCTTCAATTAGTTTCGGCTTCAGACTAATTGGCAGGCCTCAACATCAGGTCGCTAATTAATAAGCGACGCTTTCGGTCGTTCTATGACATCTATGATTGATTCACAATTATGTATCATTTACCATCACAAGCTGTTGACTATACATTGATATTAGATGTGAATAAATGATATACAAGAACTGACTTCATTCTTCCACAACATTTAACTCGTGTGGCAGCGATAATTATGTAACGATACACACACTTAACTAACCTTTAATTGAATTGTAACAAATACTAGCAGCCCCACAGACAAGTATCTTGTGAGAGACATGTGTGATTTGTAAATATATTTACCTTGAGGTCAAGAACCTCGAGTCCGCTGTTTAGTGCGTTCGCTGCTTGCAGAAGATCGGACACGCCATTAGTCGTCATGGTGTTGTTACCCATCTGTGACAAGAAACATCGGGTTTAGAATTCAAATCAGAGGATTGTGGATTGTGGATTGTTTACATATACTCATAATTTCAAAAAAAGATATTTCGATGACGAAAAAAAAGATGGTGCTAGTAAACTACACTCTTATGACTAATGTGTAGGTTTTCTACACAAAATGTGTAGCCCTGCTACACAATCATTATTCAATTTTGATCTTAAACATATTTGTGTAGTATATGTGTAGTTTCATATTCTTACACAAATTGTGTAACAATTTTTACACATAAATGGGTAATTGTTTACACATTTATACACAACTGTGTGTATAAAATCAACACATATCCCTTACACATTTTGTGTAGGTTCTTACACACACAGTTTGTAGACAAGAAATGCAAGTTCAGTAGTCCGACCTGTGGGTATAGTATTAAAGATATATGCAGATTTATATGGTAAAACTTTCATGGCGCATAGTGGTATGTAGTATTTTGTTCTTTACTGTGAGTTTTTGCTTTGAATGAACAAACCAGAGTCGAGGCGTGATTGCATAATATTAGTATTATTACAACAATCATAACAAGAGTCTAAGGGCAGTAATCGCCATGAAAGTTTTAACAAATAAATCCTCATTTACTATTAATACTAAACCCACAAATTGGAATTCTGAACTTACGTCCTTGTCTATGATCGCCGTAGATTGTATTCCAAAAAATATACTCAAACGATATGGCCGTCACGTAGCAGACTATGAAACTGAAGGCACCGCAATGCGCATGTCTACGTTCTTACACAATTATGTGTAACAAAAATTACAAAATATACAAATTATGTGTAGAACGGCACTTGTCAATGTATTTGTATGTAAAACTACACATTGCTATGTGTATTAACCGGCTTTACACATTTGATGTGTAATCGTTTCTACACATTAGTTATAAGAGTGTACGCACTTAAAGAACGCTCAAAGACAAATATGAATAGAATCATACCCCAAACACGTTCGATCAACAACCACAATGGAAATATTCACCCGACTACGTGTTAGCAATAATATATTAGATATATAAAAGGGCCAACAACTTTAATACAAGACAGAATGTGTCTCATTTGTGACGCGAGAAACGTTGCAAATAAAAACATTCCATATTGGAATGCAGTGCAAATAATACACTGACTTGAGGAAATTATTTGATGATGCTCAAAATTACAACATACACTTTACAGATATGAACGATGATGATAAATTAATTTTCATAATAAAAATGAAGACAAGCATAATGATAATTTCCGTGTGTAGCAGTCAGGGATGTGAGACACCCCCACACCCCCTCTAGCCACATCCCTGGCAGCAGTGTGTAAGACGATAAAGATATTCTTTAAAAGGAGAACAAATGGAAATATGGGGAAATGAAAGTGATGAAAATTTGTATTTAATCAAGGATCATATATAGGGTAGTTATACTTTTAAATATCGTGTATATTTGCAACTGCCTGCATTGGTGTATGACAATACACAATCCTATCGTATCATATACGTTTATAGCAGCGTAATAAATCGTTGTTAAGTCTAATCATATATATCACCACATAATATTTCACAAGCACACCCCAATGTTGAGCGAAGTTTCAAACGCTGGGAATTATATGGTTTCTAATCATATATATCGCCACATAATATTTCACACACACACCCCAATGTTGAGCGAAGAAGCAAACCCTGGGAATGATATACATGTATGGTTTCACAGACGAGAGATCTAACACAACTATTAGTGAAATATTGTTGCATCTGTCCTTGAATAATCTTGCATTTCCCAGCCCAGTCATATACAGCCAATTATTAAGTTGTTTATTTTACCTTTAATGTGTTGTTTGTTTAACTTTTTCTAAAAGTCTTAAGCCATCAGAATACAAATGATGGAATTGCAACTTTTTGATAATAACTCTTGCAATAAATATGTAGCTCAAGCACCGCACAAGTTAAAATAAAAAACATCCATTACCCTGCAGGGAGCCCCACACATATATAGAAGCATATAGAAGAGTGTCGTCTGCTCATGTTTGTCTGGGGCTCTGTATGGGTGAAATTATAAAATTGTTAAAGAATACAAGAATAAATTATTAAAATTGTAAAAAATTGTTATGCCAATGCATTCTCTTATATATGCGAGGCGACCTATGGTCGACTCGCATATATAAGAGAATGCATTGGCACAGGGTAAAGAAACGACGGTTTAGAGATTACATTAGTGACACAGGTTCCCGAACGTCTGAAGCGACGGTTTAGAGATTACATTAGTGACGTAGGTTCCCGAACGTCTGAAGCGACGGTTTAGAGATTACATTAGTGACGTAGGTTCCCGAACGTCTGAAACGACGGTTTAGAGATTACATTAGTGACGTAGGTTCCCGAACGTCTGAAACGACGGTTTAGAGATTACATTAGTGACGTAGGTTCCCGAACGTCTGAAACGACGGTTTAGATATTACATTAGTGACGTAGGTTCCCGAACGTCTGAAGCGACGGTTTAGAGATTACATTAGTGACGTAGGTTCCCGAACGCCGGAAGCGACTGTTTAGACACTATATTAGTGACATAGGTTCCCGAACGTCTGAATCGAGCGTTTAGATATTAAATTAGTGATGTAGATTCCTGGTCATCTGTCGGTGTGTTATATTGCATTTCTCAGACCAACTAGTCAAATTGTTTCATAGCTTTAATGTGTAGTTTGTTTAACCTTTTCTTAAAGTCTTAAGTCATAAGAATGCATGTAATGGAATTCTTCAATATAATGTTTTGAACAATAACTCTTGTTACAAATAATTAGCCCAAGCACTGTTCATGTTCCAGATATCAGCTATCCGAACGTCTGAAGCGACGGTTTAGTGATTACATTAGTGACGCAGGTTCCCGAATGTCTGAAGCGATGGTTTAAAGATTAACTTAGTGCCGTAGGTTCCCGAATGTCTGAAGCGATGGTTTAAAGATTAACTTAGTGCCGTAGGTTCCCGAATGTCTGAAGCGATGGTTTAAAGATTAAATTAGTGCCGTAGGTTCCAGAACGTCTAAAGCGACGGTTTGGAGATTGCATTTGTGACGTAGGATCTCAAACAAACTGAAGCGACGGTTTGAGATTACATTAGTTGATTAATGAAGTAGGTTCCCGAGCAGCAAACTGAAGCAACGGTTTAGAGTCAGATTACATTAGTGACGTAGTTTCCCAAACGTCTGACGCGACGGTTTAAAGATTAAATTGGTGACGTAGGTTCCAGAAAATCCAAAGCGACTGTTTAGAGATTACATTAGTGACGGAGGTTCCTTGCTGTGTCGTACCTTGAGGACTCTCAGCGTTGAATTTTCCTTCAAACCTTTTGCGATGACTGCTGCCGATAACCACGTCATTCTGTTCGCTGATATATCTAATTCTCGGAGCGTTGTGTTGCTCTCCAGTGCCCGGGATACAGCCAATGATCCCTCATATCCGAGTCCGTTCCACGAGATATTCAGTGTTTCTAAGGCTCTGTTTTTCTGAAATATATTAAGGCGAATCAACGCGAAACAACATTATTAACATAATGATCATACAAGTAGTAACAGTTTTGTTGCTGACCATTTCAGTACAACATGCCAACATTCTCTCGGTCATAGAGTTTGGTACACTGAAAACAGTGTTGGCAATTTTCTATACCCGTGTTAGAGGTCAATGGTAAAGGGCAACAGTATAGGCGCCTTTCTGACCTAGCCTGAATGTTTCCACATATAGATTGATAATTGCTTTTAGTAAGATCCATTGGTGAATGGTGTATTATATCAAGGACCAGTTATACATGGCAATCTTATTGCTGGTGTTCTGGGTTCTTGAATGGTTTCATCAGCAACCGTTGCTATGTAAGGCGAACCACCGAACAACATTAACATAATGGTCATGCAACTAGTAACAATGCTTCGGTTTACAAAATCAATTGAGATGCGTTAAGTACATGCATGTTCGCATCAATTCTTGAAAAGGATAAAGTATAGATAAACGCTATAAGCAATGCCATTCACAACATTCATTTATAACCAGGACCCGCCCAAGCAACGCCGCTCATAACATTAATGCATAATCAGGACCCTCTCAGGAACATATACAACGCCATTCACATAATTCATAACCAGGACCCATCAAGAACATATTCAACACCATCCACAACATTAATGCATAACCAGGACCTCTCAAGAACATATACAACACAATTCACATCCTTCATAACCAGGACCTCTCAAGAACATATACAACACCATTCACATCCTTCATAACCAGGACCTCTCAAGAACATATACAACACCATTCACATAATTCATAACAAGGACCCTCTCAAGAACATATACAACACCATTCACATCCTTCATAACCAGGACCCTCTCAGCGCCATTCACATCATCCGTTCACAACCAGGACACTCTCGGGAACATATTTTATAAACGGTCTTTATTATCACCGTTAGTGGATTAGGAAGCAACAAGCGCTCTTTATCGTGTGATCTTATGATATTTTAAAACGCCATCAAACCAGCTCGGCCTCGGTAACATCATTAAATGTGATGTTAATATTTGCTTTAACATGGATTTGATGTTTTCAAAAGAGTAAACTTAACGTTCCCAGAATACATTTACTCCATCTTGTACCGACGTCCGACAGCTATAGATTACTGACGCCGGCGGATATAGAGTCATTATAGACATGCACGTGTGAAATTGTGAATGTGTGGTGCGTGGCTCAATTAACCTAACACTGTATATCATTATGAGAAACCATAACATGAACTAAATATAGATGAATTGGTCGGCACCGGGAGATTCTGTATGAGCACATTTCTCACCGTTAAGGAAACTCCAATGGCCGTTGCGCCTCTTTTGCGGATGAAGTTCCAGCTAAGATCCAGATCAGTCAAGGACGAATTTTCAGCTGTAAGGGAATTATAATTTATAACCTTCATGTTCCTGGAATACTATAATTTCATTATACAATGTTGTGTATAGTATGTGTTTTTCTTGTACGAGTCCAGGTTGTGGTGAAAAGTCATATTGGACGAGACACGCAGTGTTGAGTCCAATGTGACTTTTCACAAAAACCTGGACAAGTATATTAAAAGCACACACTATACATAACACTGTGTAATGAAATTTTTATTATCCATCTGTATTTTTATCCAAATTTTGGGAATAAAACTTTTGTGGTTATTTTTGGTAGTTGTAGGTGTAGTTGGGAATTTCAATTTCGTTTATTGTCATTTACATTATTATTTCATGCATGCATGCAGCGGGCCTCTCTCGATACATGCTTGATTGACCCATATTTTGTTATTCGGATGCCAAGAAGTGCAAGGCGATTAATTCTAACGGGAATTCGCACGTTAACCACTAGCGCGCTGCGCGTTATGTGTTTTTATTGTGCTTTAACCTGCTTTGTTGCATTGTTATTTGAACAACTTTCATTTATTTTCACGTGACATAAATCGGAATGCTATCTAATATTATACTGCATGGGGATTTGTCGATAGTATAAGTAATTTAATTCGAACATGAGGTGTTTGTTTATATCGGTGTTTAATATCGTTTAGTGAACTTTTTCATTAAGTTATACGCGACACATACCGGCATGTTATATTCTGAATGAATTGGGATGGCAATTAGTAACCAATTCCCACGTTACTCCTTCGTGTAAATATTGAAGTTTTATTTCTTTGTATGCAGAATATATCGGAGCTATGAATAGAGATGTTATTAAAAAAAGTTCCATCACTAACCCTTCACATTGGTTGTTTAACATACAATGTGGCCTACTTCTAAACATCATTTTTATTTATATGTGCCGAGGATATATCAGAATGCTATTTGAATTTAAGAATATTCAGAAATTACCCCCCCCCCTTTCTCCTGTGACCATGTTTTAATTGATCCTCGTGGGGGATGGGGCATATTATAATTAGTCCTCATGGGACCATATTTTAATTGACCCTCATGGGACTATATTGTATTTAACCCCAGTGGGGCCGTAGTTTAATCAACACTGATGACACCATATTTTAATTTTAATTAACCCTCATATTGGGACCATATATTTATTCTTTAATTAAGTCACGTTACCATATTTTAATTGACCTTAATGGGACCATATTCCAATTACCCCACAAGGGTCCATACCCTCATGGGACGATATTTTAATTAGCAATCAAGGTACAATTTTAATTAACCATCATGGGACCATATTTTTTATTAACCCTCATTAGACGATATATTAATTAACGCTCATGGGACCATATTTTATTTAACCGTGATGTGACCATATTTTAATTTACCCTCATCGGACCATATTTCAATTAACCCTCTCTGGGTGTGACCATATTTTAATTTACCCGCATGGAACCATACATGTATTTTAATTAATCCTTGTGAGAGGTCATATCAGGGGTGCATTACCTGAGGTCATTCTTAGAGCAGCATTACGCTCTCCTAGGCAGTCCTAGGGTGTATATTGGCAAGTATATCTGACCCTGTCGCAGGAGGTGGTGAACTAAATGTGATTAAAACATACTCGGTATTTGCGTAATTGGATAGTAAATGTGATTAGAAACGTGCTCGTTCTTGAACCATGATACGAAGATCGCAAATTTTTGCCCGATTATTATTCTGCATGCTATTTCATGCGCTACTCAGACCACTATTTCAAATGAAATTAGAAAAAAAATATGACATAGGCGTTACCTATATACTGATTTTTCACAATCACCACATTAAAGTTGTTATATTGTATATATGGCTAATGATATGATCTTTGGGGGCGTTACCATTTCTGACTATGGTTTTCTTGTACTGATATTCTGACATTGTCTTGTGCTGGTTAATCCACTTAGCTCACCGACAGTCTGACACGGCTTCGATCAAAGCGTTGCGACTTAGCACGGGGGGAGGCTAACGATCTGTTATAATATCCGCGTATATTTACAAAGTCATGTGCACCTGAACAACATTGACTGTTTTCTACACCAAACAGTTACTTTTACCACATTAACCGAGACAATGCGTTCATACAGATATAACCACACTGCGGTCATGAACTTATAACCACATTTAATTCATGTTACAATAACATCAGAGGTTCCGCTCCAATAATTTTAACCGGACATGCACTGAGATCTTATCTTTAAAGTCCGTAATTCCCCAGGCCTTTAGGTTTCCTTTATTTGGGAACAATCACGACATACCACAGATCAACTGCTGTGAGAAATTTTGAAATTTGACATTTATTTACTTTTGGGGGGTTCAATTCATACTTCAAGTGACCTGACCATTTTTTATTTTGCTGCTCAAATGAGAAATTTCTGAAATTTCACTTTTATATTCATTTACATGAGGTAGGCGTGTCTTCGTCTGTTCTGATTTGGGCACAATTCAGTATTTTGGGCACACCGTTTTCCGGCTTGAATTCTTACTGGATATTCTAATACAATCTTAAAACACATAACATTACCCTCTCACCTAATGATGACTGGATATTATACTACAATCTTAAAACACATAACGTTACCCTCTCACCTGATGATGACTCGATATTACTATACATGCGTGGATCAAGATGGATAACTCTAAACATAACGTTGCTTTCTCACCTAATGAGAGAGCCATAAACTGTCCGCCGACGTCCTCAAATCTGTTGTTACTCAAGTTCAGTGATTTCAATGAAGTGTTCATCTGAAAAACAAATTTAAAAAAATTGTAAACAATGTGGCAATTAAGATAATTTAAAATAAAAATTCGGATTAAAACATTGTTTCATTCATTTTCGTTCTGCCACTGGGAAGATTACTCAGTGGCAAATTTCCCGCGCGCAATTCATGCTTGTCGTAAGTGGTATGGTCAAATCTCCCGCGCGCAATATATGCTTATCGTAAGTGGTATGGTCAAATCTCCCACACGCAATAGATGCTTATCGTAAGTGGTATGGTCAAATCACCCGCACGCAATATATGCTTATCGTAAGTGGTATGGTCAAATCTCCCGCACGCAATATATGCTTATCGTAAGTGGTATGGTCAAATCTCCCGCGCGCAATATATGCTTATCGTAAGTGGTATGGTCAAATCTCCCGGGCGCAATATATGCTTATCGTAAGTGGTATGGTCAAATCTCCCGCACGCAATATATGCTTATCGTAAGTGGTATGGTCAAATCTCCCACGCGCAATATATGCTTATCGTAAGTGGTATGGTCAAATCTCCCGCACGCAATATATGCTTATCGTAAGTGGTATGGTCAAATCTCCCGCGCGCAATATATGCTTTTCGTAAGTGGTATGGTCAAATCTCCCGCGCGCAATATATGCTTATCGTAAGTGGTATGGTCAAATCTCCCGGGCGTAATATATGCTTATCGTAAGTGGTATGGTCAAATCTCCGGCACGGAATATATGCTTTTCGTAAGTGGTATGGTCAAATCTCCCGCGCGCAATATATGCTTATCGTAAGTGGTATGGTCAAATCTCCCGCGCGCAATATATGCTTATCGTAAGTGGTATGGTCAAATCTCCGGCACGCAATATATGCTTATCGTAAGTGGTATGGTCAAATCTCCCGCGCGCAATATATGCTTATCGTAAGTGGTATGGTCAAATCTCCGGCACGCAATATATGCTTATCGTAAGTGGTATGGTCAAATCTCCCGCGCGCAATATATGCTTATCATAAGTGGTATGGTCAAATCTCCCGCGCGCAATATATGCTTATCGTAAGTGGTATGGTCAAATCTCCCGCGCGCAATATATGCTTATCGTAAGTGGTATGGTCAAATCTCCCGGGCGCAATATCTGCTTATCGTAAGTGGTATGGTCAAATCTCCGGCACGGAATATATGCTTATCGTAAGTGGTATGGTCAAATCTCCGGCACGCAATATATGCTTATCGTAAGTGGTATGGTCAAATCTCCGGCACGCAATATATGCTTATCGTAAGTGGTATGGTCAAATCTCCCGCGCGCAATATATGCTTATCATAAGTGGTATGGTCAAATCTCCGGCACGCAATATATGCTTATCGTAAGTGGTATGGTCAAATCTCCCGCGCGCAAAATATGCTTATCGTAAGTGGTATGGTCAAATCTCCCGGGCGCAATATATGCTTATCATAAGTGGTATGGTCAAATCTCCCGCGCGCAATATATGCTTATCGTAAGTGGTATGGTCAAATCTCCCGCGCGCAATATATGCTTATCGTAAGTGGTATGGTCAAATATCCCGCGCGCAATATATGCTTATCGTAAGTGGTATGGTCAAATCTCCGGCACGCAATATATGCTTATCGTAAGTGGTATGGTCAAATCTCCCGCGCGCAATATATGCTTATCGTAAGTGGTATGGTCAAATCTCCGGCACGCAATATATGCTTATCGTAAGTGGTATGGTCAAATCTCCCGCGCGCAATATATGCTTATCGTAAGTGGTATGGTCAAATCTCCCGCGCGCAATATATGCTTATCGTAAGTGGTATGGTCAAATCTCCCGCGCGCAATATATGCTTATCGTAAGTGGTATGGTCAAATCTCCCGCGCGCAATATATGCTTATCGTAAGTGGTATGGTCAAATCTCCCGCGCGCAATATATGCTTATCGTAAGTGGTATGGTGAAATCTCCCGCACGCAATATATGCTTATCGTAAGTGGTATGGTCAAATCTCCCGCGCGCAATATATGCTTATCATAAGTGGTATGGTCAAATCTCCCGCGCGCAATATATGCTTATCGTAAGTGGTATGGTCAAATCTCCCGCACACAATATATGCTTATCGTAAGTGGTATGTATGTTCAAATCTCCCGCACACAATAGATGCTTATCGTAAGTTGTATGGTCAAATCTCCCGCACGCAATATATGCTTATCGTACACTCTTAAAACGACTGTGTGGTAGAACCACACAGTTACCACACAGTTTGTGTAGCCATTTGATCGAGAACAACATTGTGTGGTGAATTGTGTGGCAAATGACCACACATCTGTTGTGTGGTGGTGGCGAACATACTGTGTGGATCGACCAAAACAACTTGTTCTTTGTAGGCACACATTAAATGTGTGCTAAGTTGCGCACAAGATTGTGTGGATGCAGATGAACAGTTTATGTGTGGTTACTGACCTACAAAGTTGTGTAGTTGACACACACAAAGATGTTTGGGTCCAGCACATTTATTTGTTCGTTGAATGGACACAAATATGTTTGCACTAAGGAAACAATATGTTCGCCGCTACCACACACGTTTGTATTGTTATTGTACACAATGTTGTTGGGCGAGACTACACATATGTGTTAATCACATGCGTACACATTTGTGTGGTTGATCCAAACAATAGTGTTCACCGCCATTACACTATTTTGTATTGTTCTTGTACACAATGCTGTTCGGCAAGACAACACATATGTGTTCATTACATGTGTACAAATTTGTGTGGTCGATCCAAACAATAGGCTGCTAATCCTGCAAAAAAAAATCATATTCAACGAAGAGTGTTTACCGATATTTATTGGCCAAACATATAGTTCGGCTATCGTTGGACCTTTTTTTCCCGCCATACATATGAAATGTTATAGTCAACTGATGCTTGACGTGCGGTGCTGGACGTTTTCGAATATTAACTTATCAAACAGCAAACATGCATATCCCGGGGGTCCGCGGCCTTCTTTTGTGTACACAGCAGAAATCGTGATTGTCGAATGATATAGTATAGCTATAGTCTTTAATTTCAATAATACAAAGACACAAAACAAACAGCCGTTTAACACATTCACGTAATATTTTGGTCATACTTTAAACTATAAGTGTGCATGTTTCAGTTCCATCAATGGGTTTCACATCAATAACTAGAATTTTCCTTCAACTTGAATGTATTGGAACAATTCGAAAGTCAGTCTCTGCTATATATGACATATATACATATATATTGCTACTGGTTGGCGGTCTTACATCAGACTCACCCTCACGTGTGTAGAAGAACAAGCTCTAAAACTAACTGAAGCTTTCTGAGATCCCTTGAACTATACAAGAAAATTAAGGGCTCCAAAGAGGATAGTCTTTTTGAATGTAATCGCCTCTTGCACAGAAACCAAATTACAGCACATGACATCATATGTATACCAAAATCATTGATTGTGGAATTTGTGTCTAACTCATACATTCCATCGTGGTTCTTGGTTGGTTGATTATAGTTTATCTGCGTCGTTGCCAAGGCAGCCATGTCCATATCTTGTTATTTACATCGACGTTACACCGCGTGACCGCCATGATTTCACCATTGAACCTGTAAGCAGAGAAGTTATTTTGTTTATAACATGCCATTGGGAATATTATTTACAGTATACATTGTATGTACATATATAACAGTATTATAATTCATACATTAAAGAGCGCATTTTCAGAAAGGAATATAGTTTTTGAAAGATACTAAATATATACATGTACTACTCATTATAGCTTCACATAATGAATGTTCGGACAATTTATAAATATATTTTACTTTATCTATATGGCCAGATCGATGCCTCATTAAGCGCAATCTTGACACGGGAAATTTGCAATTTTACATAAGGAATTGTAGCTATATATAACACAATACATTCATATATAAGGATTATAATATGAGAAACATGGCGAGTTTGAAAATAAGCCCCCCCCCCCCTTTATAGTATAAACGATAACTCTTCACCATGTACGTCACTTAGTCCAAATGCTAATAATACTTTAATGACACATCTCACTATTCTGCAGTATTTATAATTTGAGATTATTTCTAAGTTCATTATTTGCTATGACATTTATTGAATGACATAATATTCTTCACAATTTAAAGTTTTGGACACAAACGGTGGCTACATATGTATTAGATATACGACATCACCCCCCCCCCCCCCCCCGGCCCCTCCCTCGGTAACCAAATTTACGCAAGTTATACATAGCAGAGGAGCCAAAATATGCATGTTAATTTTTCACATCGTCTTGGTAAACCACCAATATAATTGACAAATAAATACTCCACCCACCCAACAATTTGTTTCCCTTGGTACATTGATCGTCCATTGTGGTATTTCAAGGTTTATTGCAACAGTGATGCTCATGATCATCATATTCAAATGAAATTAATTTGAAACACCAATTTCACACATTTTGTGTGATTCCGGGTGCCACATGTCATATAGAACTTCGTAGTGTGCGACTAGGGCATTTCAGTGGCAGCCACAAGTCTCATTCATGGACGCGGCTCAGTGGTCGCCGTTGGTGGGGGGGGGGGGGGTGGGGTGTCCACCTTCAAATGTCGAAGTACACCCCACCATCCACCTTGAACCATATTTCTAGAATTATATTTGCACACCCCCCTCTCGTTCTGAATTTTCCAATTGGTACCTCAAGCTTTCCAACTATTAGAATTTCCAACCAAATGGAAGTCTTCCACCCGATGGCCATTTTTGTTTTACCAAAAGTAGAAAAATATGCTACTGTTTGTCTAAAAAAACATATAAATTTCCCACTAATTACTGGTTGAAAAATCAAACAAAGAGAACAATTTCAACCTATTATAATGCATGTGGTGTAAAACTTGGCGTCAGGCATGAAATTTCCAACTGTTGGAATTTTTAGTAAATTTTACCGAGGTTTGGGATGGGTTATAGACACACCCTTCCCAATATCCGCCCTGTCGCCACGTCACTGGTCTCAGTATATATTTCCTCTCATCTGCATTCCATATAAACACAAAAAACGTCGTTACTTTATCAACATGAGAACCTTACCGTGCAAAATAATAAAATTGTGGTTCTGGTTTAAAGCACGTTGTATAATATATAGTGTGTATGTGATGAACACACATTTGTTCAGTAAATGTCTTCACCACACAGTTGAATTTGTCAATTTACATAAAGACAATTTTCGAGCAGGTTTTGTGCTTCGGAAAGATGTGTATCATATAGACTACAGAAACAACAGATAAACCCAGATAAACGCACAACTCTAAAATGTAAATATATGACTATGCGACATGTAGGGAATTGTTGAATCAGAAAATCCAAATCAAGTTTATTATTTCGTTCAATCATGTTTTATACAAAATAGATACGGAAATTCTCACAAAGGTGAATATCTTGCCAATTTAAATATAATCTTACCTTAACTATAGAAATAATCGAAGAGACCGACCAATATATCCAATTTCGAGATCCACCACAATCAACAAGACTCCATGTGTACACTTTACGGCAGCCTGTGAGCCTGTACGAAACAACGACGCGCGCGTGACCACCACGTGAAATTTAAAAAAACCGACGTCACATACAAATATGTGTGGTGATGTACACATATATGTGTGGATATTGGGTGATACACACATATGTGTGTATTGTGTACACATTTATGTTCAGATAATGCCTCCACACAGTCATTGTGTGGAAGCTGCCACACAGTCCTTTTTACAGTGTAAGTGGTATGTTCAAATCTCCCGCGCGCAATATATGCTTATCGCAAGTGGTATGGTCAAATCTTCCGCGCACAATATATGCTTATCGTAAGTGGTATATGGTCAAATCTCCCGCACGCAATATATGCTTATCGTAAGTGGTATGTATGTTCAAATCTCCCGCACACAATAGATGCTTATCGTAAGTTGTATGGTCAAATCTCCCGCACGCAATATATGCTTATCGTAAGTGGTATGGTCAAATCTCCCGCGCGCAATATATGCTTATCGCAAGTGGTATGGTCAAATCTTCCGCGCGCAATATATGCTTATCGTAAGTGGTATATGGTCAAATCTCCCGCACGCAATATATGCTTATCGTAAGTGGTATGTATGTTCAAATCTCCCGCACACAATAGATGCTTATCGTAAGTTGTATGGTCAAATCTTCCGCGCGCAATATATGCTTATCGTAAGTGGTATATGGTCAAATCTCCCGCACGCAATATATGCTTATCGTAAGTGGTATGGTCAAATCTCCCGCACGCAATATATGCTTATCGTAAGTGGTATATGGTCAAATCTCCCGCGCGCAATATATGCTTATCGTAAGTGGTATGGTCATATCTTGCTCTGACCAAGCAAAGTTAACCCTTTACCCAACAAACCGGCCACAACCGGCCAAATAAAGCTTCAACAGCCTAAAATATCTTCGGTCTGTCTCAATAGAACCATTCACATATGGATATCATTGGAACCGGCTCCTTGACCACATTGTGATAGTTACAGTTATGCCCTGTGCCAATGCATTCTCTTATATATGCGAGTCGACCATAGGTCGCCTCGCATATATAAGAGAATGCATTGGCCTAAAAAAAATCTTTTTTTAACACTTTTTACCATTTTTTCTTACATTCTTTAACAATTTTATAATTTTTAATGTGTTAAGCCAATGCATTCTCTTATATATGCGAGGCGACCTATGGTCGACTCGCATATATAAGAGAATGCATTGGCACAGGGCCCTTCTGTTGGGTAAAGGGTTAAAACAAATATATGAGTACTCACTCCGAGGGTCTTCGCTATTGTTTTCGCTGTCGTATCTGTTAGTCCATTCCCTGGAATTCCAGAGGATCATTAGTTGAATTTTAATTTCACGAAGAACAAATACACTATATATGGATTTATCATTCCGCTTGCACTGCTGGGGCTATTGGTCGCATTATCGACTAAGCAACATGGAACCACAATAATAATTTGACATAATTTGTTATTAAATCATGTTATTACATGTAGATACAATTTTGTCAAAATCACTATATATGTTGATTGATGGTATAAATAATATTGGTTAAACCATAATATTGGCATGCGTCTTAGTAAAACAACCGGACAAACACTAGCCGTTTAAGTGGATGCTGCTAATATAAGAGACCTTTCGCATCGTCACGTTTACGATTACGAATACGGATAGCTATTCGTAGTCGTAAGTCTATCCGTATGGCCAAAAAGTCCTTTCGCAAAACGATTACGCGTAATAGTTTTGACGAACACGTACGATCATTATTTCGTACTACCTTTACAACCCAAAAGCGTGTGTTTGGTATACAGTCCCTTAATACTTCACTTATCGTCTCATATGCAACAATGCGATAATCATGACATGTTAATTTTGTCAATAATTCGACCAGTCACAACGTACGAGCCGGGATTCTCGTGATATATTGTGGCAATACAGGTATAAATGCCAGGTCATATGTGGTGGAAATTCAGTTCGTTGTTAGCATGGATGGCCAGATAGACGTTATGCTGATGGGGAAGAGGGGTTCCTGAATTTGGACCTCACATCAACCACGACGCCATCGTTCAAGCCCCTTCAAGTCCGCGATTTGATTTCAATGCGATTTCGGCTTCACCTCTTTGGGTTTAGGAAATCTGACTTAAGGTTGGTGAGCTCGCTGATGTGCATCACTTCTGATTTGTTACTACCAAATCGAAACAAAGTCGACACGGTAGAAGCGATGTGCATCAAGTTGCTTTTTTGTCAGATATTTGACAAACCGGCAAAATTTCGTTGAACAAAATGTTGATAAATAACAGGTTCTGGGCAATTTTATGATATAGTTGACTGTGGTTAGCATTAATTATGAGCAATTACTCGATTCTGATAACAGAAGCGGCATTTAAAAAAAAAATTGTTGTTGGAATCTGATGATATGGGGGACATCTAATCGGATTGAGTACCTTTAAATGCCGCATTTGTGCGTGTTTTTTAAATTAAAAATAAATCCAAAGAGCAAACATGACAGAGACTGCTGATCTATATTGTGATGTCGGTGGGTGTGCCAAATATTCTTTTAGTTACGGTTCAGGAACAGAAATCACTACTTACCAGTTGAATCGGGATCTAGGGTAGGTTCAGATTACTTAGATAGAAAGAGTACTTTATGTAACTTAGTACTCGGTTATGAGTTCCATGTAATTTTGAAATGCCCTGCGTTACAGACTCTACGAGAGAGATATAAAACCCAACTTCTACCCCGAATATTATTAAATTGAATGAACTATTCAATTCGGGAAAGGGGAAGAGAACACAAAATCTTTCACTATTCATTAATAGGGTTATGCCATTATTTAGGCTCTCCTGAGGCATTCTATAACTGCACACGTTAGGACACCATGCACCATGGGTTGTTGAATTAAATAATTGTTGAATTTCACTATATATTTTGTACTATCTTGCCCATAATAATCACTCAAAACTCCTCATGCATCGCACACTATATATACTGTATTTTTGGCGACTGGTTTCATAGTGCACTCCTCTTACTGTAACGTTTTGTGTCGCAGCCAGCGATGGCTATCCGTTGTGAATAGCGATCTTATTTCGCGGGAAGCTCGTTATTCACGACGACGAGTACAGTGATTGACAATCTAAACAGCATATTGAGGTCGTAGCTCAATACAGCTGTATGGTTTACATGATATACATATACAGTCTCGAACGGAGCAAAGTGATATATTGCAGAAAATAAATTTCAGGTGTTATTTGAGCTTATTAGAAACCATGAAATCGTAAACGTTATTACGGATAGTAAAATACGAGAACGATTAGAAAGTACACAAAGGTTGGTGACGTAGTACCCTATCCGTATCCGTAATCGTAAACGTGAGTTTTGCGAAAGGTCTCTATAGGCAGGTTGTCAACTAAAAGTACCGATTCAAACAGCTAACATCAAGTCGGAAATTTGTTTATAACGTCAACAATTTCGTTGTTCGATTTCACATTCAATTCAGGTCAGTTGGAGTATTTCCCAAAGTATGGGTGAGTACGAGGTTTGAAATTTCCAACACTAGGAAAGCTTTAGGCCAGTCTAGATGCAACGATTTGGCGATTTTCTTGTTTATTATTCAAAATTTCTCACACCGGGCCGAACAACCATGGTAGGCCCGCTGTGCCCTGGTCTCTTGTCCGTAGCCGTGTGCATTTGTCTGGTGGACCACTAGATGTTAGGATTTATGCAATTTTCAAGTTCAGATATCTGAATGTTCTCATACCGGGTATATAGAACCATGGTCTATGGATATAGACTGAGCACTAAGGTGCACGGGGTGCAAATGGAATTATGCAAAACTTGTGTTTTATTGGATTTAAGGAGGAGGGGGGGGGGGGGGGCGTGCAGTTGGAATTCCCCAAAGTGGACACCCCAACGGATACCCTCTAGCTACGTCCCTGAACGTAAGGTATATTTACCGGAGAGAGATAGATGGGTAAGGTATCTCCTGTCAGCTAGTATAATTCTGATGGTTTCAGCAGCTCCGTCGCCAACTAGGTTTTCTGATATATCCTGCAGAAGAAACAGTGTACATTATCGTCTTAAAGCGACATCACTCATTCCGGGTATTGAAACAGGTCGATAAATATGTGGTAATTATACTTTCACACCGATGTTATATGGTAATTATACATTCACACCGACGTTACATGGTAATTATACTTTCACACCGACGTTATGTGGTAATTATACTTTTACACCGACGTTATATGGTAATTATACTTTCACATCGACGTTATATGGTAATTATACTTCACACCGACGTTATATGGTAATTATACTTTCACACCGATGTTATATGGTAATTATACTTTCACGCCGACAGTATATGGTAATTATACTTTCACACCGACGTTATATGGTAATTATTCTTTCACACCGACGTTATGTGGTAATTATACTTTCACACCGACGTTATATGGTAATTATACTTTCACACCAACGTTAAATGGTAATTATACTTTCAAACCAAGTTATATGGTAATTATACTTTCACACCAACGTTAAATGGTAATTATACTTTCACACCAACGTTATATGGTAATTATACTTTCACACCGACGTTATATGGTAATTATACTTTCACACCAACGTTATATGGTAATTATACTTTCACACCGACGTTATATGGTAATTATACTTTAACACCGACGTTATATGGTAATCATACTTTCACACCGACGTTATGTTGTAATTATGCTTACACACCGACGTTATATGGTAATTATACTTTCACACCGACGTTATTTGGTAATTATACTTTCACACGACGTTATATGGTAATTATACTTTCACACCAACGTTATATGGTAATTATACTTTCACGCGGACGTTATATGGTAATTATACTTTCACACCGACGTTATATGGTAATTATTCTTTCACACCGACGTTATGTGGTAATTATACTTTCACACCGACGTTATATGGTAATTATACTTTCACACCAACGTTAAATGGTAATTATACTTTCAAACCAAGTTATATGGTAATTATACTTTCACACCAACGTTAAATGGTAATTATACTTTCACACCAACGTTATATGGTAATTATACTTTCACACCGACGTTATATGGTAATTATACTTTCACACCAACGTTATATGGTAATTATACTTTCACACCGACGTTATATGGTAATTATACTTTAACACCGACGTTATATGGTAATCATACTTTCACACCGACGTTATGTTGTAATTATGCTTACACACCGACGTTATATGGTAATTATACGTTCATACCGACGTTATGTGGTAATTATACTTTCACACGACGTTATATGGTAATTATACTTTCACACCAACGTTATATGGTAATTATACTTTCACGCGGACGTTATATGGTAATTATACTTTCACACCGACGTTATATGGTAATTATACTTTCACGCGGACGTTATGTGGTAATTATACCTTCACACCGACGTTATATGGTAAGTATACCTTCACACCGACGTTATATGGTAGGTATATACCTTCACACCGACGTTATATGGTAATTATATTTTCACATCGACGTTATATGGTAATTATACTATCACACCGACGTTATATGGTAATTATATATTTTCACACCAACGTTATATGGTAATTATACTTTCACACCAACGTTATATGGTAATTATACTTTCACACCGACGTTATATGGTAATTACACTTTCCCACCGACGTTATATGGTAATTATACTATCCCACCAACGTTATATGGTAATTATACTTTCACACCGACGTTATATGGTAGTTATATACCTTCGCATCGACGTTGTATGGTAATTATACTATCACACCGACGTTATATGGTAATTATACTTTCACACCGACGTTATATGGTAGGTATATACCTTCACACCGACGTTATATGGTAAGTATACATTCACACCGACGTTATGTGGTAATTATACTTTCACACCGACGTTATGTGGTAATTACACTTTCCCACCGACGTTATATGGTAATTATACTATCCCACCGACGATATATGGTAATTATACTTACACATCGACGTTATGTGGTAATTATACTTTCACACCGACGTTATGTGGTAATTATACTTTCACACCGACGTTATATGGTAATTATACTTTCACATCGACGTTATATGGTAATTATACTTCACACCGACGTTATATGGTAATTATACTTTCACACCGACGTTATATGGTAATTATAATTTCACGCCGATATTATATGGTAATTATACTTTCACACCGACGTTATATGGTAATTATACTTTTACACCGACGTTATATGGTAATTATAATTTCACACCGACGTTATATGGTAATTATACTTTCACACCAACGTTAAATGGTAATTATACTTTGAAACCAACGTTATATGGTAATTATACTTTCACACCAACGTTAAATGGTAATTATACTTTCAAACCAACGTTATATGGTAATTATACTTTCACACCGACGTTATATGGTAATTATACTTTCACACCAACGTTATATGGTAATTATACTTTCACACCGACGTTATATGGTAATTATACTTTCACACCGACGTTATATGGTAATTACAATTTCACACCGACGTTATATGGTAATTATACTTTCACACCGACGTTATATGGTAATTATACCTTCACACCGACGTTATATGGTAATTATATTTTCACATCGACGTTATATGGTAATTATACTATCACACCGACGTGATATGGTAATTATATATTTTCACACCAACGTTATATGGTAATTATACTTTCACGCGGACGTTATATGGTAATTATACTTTCACACCGACGTTATATGGTAGTTACATACCTTCACATCGACGTTATATGGCAATTATACTATCACACCGACGTTATATGGTAATTATACTTTCACACGGACGTTATATGGTAGGTATATACCTTCACACCGACGTTATATGGTAATTATACTATCACACCAACGTTATATGGTAATTATACTTTCACACGACGTTATCTGGTAATTATACTTTCACACGACGTTATATGGTAATTATACTTTCACACCAACGTTATCTGGTAATTATACTTTCACACGACGTTATATGGTAATTATATTTTCACATCGACGTTATATGGTAATTATACTATCACACCGACGTTATATGGTAATTATACTTTCACACGACGTTATCTGGTAATTATACTTTCACACGACGTTATATGGTAATTATACTTTCACACCAACGTTATATGGTAATTATACATTCACACCGACGTTATATGGTAATTATACTATCACACCGACATTATATGGTAATTATACTTTCACACCGACGTTATATTGTAATTGTACTTTTACACCGACGTTATATGGTAATTATACCTTCACATCGACGTTTTATGTGGTAAGTATATACCTTCACATCGACGTTATATGGTAATTATACTTTCACACCGACGTTATATGGTAATTATACATTCACACCGACGTTATATGGTAATTATACATTCACACCGACGTTATATGGTAATTATACATTCACACCGACGTTATATGGTAATTATACATTCACACCGACGTTATATGGTAGAGAAAGACTTATTCACGTCATAGAATAAGAACAAAATATTATCCTATTTTTCGTCAGCATGGAGCAATAATTCCTTGTTAGTCAATTCTTGGTATGCCGTATGGTGAAATAAAGATAGTTTGTATAATTCATGTACAAATCATTTAAACGGATATGGCACATTCGAGCTTCAAAATGTTGTCTACGTAATTTGGAATGTAGTATAAGATAGGTTTACAAATACACGAAATATTGATGTACCTCCTTCATATGGTCTGAAAAATACTTTCCTCCATGGTCACAGCAATTTGGCGCTTAATTTTTCGAAACGTATCGAGTTATTCATTGTATAATATATACCAATTGTGAAATGACGTTGTTTTCGCCTAATGCTTCATTGAGGATACTAAGACCATCCGTTCCAATGTGGTTTCCTGTCAAATCCACCTTCTCAATCGTCACGTTATTCTGAAATTAAATAATAAATTTAGAAAATTACCCGAAAGTAGATGCGAAATATTCTATCCACTCAAAATAAGTCACAAGTGATAGTAGTACAGTAAAATGCATGATTCTAGAAACTACAGAAGTCAGAGAACGACAAAAATCCTTTACCTTTATGGTGTTATCTATGATCGTGTTCTGGGGATGGAGACATGGAGGTTCTATATAGAAATGTGATTAAAAAGGTACTAGCAATTTCCGTACCGTTTATACTTTTGCAGGACGTATGTATTCGCCGATGTATCTTCGCGGATGTCTCATTGTTGCAGTATGTAAATTTTATGACAGCGTAATAGCTTTCGGTATTTTGGTGTGAACAATGGCTGGACGACTCTTGAAGAGTTTATTGCGGGAATACAATGCATAATATAATGTTCAGGTAAAAACCCACAAACCTGCATGGATGACCTCGCCCCCCCCCCTCCTCGCTACGCTGGTCATTCAGACGAAACTCCCATCGGGTATCCATTATATTTCATTTCTACGACGACGCGGCATTCCCAACATGACGTAAATATGGAGTGAATTCCTAGCGTAGTAAATGTGAGAATCGTGGTATTAGAAATAGTTATAAATACAAGATGCGAAAGAATAATCACTAATTCGTCATGAATATCGTGGACTGATAATAACTCGAAGATGATATAAATCAAAAATTAATTGTTATAATTATGTTTCATGTATGATCTGTACGGAGAGGAGGTCCATCTAAGTTTCGCAGAACTTGTCCTCCAAGCCCTTATATGTAATGAATTATTTATGCATAATAATAATAATAATATGTTTAAATCAAATCGATACGCTGGTCTGAGCGCTGCCATCCCGAATACAGAATGTAAGAAGATGTAAGGACCCCTTTCATTTTATTTAACACATTTCTCGGTTACAATTCATTCTGCAATATTCTGAGAAACTTAATTGTCAATATTCATTTGGAAATTGGCTGGATCAAATCAGAATGAACTATAACCGTCAAAAATAAAAAAATATGTTACATTTTAATACATTATATAAACGTGTAATGGCAGTGATCAGACCAGCTTGGCGAGGGGACTGAACTATATCTCAGACCAGCTTAGCGAGGGGACTGAACTCTATCTCAGACCAGCTTTGCGAGTGGGATTGAGCCATGGCTTGCAGTATGCGCACCGCCGTGGACGTTAGTAGCGGGGTAACGTTGCAAGAGCTATACTTGGTCCAAAAACTTTCCGACTCACGACTCGTTGTCGGAAACGGAGTGATACATCTTATTTGTCTATCTTAAAACTTGACTGGCAAATCCGTATCATTCAACTAGCCGGCCATTGACGCAGAGCATGACCCGCAGGTTTGGACGAAGTATAGCTCTTTCGACGTTACCCTGCTACCGTGGACGTTACTCACCTTCAACGCAGAGCATATCGGTTTGATGTATTCAATGTTAAGTTGCCGATGCTTTAAGCTGAATTCCGACTTTTGAAGCTCATCGATGGTAGCTGATTGTAACACAGCCGATTCGGAATCTCGGCATTCTCGGTCGTAGCTGTTAACTCCATAAATATCCGGACAAATGAGTGGCTCCCTCGTCGACGGTCGACGAATCTTCTTCAGAACTAAATCAATGTTCATACATACATGTCAATTTCAGTTAATATGATATCGCTCAATCAAATATTTCGGTTATTAGAATAATAGGCTGCTGGTCGGGAAATCGGACATTTAATTACAACATGAAACATGAACTTAGATATTTTCAGTATTATATGAATTATATGTTAACCACGAGAGGAAACAGGTACCATTTTATATGGCAAGGGATCGGGTGTGGAACGGGGGGGGGGGCACAACGGTTAACACACTCCCTGCAGTCTCGGCATTCTTTGTCGTAACTGTTAACTACAAACTATCAGGACACTTAAGATGAAGCCACAGTATGTTTCGCCAGGTACATTTCAACATTGTCACCCACATTACCAAGGTGGAGAAATGGCACTTTAATCATAATTTTGATACATGATTTTACACCAGGCCTTTGTTTGTAGCAAAAGAGTGGTAATCAAAATATAAAAGTTCTCACAAGTATACCAGAGAAGTTCTCACTAGTATACCAGAGAAGTTCTCACTAGAATACCAGAGAAGTTCTTTTTAAAGATAAGTGTTTTTTTTAAAGGTACTCAATCCGACTCGATGGTCCCATATCATCAGATTCCAACAACAACAGCATTTTTAGAATGCCGCTTCAGTTATCAGAATCGATCAATTGCCCAAAAATAATGCTAACCACTGTCAACTATAGTATAAAATTGCCCGAAACGTGTTATTTATAAACATGTTGTTCGACGAAATTTGGCCATATTGTGAACAGGAAGCCTCTTGATTTTAGAGTTATCCATCTTCATCCGCAATTAGGTTCGATACTGTCAGCTCGTCGGCTGTTTACTGGGCCACTATTAATTCTTGATGGTGAAATATCATAGATTTCAAAAATCGATATCCAATAACTCTGAGCTTTGATATGTGGGTTCCTCTACTGGAATCAAATATCTGTTTACCCCCGAATCCAAATAAATAGTAATTGGGGGCGCTTAATCGGATTATGCATTTTAAATACTTCTTTACGTTCTATACGTTCAAATACGTTGGGTATAAATCAGGATACCATAGGGACCTGTGAATCAAACAAGTGAGTATTAGATTATTATACACGTACCTTTGTATTTCTCCGGAATGTCGAGATCTGTGTCGAAGTCACTACTGTGTTCACTGTATTCATACTCCGATTCGCTGCTTAAGATGAAGTGATCATCGGAACACCCATCATCACTCATCCTCTATTAGGTCATCAGCTTACAGAACGCAACACGGCAAATAGTGCCAATAGTAATTTCCGCAAATATAATCTGACATGTCCATCTTGTGAGAACTTACCCTTAAGAATATGGCGTGCATTCTAATAGCGAGTAAGTCCAATTCATATTGACGAAACCCCTGTTTTAGTTTTATCCGAGTAACCCAATTGAAATAGCCTTCGACATCCATTCAGGTTCTACTCCCTTATAGCTAGGTTGTCGGTCGTGCAGATGACCGCGTATATCTCTTGATCAGATCGTGCTACTGGTGTTTTATTATTTCAACCCGAGGCGTCTGATCCAGATTAAAATCAATCAACCCGAGGCGTCTGATCCCGATTAAAATCAATGATCTGATAATTACTCAATTCTACTACGTCTTTTAGAAGATAAAAAACGGATACATCATCGGAAATCGATAACATTCCAACATTCTGATATGCAATGTCTGAATGCTCCCGATTGCATGTCTCCGTACACAAATTAGTCAACACGCACATGTTGAGTGCACTTTAATTATAGTCATGTGACCATAGCATTCGTGACCCAGTACTGAACTGGCAAGATGTAATGGCGAATTGTTGCGAGGTATTCCTCGGCTTATAACTGAATCAATCAAGGGTGTCTTAACGGACTTCTCCAATCAGATAACAGAAGTCAATATGACTGCCATAGCAGCAGTGCATGGTTAGTGAGACAAGCTTAACGAATGTTCTCACTAAGTCACACCCATAATCTAGAACTATGCGACAAGACGACGCCAGATCTCAGTTCTTCTGCTAGGAGATTAGAGAAGATGAAATGTTCCATCATAGAGTGTTCAATGATCGCCAATCCCGAGGCCAGTGAATAACAAGCAGACAAACCAATCATCATATCACGATGTTGGTTCTAGACCGTATTGACAAATTGGAAGATGAAATGAAATTTTACCAACATGGTAAAATCCAAAGCCAAAGGTCAAGATGCATATAGTGTTTCATTTGTGGAGACCGACAGCACTTTGCAAACTCGTGTACTGTAAAGCGGGCGAGTATTTAATGGTTAGACCACTCTAATCGGGAGACATATTCGAGGGTTAAACCTTGTTACTGATACGGGCTTAATCGTGGTTGAATGGTCTGCTTATACATGATCCTGATGTGAGATGGTGTCCGATAGTACATAAAATAGTAGATAGAGTTTGATGTGTTCCCGGATCTGGGACAATCTTCCATTCTAAGTTGTTTGAATTGATAGCGTTAATTGTATAGTGGTAAGCACATTGTACAGGAGAGATGTATATAATACGATGAATATGAGCGAACACACATAATTAATAAGATCATACCTTAATTGTTGATGACTGCTTACACTCATTGCACAACACTATTAAAAGAATAGAATAATCCAGTAACAATAGTGTGATATACGCTATAGTGAACGTATAGATAACATGGATATCACGATGCCTCAGACCTTATATGGACACATGATACCATCAACAATGAAAATAACTACCCGTTCTCGAGAGAGGGAACTTGACTTCTCCTCGAACCTTGCTACCACGGATACTAACATCTCTATATGACCTGTACATAGTGCTTACTGGCAGAGACTTATATAAAAATATAAAAGTTATCAAATCTTCTGGACTCTTGATTGTTGCCGTACACGGCCAACTCTACTTTCACCACTTGTCTACGGGACCATGGTCGATGAGCTATCACGCTACAGACGACTCTATGTGCTGACTCATGTATCGATGGACAAGTGGTCCTGCTAATGTGCTATGGTGCGGTTGGGTCCTGCTGAATTGCTATGGTGATGTTAGGACAAAATGATGCTGTTAACAATAAGTACTGTTATATTTGTTTAATTTGTATTTTTCGCGGTGTTCCGATTATCTGAACTTATGCTGGAAAAGCCATTATGCGCATCTAAAATTCAAAAATATATTTATTGCGAAATATGTTTAATACTAAATGTATTAGTTTTTGAAAATTTACTATAATCAAGATGGGTTATTCACGTCATTTTAGAAACACCAACGCAGGCATTATTACACACACTGGTTTTTTTCTCAAATCGCTCGGATTAGTCAAACACCGCGAAAATGACAACTTTAGAAAATATAACGGTACTATTTCATAACGGCATCAGTTTGCGCTACCCGCATCATAGCAATTCAGCAGGACCACCAGCATCATAGCATATAAGCAAGACCACTTGACCAAGGGTGATATATGCAGACTATGTAATTATAGAACACGCACAATGAGAAATTATACGAAACACAACGAGCGAGACCTTTCCATGCACCGCCTGTAAACAAAATCAAGAGGTTGAAAGAGCTGAGTTACTGGGTAATATATATGAGAGCAACTATATTGTTCTTTCGAGTAAACCAGAATGCTATTCAAATAGCGAGAATTAACGCAATTATCACAGGAAGAGTCACAAACAAGGTGGTGAAAAGCGGACTGCGACAAATATGGCAACCGAAAAGTATTCCTTTGCCTTCAGTAATTGTAAAATTCTTGTTGTTGGTTCTGTTGTGTCAGTATCCACATCCATGGATTGTTCCGATCTCCTCTGTGATTCTGTCAGTGGCCCAACCACATGACGTAAGGTCAACGTCGGTTGTGATTACTGAATCAATCAATCAATGCGTCACCACATGCTGACGATGAGAGAACAGTTCTAGCTGAAACCATCTCTGTAAGTGACTGACGGCTCGATAGGTACAATTTCCCAGAATTGTCTCGGTGCATGTGCGTGTGTGAATGATGACAACTCATTTCTCGTGCAACTGGTGGAAAAATCCCCAGGGGTAACACCTGTTACCGAATTTGTACGAGTTGAAACATACCGAGTTCGGATATGAATTGTCTTTGTTGTGTGTACTTTCTGCTCTCAGTGCTGTGTAATTAGAGTACACGTGTATGGGGCACAAACCTTTTATTTCGGAGGGTATAGTGTAAAAGCCTGGCAATTACTTGGCACCGAGTATACAGAGGCGCAACTGATAACAAGATCAGAAAATACACCATGTATATTCCGTCCATAAGTGCGTTATCGGAAACGAAGTTTTATATTTTAAGCCCAATTTTGTGGTGCGTGGGAGTATAACACAAATTACACACCTAAAACATTACATATTTATTTAATTGTATTGCCGAGTATGCATGTAATGTGTATTGGCTTCCTCGTCGTCTTCTGGAGATTAACCAGTCATGTTTTCACGATTCTAACATCAAACGATCCGCACAGCATTATGAAATATATATACTTATATATATATGACGGTTATTTTTTTACAATATTTATACTTAACTGTGCATCGTATACGTCCGTAGAACACACCATTACGTTATAAATAACTTAATAATGGTGTTTTAAAGAGTATGCGATATTATCGGTGTTGAATGGGTCACCGTGAATCACTCTCCAAAAAAATATTCACGACCGTGTTGAGTGTTTTGCTTACCGCTCACTATTTACGTGATGTATAAAACACACGCAAGGCTCACTATACTATACTATTTGAATGCAAATGCCAGCAGCACCGTTACAAGTGGAACTACATACATTTTACTTCTCACGTCGTTCGTTTTGGTTATAGGCATGTTTCTGTTCATATTCTGGCACCATGTGGTTTTCTATGACGAAATTCCCGCGAAACACACCATGAAAACTTGCCAGCGTATGAACGCACCCTTAGCGTTTGTCGTCTGCTCATATAATAATATATCATTCCAAGGGACACTTGTTTTAACTTGGTGTGAGAATCAATTTTTTATAGAAAGGGTCAGCATAAGAAACAGTTAATCAGGTAAACATTTTCGGTTGATGTAGTCGGTGAAGAAACTTCCTTATTTCACGCTCGTTATGGCGTCTAACTTCCGGTAATGTAGCCACTCCAGTTGTATTCTTCAGTAACTTGGGTTTCATCTTCCATGAAGCGTATTTCGTCGTGCTTCTCTTCTTTCTTGATGGATCCCACGAATTAGGATGGAGAATCGTTTCGTTTCGGATTGTTTGCCGTAATTCCTCCTTCCGTTCATTTATTTTTCTTGTTCGAATTTGTTCATTAATCTCCTTCGTATAATCGATAAATTTCCTAAAACAGAATAATATTAACAGTTACTCAATCCGATCAGACGCTCCTAAATTACTATTTCCTTTGGCTTCGGGTGTAAAACATTATTTGATTCGAGTCGAGGAACACACCACTCAAAGCTCATGCAGATTGATCAGATATGATTTTTGAAGTTTGTTAATTTCTCGAGATGTGGCCCCGAACACACGTCTTCAAACGGACAAATTGCGGATGAAGATGGATAACTCTAAAATCAAGTGGCTAGTATTACCACTTGAGTATAGAGTTATTCATCTTCAACAAAATATTATATAACCAGTGCAGAGATTAAGGTTGTTGACGATAAGTAATTGCCTTTGTACAACCATCACCGATCAGTCAACGCTCCCTAAAAATAAATTGGGTTGTCATCGCATGATGTATCCGAAGTACGAAACCCGCGTGTCCAAAACCGGCGATATAACTTCGCCCACCTATTCAGGGCTATTTGAATTAGATTTATGTCTCAATTTGTGGTGAAAAAAAAAACAGTTTGGCTAAAAGTTTGGCCAAATTAATTTTGTGTGTGGCCACTTTCGAAAAAAATGGCAATTGGCCACTTAGGCCACCGACAGCGCGAACACTGAGTATAATGTTAAGTGATGCCAATTAGATATAAAATTAACAAATTATGAAAATAACTACTTTATTTTGTATTCCCATTATATTACCCAAAGCGGAATGTTACACATCACATCAGAACATTTATTCGGCGGACCTCTCACTTAACATAACCAACCCTGGTCAAGTGACCCTGCTAATTTGCTATGATGTTGTGGATCCTGCTGAATCGGTTAGGGCAAACTGATGCTGTTACCAAAAAAGTACCGTTATTTTTTCTTAAGTTGTCATTTTCGCGGCGTTTGGCTAATCCGAGTGATTTGAGAGAAAAAACCAATGTCTCTATGAAACATTCAAGAACATATATATTGTTGAAAAATGTAATAATGGCTGCGCTGGTGTTTGCCAAACGACGTGAATAACCATCTTGATTAGAGTCGATTTGTAACAACTAATACAACCAGTATTAAACTATTTCGCAATATATATGTTTTTGAATGTTTATCTACATAATGGCTTTTCCTGGATATGTTCAGATTATCCGAACACCGTGAAAATGACAACTTTAGAAAAAATAACGGTACTTTTTCTTAACAGCATCAGTCTGCCCTATAACAACATCATAGCAATTCAGTAGGACCCACCAGCATCATAGCAATACAGCGGGACCCACCAGCATCATAGCAATTCAGCGGGACCACCAGCATCATAGTACATTAGCAGGACCACTTGACCAGGGGTGTAAATATACCACAATATACACTGACTCACTCGTATGTTATATGGCCTCCCATCCCGTCCACGTCCACTAGCTTCGACGCCATAGTTTCCACGACATACTTCCGTTCCCAGCTTCGCAACGGGAAGCAATACATCTAGAAGTAAAACACATGTTAAAGATTGATAATCCTATTTAACGCCCCTAAATTACTATTTCGGGGGCTAAACAATATTTGATTTCAGGCGAGGCACACACCCACCCACCCACCCACACAAACACACCCACCCAACCACACACCCATTCACCCACCCACCCACACACCAACCCACCCACCCACCCACCAAAGCTCCAGAGTTATCAGATTTAGATTTTTGACATATGTTATATTTCACTACCTCGAATATTTGGCGGCCAAGCAAACATTCCGCTTACTTCATTCAGAAATAGTACAGACATGCACAGACTCTGTTACGACAGGTCACGCAAGGTCACGGTACATGTATGTTGTGACAGTTAATTGACGTGCGGATACAAGCATATTCTTATTTATGAATCGGTAATCATGTTTTATTCACAGAGATAGACATTTTATATAGCACCATGCTGGTTACACATTTGTGATAACACGTGTTGGGGAATCACCATATATGGAAGTTCTAAACCGCCATCGCTCATCCTCCAAAATGCCAAGAAAAACCACAGGCCCTGGGGAAAATTACTAAAATACCTATATAGACTATACCAGTTCACCGGTATAGTCTATATTGGTATTTTAGTAATTTTCCCAAGAGGCCTGTGGTTTTTTTTACCCTGTGCCAATGCATTCTCTTATATATGCGAGTCGACCATAGGTCGCCTCGCATATATAAGAGAATGCATTGGCCTAACAATTTAACAATTTTAATAATTTTTTCTTGTATTCTTAATTTCACCCATACAGAGCCCCAGACAAACATGAGCAGACGACACTCTTCTATATGCTTCTATATATGTGTGGGGCTCCCTGCAGGGTAATGGATGTTTTTTATTTTATGTCCTAAAAATTGTAAAAAATATTTATTTTAAAAAAATGATAAAAAATTGTTAGGCCAATGCATGAATATAGTGTGTCGACTCGCATATATAAGAGAATGCATTGGCACAGGGTAAAAAAATATCCCGACTTACAACTGGATTTGATATGGCGGGTCACATATACATGTATATCTTGCATCTAAACTGTATTGGTATATTATCGATATATTTTATGCCAAGCTCTTTATTCTTTGTTTTAGTAGCCAAAACGACTGATATAAGTGAGAAATACGTTATTTTAGGACTTTTTTCGGTAAATATGATATCGTAATTGGTATTGTTGTGAGTATTTATTGGTAAAAAACTAATCTGAATAACTAAATCGGCTTTTGGTGAAATTCCGTTGTTGTTGTTGTTGTTGTAACGGGATGTTACGTTACTGTCGAATCGGAATATGTATCTTTAAAGTTTAATATCATGGCAGGTTAAATTCTAACGAAATTGAGCTATGATATTTGATTACCCCGTCTTAGGGTAAGCGTATTTTGCCGTGTCGTATAGGAGGTGATTGAGTAAATGTGACTAAAACGTACTCGGTATTTGAGTACTTGTTACGCCCTCTTATGGTGTATATTGACAAGCAAATTTGGCCCTGTCGTGGGAGGTAATGGACTAAATGTGATTAAAAACTTACTCGGTATTTGCGTACTTGAACCATGTAACGAAGATCGATACATTTGGCCTGATTATTATTTAATATGATCGTGAGGACTATGTTTTTCTTGTCTATATATATGTGTTCAGCAGACTCCATCTACAAATGGTTCTTTCTCGAACCAAGTTAACTCTTTGATTATTGAATATATGAAAATGAATTCGTTGTTATAATGTGTAAGAATGTTCAAATTGTCGCGTACACACAATTGGAACAGACTGGAACAGACAAGGCGATTCGTTCCGTTCTACCGCCGAACACACCATATTCTTTGTTATCTCATTAACGTGAAGTGCATGTGTATACATTATTCATATTTATTTCCACAGAAGACGAACCTCTAAACGTTTTTCAAAGACCCTCATGGGGATTTGACCCCGGCTTCCCTTATCGAACGTCCTGATCAGTTCTATCGATCTCAGCCTCATCGATCTCAGATGTTCTAGAACCTTCTCCATGGGTTCCTTCTCGTGCACTGCAAGAAAAATATATATCATCACTTAGTATCCGACTGCTTGCAATAGCAAACCAATTCTGATTAACCCTTTACCCAACAAACCGGCCAAAACCGGCCAAATAAAGCTTCAACAGCCTAAAATATCTTCGGTCTGTCTAAATAGAACCATACAAATATGGATATCATTGGAACCGGCTCCTTGACCACATTGTGATAGTTACAGTTAGCCCTGTGCCAATGTATTCTCTTATATATGCGAGTCGACCATAGGTCGCCTCGCATATATAAGAGAATGCATTGGCCTAAAAAAAATCTGTTTTTAACACTTTTTACCATTTTTTCTTACATTCTTTAACAATTTTATAATTTTTAATGTGTTAAGCCAATGCATTCTCTTATATATGCGAGGCGACCTATGGTCGACTCGCATATATAAGAGAATGCATTGGCACAGGGCCATTCTGTTGGGTAAAGGGTTAAAGGCCCATATCACATTATGTACAACATATTCCATAGTATTTACCATTTGAAATAGGAAGCTCAAAAACATTGTATTATCAACTTATCCGGTCGAATAAACTGTGAATATGTTATTTTGTCAAGGTACCGACATGTGTTCTGTGCTTAATTTAGATCTGGTCTGTACTGCCAGTCTATCATTCTCAATGGAAGGGAAATGATTCTATCTCTTATTTGTGGATTATGATGCATTATGGGTATATCAGTTTGTATCCGCGTACACAACTTGTTCTCGTGGAATGCAGCTCATATTGGCATTATTTGGACCGAAACATTCAACGAAATATAAGTTCGATATGGACTTATTTCCATTCAAATAAGTTTACATCGGTGTTATTTGATCCACGTATTTGACTCTTCGCGGCATTTGATGACATGAATATGTCATGAATAGGGATCTACCTTAGAATCCCCGTGTGGTCTTGGGTAGGAAATCGTGTTAGAGTATCAACATAATCACAGTAAAGTGTCGACTTACCTATTCTTTGTCCAACTTTGTCACTGGAGTGTACGCACTTTCCATTAAGAAGACGAAACTGTTTCCGTGTCGCTATAGCAACGGCCACGAATTTTGTTGTCGGTAGTACACCTACATCCTGAAAAAAAAACCCTTAAAATTCACACATATGCCCAATATGTGCAATTGCTGCCGATCTTCCCATGTACATATCACAACCGTACTACCCTCATATCCATATATTATTAATAAACAGAGGATCGATCTACAACTCGTCCCCAGTTTATAGTGTAATTTACAAAACTCGTCCAGGGAATTAGGTCTGGGTCGAGCCTTTGTCGACGTTTGGACCCAATGTACTGTTAGTTTTGCAAATTTCACTATACACTGGGGACGAATTGTAGATTATATTTATTACTTGATCCAAAACCTCAATAAAACACACCTAAGTTAATATATTGGACCTGGAAGTAACATCGTCTTCTGTGAGATATGCGATGACCTTTCGCGCAACTATGTGTGTTGTTTGTCCGCATAAAGAAATAGTCCCAGATAAATAAGACTCTTTGACGTATTTAATGGCGTATATTTACATGTAATGAAATATTTGTTCGAACTAAATCAATACTAGTCACAAACAATGATTTAGCGTACGTAGCATGAAGTCAAAGGTCGCGTATGTGCAGCAATAATACATTTGGGTAAACCTGGCACTATTTCCTGTTATACAATGACCGTTGTATATCATTATTAAAAAATGGGTTTAATGAATGGAATACGGGTCGACTCTTGTTATAAATGTCTACATACATATTTGGCTCCATAATGCAATCGCATTCGCTTTCATATCCGATCGTATTATGTGTTATAGGTTAACCAATACAGGTAAGTGGGTGCCTGACAAGGTAACACATCTGCCCGGGTTAAAGAAAATCACACCTAGCCCTCCGGAATGACAATAACAAGTCAGAATGGAGCACTGGCTGACGGACCTTACGGCCTTTCCGTTTGTCAACATAAGTAGAGTGAAAGAAATAATGCCTTACAACCTATCCGTCATATAATTTCCCCACACAATGAAGGTGGTGCACACATGCATGGATGTCAAAAGAAAGGGGAGGTTGTCTGCTGGGCATATTAAAGAAGATTCGAGGCTAAATGTGATTATGACCAAAGTCCCAATTTCTCGCAGACAAATTGCTCCTCGTTCTGATGACATGAATTTTGAGGTGGAGGCTGGATTCTGGAGCGGTTTATTGGAATTTTTAAAATAGTTTTAGAACGTACCCCACAAAACAAGATTCATTTAATGCCAAAAGTAGAATTTATTAAATTCGCTTTCATATCCGATCGTAGTTTAGAACCACATGACCTAACTTTTGGAGTAGTATATAAATGTAATCTAACTTAGCCTATACGATGTTTACATAGTATACCTTGATGTCTAAGACCTCGATCCCGCTTCCTTTTGCGCTAGCCGCCCTCATGAGATCTGAGACGCCGGTTGTAGTCAGGGGGTTCTCACCAATCTGAAGAGATATAAAAACTCATGAGATTGGAGACCCCGGATGTAGTCAGGGGGTTCTCACCAATATGAAGAGATATAAATACTCATGAGATTGGAGACCCCGGATGTAGTCAGGGGGTTCTCACCAATCTGAAGAGATATAAGAACTCATGAGATTGGAGACCCCGGATGTAGTCAGGGGGTTCTCACCAATCTGAAGAGATACACAAACTCATGAGATTGGAGACCCCGGATGTAGTCAGGTGGTTCTCACCAATCTGAAGAGATATAAGAACTCATGAGATTGGAGACCCCGGATGTAATCAGGTGGTTCTCACCAATCTGAAGATATATAAGAACTCATGAGATTGGAGACTCCGGATGTAGTCAGGGGGTTCTCACCAATCTGAAGAGATATAAGAACTCATGAGATTGGAGACCCCGGATGTAGTCAGGGGGTTCTCACCAATCTGAAGAGATATAAGAACTCATGAGATTGGAGACCCCGGATGTAGTCAGGGGGTTCTCACCAATCTGAAGAGATATAAGAACTCATGAGATTGGAGACCCCGGATGTAGTCAGGGGATTCTCACCAATCTGAAGAGATATAAAAACTCATGAGATTGGAGACCCCGGATGTAGTCAGGTGGTTCTCACCAATCTGAAGAGATATAAGAACTCATGAGACTGGAGACCCCGGATGTAGTCAGGGGTTTCTCACCAATCTGAAGAGATATAAAAACTCATGAGATTGGAGACCCCGGATGTAGTCAGGGGGTTCTCACCAATCTGAAGAGATACACAAACTCATGAGATTGGAGACCCCGGATGTAGTCAGAGGGTTCTCACCAATCTGAAGAGATATAAGAACTCATGAGATTGGAGACCCCGGATGTAGTCAGGGGATTCTCACCAATCTGAAGAGATACACAAACTCATGAGATTGGAGACCCCGGATGTAGTCAGAGGGTTCTCACCAATCTGAAGAGATATAAGAACTCATGAGACTGGAGACCCCGGATGTAGTCAGGGGGTTCTCACCAATCTGAAGAGATATAAAAACTCATGAGATTGGAGACCCCGGATGTAGTCAGGGGGTTCTCACCAATCTGAAGAGATATAAAAACTCATGAGATTGGAGACCCCGGATGTAGTCAGGGGGTTCTCACCAATCTGAAGAGATATAAGAACTCATGAGATTGGAGACCCCGGATGTAGTCAGGGGATTCTCACCAATCTGAAGAGATATAAGAACTCATGAGATTGGAGACCCCGGATGTAGTCAGGGGGTTCTCACCAATCTGAAGAGATATAAGAACTCATGAGATTGGAGACCCCGGATGTAGTCAGGGGATTCTCACCAATCTGAAGAGATATAAAAACTCATGAGATTGGAGACCCCGGATGTAGTCAGGTGGTTCTCACCAATCTGAAGAGATATAAGAACTCATGAGATTGGAGACCCCGGATGTAGTCAGGGGGTTCTCACCAATCTGAAGAGATATAAGAACTCATGAGATTGGAGACCCCGGATGTAGTCAGGGGATTCTCACCAATCTGAAGAGATATAAAAACTCATGAGATTGGAGACCCCGGATGTAGTCAGGTGGTTCTCACCAATCTGAAGAGATATAAGAACTCATGAGATTGGAGACCCCGGATGTAGTCAGGGGATTCTCACCAATCTGAAGAGATACACAAACTCATGAGATTGGAGACCCCGGATGTAGTCAGAGGGTTCTCACCAATCTGTGGAGATATAAGAACTCATGAGATTGGAGACCCCGGATGTAGTCAGGGGGTTCTCACCAATCTGAAGAGATATAAAAACTCATGAGATTGGAGAACCCGGATGTAGTCAGGGGGTTCTCACCAATCTGAAGAGATATAAAAACTCATGAGATTGGAGACCCCGGATGTAGTCAGTGGGTTCTCACCAATCTGAAGAGATATAAGAACTCATGAGATTGGAGACCCCGGATGTAGTCAGGGGGTTCTCACCAATATGAAGAGATATAAGAACTCATGAGATTGGAGACCCCGGATGTAGTCAGGTGGTTCTCACCAATCTGAAGAGATATAAAAACTCATGAGATTGGAGACCCCGGATGTAGTCAGGTGGTTCTCACCAATCTGAAGAGATATAAAAACTCATGAGATTGGAGACCCCGGATGTAGTCAGGTGGTTCTCACCAATCTGAAGAGATATAAAAACTCATGAGATTGGAGACCCCGGATGTAGTCAGGGGGTTCTCACCAATCTGAAGAGATATAAGAACTCATGAGATTGGAGACCCCGGATGTAGTCAGGTGGTTCTCACCAATCTGAAGAGATATAAGAACTCATGAGATTGGAGACCCCGGATGTAGTCAGGTGGTTCTCACCAATCTGAAGAGATATAAAAACTCATGAGATTGGAGACCCCGGATGTAGTCAGGTGGTTCTCACCAATCTGAAGAGATATAAAAACTCATGAGATTGGAGACCCCGGATGTAGTCAGGTGGTTCTCACCAATCTGAAGAGATATAAAAACTCATGAGATTGGAGACCCCGGATGTAGTCAGGGGGTTCTCACCAATCTGAAGAGATATAAGAACTCATGAGATTGGAGACCCCGGATGTAGTCAGGTGGTTCTCACCAATCTGAAGAGATATAAGAACTCATGAGATTGGAGACCCCGGATGTAGTCAGGGGGTTCTCACCAATCTGAAGAGATATAAAAACTCATGAGATTGGAGACCCCGGATGTAGTCAGGGGGTTCTCACCAATCTGAAGAGATATAAAAACTCATGAGATTGGAGACCCCGGATGTAGTCAGGGGATTCCCACCAATCTGAAGAGATATAAAAACTCATGAGATTGGAGACCCCGGATGTAGTCAGGGGATTCCCACCAATCTGAAGAGATATAAGAACTCATGAGATTGGAGACCCCGGATGTAGTCAGGGGGTTCTCACCAATCTGAAGAGATATAAGAACTCATGAGATTGGAGACCCCGGATGTAGTCAGGTGGTTCTCACCAATCTGAAGAGATATAAAAACTCATGATATTGGAGACCCCGGATGTAGTCAGGGGGTTCTCACCAAATCTGAAGAGATATAAAAACTCATGAGATTGGAGACCCCGGATGTAGTCAGGGGATTCTCACCAATCTGAAGAGATATAAGAACTCATGAGATTGGAGACCCCGGATGTAGTCAGGGGGTTCTCACCAATCTGAAGAGATATAAGAACTCATGAGACTGGAGACCCCGGATGTAGTCAGAGGGTTCTCACCAATCTGAAGAGATATAAGAACTCATGAGACTGGAGACCCCGGATGTAGTCAGGGGGTTCTCACCAATCTGAAGAGATATAAAAACTCATGAGATCGGAGACCCCGGATGTAGTCAGGGGGTTCTCACCAATCTGAAGAGATATAATAACTCATGAGATTGGAGACCCCGGATGTAGTCAGGGGGTTCTCACCAATCTGAAGAGATATAAAAACTCATGAGATTGGAGACCCCGGATGTAGTCAGGGGATTCTCACCAATCTGAAGAGATATAAGAACTCATGAGATTGGAGACCCCGGATGTAGTCAGGGGGTTCTCACCAATCTGAAGAGATATAAGAACTCATGAGATTGGAGACCCCGGATGTAGTCAGGGGATTCTCACCAATCTGAAGAGATATAAGAACTCATGATATTGGAGACCCCGGATGTAGTCAGGGGGTTCTCACCAATCTGAAGAGATATAAGAACTCATGAGATTGGAGACCCCGGATGTAGTCAGGGGGTTCTCACCAATCTGAAGAGATATAAAAACTCATGAGATTGGAGACCCCGGATGTAGTCAGGGGATTCTCACCAATCTGAAGAGATATAAGAACTCATGAGATTGGAGACCCCGGATGTAGTCAGGGGATTCTCACCAATCTGAAGAGATACACAAACTCATGAGATTGGAGACCCCGGATGTAGTCAGGAGGTTCTCACCAATCTGAATAGATATAAAAACTCATGAGATTGGAGACCCCGGATGTAGTCAGGTGGTTCTCACCAATCTGAAGAGATATAAAAACTCATGAGATTGGAGACCCCGGATGTAGTCAGGGGGTTCTCACCAATCTGAAGAGATATAAGAACTCATGAGATTGGAGACCCCGGATGTAGTCAGGTGGTTCTCACCAATCTGAAGAGATATAAAAACTCATGAGATTGGAGACCCCGGATGTAGTCAGGGGGTTCTCACCAATCTGAAGAGATATAAGAACTCATGAGATTGGAGACCCCGGATGTAGTCAGGGGGTTCTCACCAATCTGAAGAGATATAAAAACTCATGAGATTGGAGACCCCGGATGTAGTCAGGGGGTTCTCACCAAATCTGAAGAGATATAAGAACTCATGAGATTGGAGACCCCGGATGTAGTCAGGGGATTCTCACCAATCTGAAGAGATATAAGAACTCATGAGATTGGAGACCCCGGATGTAGTCAGGGGGTTCTCACCAATCTGAAGAGATATAAGAACTCATGAGATTGGAGACCCCGGATGTAGTCAGGGGGTTCGCACCAATCTGAAGAGATACACAAACTCATGAGATTGGAGACCCCGGTTGTAGTCAGGGGGTTCTCACCAATCTGAAGAGATATAAGAACTCATGAGATTGGAGACCCCGGATGTAGTCAGGGGATTCTCACCAATCTGGAGAGATATAAGAACTCATGAGATTGGAGAACCCGGATGTGGTCAGGTGGTTCTCACCAATCTGAAGAGATATAAGAACTCATGAGATTGGAGACCCCGGATGTGGTCAGGGGATTCTCCCCAATCTGAAGAGATACACAAACTCATGAGATTGGAGACCCCGGATGTGGTCAGGGGATTCTCCCCAATCTGAAGAGATACACAAACTCATGAGATTGGAGACCCCGGATGTAGTCAGGGGGTTCTCACCAATCTGAAGAGATATAAGAACTCATGAGATTGGAGACCCCGGATGTAGTCAGGGGGTTCTCACCAATCTGAAGAGATATAAGAACTCATGAGATTGGAGAACCCGGATGTAGTCAGAGGGTTCTCACCAATCTGAAGAGATATAAAAACTCATGAGATTGGAGACCCCGGATGTAGTCAGGGGGTTCTCACCAATCTGAAGAGATATAAGAACTCATGAGATTGGAGACCCCGGATGTAGTCAGGGGATTCCCACCAATCTGAAGAGATATAAGAACTCATGAGATCTGAGACCCCGGATGTAGTCAGGGGGTTCTCACCAATCTGAAGAGATATAAAAACTCATGAGATTGGAGACCCCGGATGTAGTCAGGGGGTTCTCACCAATCTGAAGAGATATAAGAACTCATGAGATTGGAGACCCCGGATGTAGTCAGGGGGTTCTCACCAATATGAAGAGATATAAGAACTCATGAGATTGGTGACCCCGGATGTAGTCAGGGGGTTCTCACCAATATGAAGAGATATAAGAACTCATGAGATTGGTGACCCCGGATGTAGTCAGGGGGTTCTCACCAATCTGAAGAGATATAAGAACTCATGAGATCGGAGACCCCGGATGTAGTCAGGGGGTTCTCACCAATATGAAGAGATATAAGAACTCATGAGATTGGAGACCCCGGATGTAGTCAGGGGGTTCTCACCAATCTGAAGAGATATAAAAACTCATGAGATTGGAGACCCCGGATGTAGTCAGGGGGTTCTCACCAATATGAAGAGATATAAGAACTCATGAGATTGGAGACCCCGGATGTAGTCAGGGGATTCTCACCAATCTGAAGAGATATAAAAACTCATGAGATTGGAGACCCCGGATGTAGTCAGGGGGTTCTCACCAATCTGAAGAGATATAAGAACTCATGAGATTGGAGACCCCGGATGTAGTCAGGGGATTCTCACCAATCTGAAGAGATATAAGAACTCATGAGATTGGAGCCCCCGGATGTAGTCAGGTGGTTCTCACCAATCTGAAGAGATACACAAACTCATGAGATTGGAGACCCCGGATGTAGTCAGGGGATTCCCACCAATCTGAAGAGATACACAAACTCATGAGATTGGAGACCCCGGATGTAGTCAGGTGGTTCTCACCAATCTGAAGAGATATAAAAACTCATGAGATTGGAGACCCCGGATGTAGTCAGGGGATTCTCACCAATCTGAAGAGATATAAGAACTCATGAGATTGGAGACCCCGGATGTAGTCAGGGGATTCTCACCAATATGAAGAGATATAAGAACTCATGAGATTGGAGACCCCGGATGTAGTCAGGGGGTTCTCACCAATCTGAAGAGATATAAAAACTCATGAGATTGGAGAACCCGGATGTAGTCAGGGGGTTCTCACCAATCTGAAGAGATATAAGAACTCATGAGATTGGAGACCCCGGATGTAGTCAGGGGATTCTCACCAATCTGAAGAGATATAAGAACTCATGAGATTGGAGACCCCGGATGTAGTCAGGGGATTCTCCACAATCTGAAGAGATACACAAACTCATGAGATTGGAGACCCCGGATGTAGTCAGGGGATTCTTACCAATCTGACGAGATATAAAAACTCATGAGATTGGAGACCCCGGATGTAGTCAGGGGGTTCTCACCAATCTGACGAGATATAAAAACTCATGAGATTGGAGACCCCGGATGTAGTCAGGGGATTCCCACCAATCTGAAGAGATACACAAACTCATGAGATTGGAGACCCCGGATGTAGTCAGGGGGTTCTCACCAATCTGAAGAGATATAAAAACTCATGAGATTGGAGACCCCGGATGTAGTCAGGGGGTTCTCACCAATCTGACGAGATATAAAAACTCATGAGATTGGAGACCCCGGATGTAGTCAGGGGGTTCTCACCAATCTGAAGAGATATAAGAACTCATGAGATTGGAGACCCCGGATGTAGTCAGGGGGTGCTCACCAATCTGAAGAGATATAAGAACTCATGAGATCGGAGACCCCGGATGTAGTCAGGGGATTCTCACCAATCTGAAGAGATATAAGAACTCATGAGATTGGAGACCCCGGATGTAGTCAGGTGGTTCTCACCAATCTGAAGAGATATAATAACTCATGAGATTGGAGACCCCGGATGTAGTCAGGGGGTTCTCACCAATCTGACGAGATATAAGAACTCATGAGATTGGAGACCCCGGATGTAGTCAGGGGGTTCTCACCAATCTGAAGAGATATAAGAACTCATGAGATTGGAGACCCCGGATGTAGTCAGGTGGTTATCACCAATCTGAAGATATATAAGAACTCATGAGATTGGAGACCCCGGATGTAGTCAGGGGGTTCTCACCAAATCTGAAGAGATATAAAAACTCATGAGATTGGAGACCCCGGATGTAGTCAGGGGGTTATCACCAATCTGAAGATATATAAGAACTCATGAGATTGGAGACCCCGGATGTAGTCAGGTGGTTCTCACCAAATCTGAAGAGATATAAGAACTCATGAGATTGGAGACCCCGGATGTAGTCATGGGGTTCTCACCAATCTGAAGAGATACACAAACTCATGAGATTGGAGACCCCGGATGTAGTCAGGGGATTCTCACCAAATCTGAAGAGATACACAAACTCATGAGATTGGAGACCCCGGATGTAGTCAGGGGATTCTCACCAATCTGAAGAGATATAAGAACTCATGAGATTGGAGACCCCGGATGTAGTCAGGGGATTCTCACCAATATGAAGAGATATAAGAACTCATGAGATTGGAGACCCCGGATGTAGTCAGGAGGTTCTCACCAATCTGAAGAGATATAAGAACTCATGAGATTGGAGACCCCGGATGTAGTCAGGGGGTTCTCACCAATCTGAAGAGATATAAGAACTCATGAGATTGGAGACCCCGGATGTAGTCAGGGGATTCTCACCAATCTGAAGAGATATACAAACTCATGAGATCGGAGACCCCGGATGTAGTCAGGGGATTCTCACCAATATGAAGAGATATAAGAACTCATGAGATTGGAGACCCCGGATGTAGTCAGGGGGTTCTCACCAATCTGAAGAGATATAAGAACTCATGAGATTGGAGACCCCGGATGTAGTCAGGGGGTTCTCACCAATCTGAAGAGATATACGAAAACCCTCGAATGTGTTCAGGCCCATCGAAGCAAGCACGTTTGGAGAACTGAACACTCATACTGAGTCTGTGTCTTAGTACACTAAATCCGATAATTTATGGGATCATCTCCTTTTATGCTCCACAGAATATATTGAAAAATGATTGAATTTGAGCCACGAATCAGTCCAAAATACACTCATGTACTCTATGAACGATTCAAACAACATTGTAATTATAATGAAAATGAATTTATGACCCCAGTATGTTTCCATTTCTACCACTCAGCCTGAGCCTTGTGAGCTAGGAACTCACGCACATTCTCATCGGAGCAATCGATGTTTTGATAAGTTTGGTAACAATAATTTTGGTGGTTATTGTCCACGACCACTTTATCATGTCCATATTCACGTTATATTTGTCCGGGAGCTATGATACCACTGCACCACCCCCAGGATTTAACCCTTTACCCAACAGAACGGTCCTGTGCCAATGCATTCTCTTATATATGCGAGTCGACCATAGGTCGCCTCGCATATATAAGAGAATGCATTGGCTTAACACATTAAAAATTATAAAATTGTTAAAGAATGTAAGAAAAAATGGTAAAAAGTGTTAAAACAAAATTTGTTTTTAGGCCAATGCATTCTCTTATATATGCGAGGCGACCTATGGTCGACTCGCATATCTAAGAGAATGCATTGGCACAGGGCATAACTGTAACTATCACAATGTGGTCAAGGAGCCGGTTCCAATGATATCCATATTTGTATGGTTCTATTGAGACAGACCGAAGATATTTTAGGCTGTTGAAGCTTTATTTGGCCGGTTTTGGCCGTTTTGTTGGGTAAAGGGTTAAATCCACTCCACTCATTTCTTCCTTATTATGTCCCTCAACTTTTAAACAATGTTAATTCGAAAACAAAATGTGACCGTGTAGACACCATACAAGATGGCGTCCAACATGGCCGCCGCTTTTAGAAGGAAACTAAGTCAGTTTGATGCTAATTATAGTGAGAAAAACTTGTCAAATGTATATGTTTTTGTGAAGCTAAGATATAAACCCACATTTGTATGGCAACATTGGAACTCTCCGTCCAAGACCGTCGCCAAAATGGCAGTCGGAATTGGAAAATTTGACATGTTCTCACTAATATATTCTAGATCATATACACATTTATACACGGACTATAGAGTATTGAGATCTGAACCTACTCTGAGTATCTTGAGTGTTGAATTCTCTATTAGACCATCAGATAGCACCCTGGCACATTTCCATGTTAACCTGTTCGCGGCGAGGTTCAACTCCTTTAATGTTACGTTGCGCTCCAGACTTCTGGCGAAAGCTATAGCTCCTTCATAACCGAGGCCATTCCACGACAGGTCTAAGATCTCGAGTGCACGATTTCTCTGGAATTACAATATTGAATCGATAGAAGATATCTTCAGAAAGAAAGAAAAACGTCGGAACCAGATTTTTTTTCCTCAATTCTATGACACATACATGTAAGTATTTATGTGGAATATTATGTCTGATCTTGGAGTCAGTCTCACCTATAAAAGGGTATACACAGGTATTGAACATGTGCTGAAGGGCAGGTACACATGGTTTGCTATCGTTGCTGAAACAGTTACCTAAACTGCATTGTGTTACTGAAATGGTGACTTGAGAGACATTTTCTCCGTAGTATATGTGCCACTTCTCTCTATTTGTGTCATAGGGAGAAGTAACTTCCCTATTATATATGAGTATGCATATTGCAAAATACCATATTTGAAGTGTATTTACTCATTATAATTGTGTGATTACCCGTAAGCCTTTATGACTTCTCCTTGATAACAGTCCATCTGCCCGTAATAATCTAATGACTTCTCTCTGATAATAGTCTATTTCTCCCTAATAATCTAATAAAGAGAAGTGACTTCTCCCTGATAACAGTCTATTTCTCCCTAATAATCTAATTGAGAGAAGTGACTTCTCCCTATTAACAGTCGATCTGCCCGTAATAATCTAATAGGGAGAAGTGACTTCTCCTTGATAACAGTCCATCTGCCCGTAATAATCTAATGACTTCTCTCTGATAATAGTCTATTTTCCCTAATAATCTAATAGAGAGAAGTGACTTCTCCCTGATAACAGTCGATCTGCCCGTAATAATATAATAGGGAGAAGTGACTTCTCCTTGATAACAGTCCATCTGCCCGTAATAATCTAATGACTTCTCTCTGATAATAGTCTATTTCTCCCTAATAATCTAATAGAGAGAAGTGACTTCTCCTTGATAACAGTCCATCTGCCCGTAATAATCTAATAGGGAGAATGACTTCTCCCAATTTTAATTCTCTAGGCTCCTCCCTGCAACATCATGCAATTTGTTTTCAGTTCATTCTAATTTTCATTATAATTTTAAATTTTATTCCAACACAATCCGGCCAAATTTCGTTGAACATAATGTTGATAAATAACACGTTTTGGGCAATGCTATACTATAGTTGACTGTGGTTAGCATTATTTTTGGGCAATTAATCGATTCTGATAACTGAAGTGGCATCAAATAATGTTGTTGTTGTTGTTGTTGTTGTTGGAATCTGATGATATAGGGACCATCGAATCAAATTGAGTACTTTCAAACCTGTATAGAGCCAAGACCGGTCATCTTGGTGTGTTGTTATGTAGAATTTGGTGCAGAGTGGTATCAGAGTGGTATCAGCGAATCACCTCCAAAATTTGCCAAGAAAAATGTTACATTTTATGACGTAATTACTGTTGACAAAAAATTATTATGATATAGTATATACAGTAAATATATTCGGCTTATACGGGATGATTGAATAAGGGTGAGAATGTGAAAAGTCCGCAAAAATCCGGCTTGGTGGGGGATACCTTTTCAAGATGGCGTCCAAGATGGCCACTGACAGTGGGTAAATGCTTGTTTTTTTCCAATTATGTACCGATAGCTCCAATTATAAACGTAAATTAAATAATCTTGCAAATGACACATGAGTATTATCGAAATGTTTTTTATAGAATATTGATAGTCCACGTCCAAAATGGCTGCCGGAATTCCAATTATCTTTTCTTCAAACATCCACTCTAAATGAAAATTATGCACAATGAGAGAATATTGTTGTGATGACTATTTCTGGAAAGAAAACAATTTATGATTAAATGGAAAGGTAACGGTGAGCAACTGGCCATTTATAAAGGTAACGGTGAGCACCTGGCCATTTATAAAGGTAACGGTGAGCACCTGGCCATTTATAAAGGTAACGGTGAGCACCTGGCCATTTATAAAGGTAACGGTGAGCACCTGGTCATTTATAAAGGTAACGGTGAGCACCTGGTCATTTATAAAGGTAACGGTGAGCACCTGGCCATTTATAAAAGGTAACGGTGAACAACTGGCCATTTATAAAGGTAACGGTGAGCACCTGGCCATTTATAAAGGTAACGGTGAGCACCTGGCCATTTATAAAGGTAACGATGAGCACCTGGCCATTTATAAAGGTAACGGTGAACAACTGGCCATTTATAAACGTAACGGTGAGCACCTGGCCATTTATAAAGGTAACGGTGAGCACCTGGCCATTTATAAAGGTAACGGTGAGCACCTGGCCATTTATACAGGTAACGGTGAACAACTGGCCATTTACAAAGGTAACGGTGAGCACCTGGCCATTTATTCTCGATATTCAAGCAGTTTACTCAACATGCGAACTATCAGTGTCACCTCAAACGTGACCTCATCGCAATTGTTGCGTCATTTCCCCATTTACAACTACCGTAACTCGTGACACATTTCAGGCCGTTCTTGCGACAAGGACTTATATTACTGCATGATGATCCTTTTTAACTTATATAGACATCGAACGAAATTGAGAGAAAGAAAAAAACAAATCAATGAACTATATCTTGTTTCTCCAATTTAATAAAACAAAAATAGCTGCTGATTATTGTGGGTCTGTAAATTGTCCCTGATTTGGATGTATGTAAATGTTTTTCCAACCTGTTCCTAGCTGTGTTCATGGTCTTTGATTGAAGACCCCGCACCCCGTAAACTATACAAGCTCCCTCACACCATTATGTTTTTGGTATCTTTACCTTTAATCTAGTATCCTTACCTTAATAGATGAACCGACCGCTGTCGCACCTTTACCACGGATGGCATTCCAGCTCAGGTCGAGTTCGACCAATGAAGTGTTTTCTACTGAAGAAAAAAGAGAATGACCGTGGGAATATATACTCAGGAAGCATATCTATATATAATAATCGTTCCAAATATCGCCAATATCGCCATAATTGAACATTGCAATCAGTCAATCTCTACCAGAGCGCACCAGTCATACTTCTTTCTGACTCAGTCACCGGCTGGATACCAGCCTGTGTTTTTCGAGATTTGGTACATGTGTGCAATTGTATGGTTTTTTTTAGACCATGTAAAACCGGGATGTAGATATTGTATATATGCTTCATCTTTTTGTATAAACCTATCTCTGTTTCAATGTCATATTATGTAACTTGGATCCGAGAATAAAGCATTATTATTATAGCGCGGGTTTTCCAGCCAAATTTCGAAACCGATAGTCGCAAAGTAAAACTTGCTATGTGCTTATTAAAGGTGGATTATCTCTTTGTAAACATGTATTATATAGTTACCGGGGTGTAAAATATTATATATGAATCGAAGACTCCTATCCGGAAATGCTTCTATCGATTAATATTCATTTTATTTCGAATATTTTCTTGTTTAAAAAGGTGTGGTTGTTTAACTAACGAACAATAGTGGTTACTGTTAACAGAGACCAGAAATTTTATTGTGTAATTTTGTCATAAATAATCGTTAATAATGCTCATTATCGTTTATAACTATGGAATAAAACAATAAAACCAATCAATCTGGGACATTTGACGTTCGGTACGTAGTCATTGGAACAGCCTAATGTTCTCTATCGCTACATGGTCCCGAAGGCAAATAAAGTGTCCCAATTAATCGTCTCATTTCATAATAAAATATTCGAAATAAAATCAATATTAATTGATAGAAACCTTTCCGGACAGGGGGTCTTCAGTTCATATTTATTATTTTATACCCACGCAACTATTTCAAATTTGTTATTTAAAGAGATAATCCATCTTTAACATAATGCAGAATTAGACCGGTAATCTTGTTAATGATTTCTCGCGTTACTCAGTGAAGTGGCAGCAAATTAGAACTGTTGTGTTTGACTTGACTGATGTTTGCCATTAGGGTACGTTCATACGCTGGCAATATTGCACTGCAAACTGCAAAAATGCCAGCTGCAAAGGTTGTTTTGTTTTCTTATGTTAGCTGGCATTTTTGACAGCAACCGACTAGCTCGTGCTGGGTCGTGGCTGGTCGTCAACAATCAACGGTGATATATGATAACGGCGTATACCTCTCTGTCGATGGACACAACACAAGGCCACTAACAATAATTGTTTGTGTCTGTACCGTCCTTGATACGATCGAATATGATCGGGTGTGTTCTCTGTGATTCTCATGCACACTTACTTATACATGTGTATAACGGATCTCCGTTATATGAGGATATGATGATATGGCGTGATACAAAGAGCACCAAAAGTGATGCTTCCCGAGTCATACATGTGGGAGCTATAGGGGAGGTGGTGGCAGGACTCACTATATAATTATTCATGCCATTTGAATAACAATATATTGTGAGCTTTTGATTAACTTGTGTTACTATTTATTTGATTTCTTTGTTTTGTTTAACATCAGCACCACGCCCCCCCCCCCATTTTTCTTAACTTATTGTTTTGCTTAACATGAAGACCAACGAGTTTGTGACTAACATTATTGGAACGACAAGTTGGAGTTTGGGATGATACCCGGGAAGATTTGAATTCGTCGTTATCTTCGTTGAGCCAAGTGCGGACCCACCATCTCCTGTCTAGGTGACGTTTATTGTACTCACATATGAGCAGCATCACAGCGAGAGAGCTGGCCGTGGCGATATCACATTCCAATATGTCAAGTGACATTATTTTGACTGGCCTAAGAATACCAACACGCATCGTGTTCTAATATATTGCAAACAGCTCATCAATCACGCAAAACGGCTGTCGTCCATTGCTCGCCATATACTAACGCCGATTTGTTGACAGCGGGCAGAAATTAATCGGTTTTGGTAATTTTGCAGCTGGCATTTTTGCAGTTTGCAGTGCAATATTGCCAGCGTATGAACGTACACTTAGTTTTGTTTTGAGTTTATAGAATGATGAACCAAATCACACCGTTTCGCGATATAGTTCTTTGGTTATGGTGGGACTTTCCAAACTTAAGGTACAAAATTACACAAATTTTGTTTGATATGTTGTGTGCTTTATCAGTGCAACGTGTCTCTCTGTTCGCTTAGTGTATATATTAATATCGCATCCACCAAATATTGGCAAAAATGTCGCAGGAAGCAGCGGTCTTATCGAGTCATCAAGGGAGATAAACCATGCATGGAGTTAGGCAATCACAATCAATTATACTTCTTAAAGATGTCCTGACCGGCGATTCAACACCAAATTATAGTCAACATATTACATTGTATATGCCAATTTTCCGCTGACCATGCATTCGAATAAAACATGAAATTAGTTGGAATCAACGTCATTAAAAATACATGCACCACCGTGACCACAACAATACGACGAAAGTATAGCATAAAGTGAATTTTAGATATTGGAAGGGGAAAAGATTTGCAGAAGAAACTATGGGCTGTAAACAACAATAATTGATTATAAGGTATAATTGAAATTTTGCCTAAATTATTTTCTGTAAATCATAATTACCGAATGAGATGGGAGACGATCAACAGTTATCAAATGTTAAGAAATGAGATGGCATTCGGGCACACGATCAACAGTTATCAAATGTTAAGAAATGAGATGGCATTCGGGCACACGATCAACAGTTATCAAATGTTAAGAAATGAGATGGCATTCGGGCACACGATCAACAGTTATCAAATGTTAAGAAATGAGATGGCATTCGGGCACACGATCAACAGTTATCAAATGTTAAGAAATGAGATGGCATTCGGGCACACGATCAACAGTTATCAAATGTTAAGAAATGAGATGGCATTCGGCCACACGATCAACAGTTATCAAATGTTAAGAAATGAGTTGGCATTGGGGCACACGATCAACAGTTATCAAATGTTAAGAAATGAGATGGCATTCGGGCACACGATCAACAGTTATCAAATGTTAAGAAATGAGATGGCATTCGGGCACACGATCAACAGTTATCAAATGTTAAGAAATGAGATGGCATTCGGGCACACGATCAACAGTTATCAAATGTTAAGAAATGAGATGGCATTCGGGCACACGATCAACAGTTATCAAATGTTAAGAAATGAGATGGCATTCGGGCACACGATCAACAGTTATCAAATGTTAAGAAATGAGATCGCATTCGGGCACACGATCAACAGTTATCAAATGTTAAGAAATGAGTTGGCATTGGGGCACACGATCAACAGTTATCAAATGTTAAGAAATGAGATGGCATTCGGGCACACGATCAACAGTTATCAAATGTTAAGAAATGAGATGGCATTCGGGCACACGATCAACAGTTATCAAATGTTAAGAAATGAGATGGCATTCGGGCACACGATCAACAGTTATCAAATGTTAAGAAATGAGATGGCATTCGGGCACACGATCAACAGTTATCAAATGTTAAGAAATGAGATGGCATTCGGGCACACGATCAACAGTTATCAAATGTTAAGAAATGAGATGGCATTCGGGCACACGATCAACAGTTATCAAATGTTAAGAAATGAGATGGCATTCGGGCACACGATCAACTTTTATCAAATGTTAAGAAATAAGATGGCATTCGGGCACACGATCAACAGTTATCAAATGTTAAGAAGTGAGATGGCATTCTGGCACACGATCAACAGTTATCAAATGTTAAGAAATGAGATGGCATTCGGGCACACGATCAACAGTTATCAAATGTTAAGAAATGAGATGGCATTCGGGCACACGATCAACAGTTATCAAATGTTAAGAAATGAGATGGCATTCGGGCACACGATCAACAGTTATCAAATGTTAAGAAATGGAAGTTTGATAATAGACGAATAATCAAAAATAAATTTAATTCGTTGAACAATAACTGCACATGTGCGCGGAAGAAGAAAAGCTCTGCGTTCGCACGATAAGCGTTGTATAAACTATATATGTGACCCGCCATATAAAATCCAGTCGTAAGTCGGGATTTGTTTACCCTGTGCCAATGCATTCTCTTATATATGCGAGTCGACCATAGGTCGCCTCGCATATATAAGAGAATGCATTGGCCTAACAATTTTTTACAATTTTAATAATTTGTTCTTGTATTCTTTAACAATTTTATACTTTCACCCATACAGAGCCCCAGACAAACATGAGCAGACGACACTCTTCTATGTGCTTCTATATATGTGTGGGGCTCCCTGCAGGGTAATGGATGTTTTTTATTTTATGTCCTAAAATATTTAAGAAACATTTATTTTTAAAAAATGATAAAAAATTGTTAGGCCAATGCATTCTCTTATATATGCGAATGCATTGGCACCGGGTAAAAAAATCCCGACTTACGACTGGATTTGATATGGCGGGTCACATATGTCCATGAAATAGTGCGAGGGGCAAAGGGACTCTGTTTTTAAAATATACAAGTACTTTTCGCATAAATTAATTGTTCCCCATGCACCAGCATGCACGCTGTTATTGTAGTGTCCTGGTGGATTAGATAACCGGCTGGTTGTTGCAATGGCTGTTTATACTCTCAATTCACAGCATCAAAAGTAGATTCTGGTGAGATAAACCTGATATACTGTCCACTAATAACACGAATGTCGCGTGATGCCGCTCTGTATACTCATAGAACCAAAGAGAATATTCTTTCAGGCGTGTGAATATCCTTTTATGATTTATTCACCCGCCGGCTACCCATCGTATGTGGCTCCAACTGATTACTCCCTGGGGAGTTTATAGGAGTACAGCCGCAGTATGTCGATAACTCGTGGGTTGCTACAACAAACCAAAACACATGGTTGTGGGCGTTATGGGGATTGGTGACTGCATGCTATGTAGCCCCTCACACAGAAGAAAACTATACAACATAGAGAAACAAAACGCCTTCACATCAAGCCGAATTGGGGTTGGAAATAAGAATTTAGTACACGGTCTTATCCTTATTCAATTCAATAAACCCATTCTATAAATTGTGATATCAAACGTTCGTTTAATAACAGGAAATAGTGCCAGGTAACCTTTGATCTCCGGTTTGTCGTCTGTTTACATTACGTACGCTACATCTCAAAATACTATGGCTTCCAATATTTTTTCCAACAAACCATAATGAACGAAGACGTTGAAAAGTTATGGCATTAAATATTCGCCATCAAATACACCAAAGAGTCTTTATTTATCTGGGACTATTTCTTTACGCGGACAAACAACGTATAGTTACACGAAACGTCATCGCATGCCTTATAGCTGTGTCGTGTCCTATTTTTAAATTAAGTATGTTTTGTCGAGGTTTTGGATCATGTAATAAATAGAATCTACAACTCGTCCCCAGTTTATATATATATATATATATAGCGGAATTTACAAAAATCGTCCAGTAAATTAGGTCTGGACCTCGCCAAGGGTTCGGTCCAGACCTAATTTACTGGACTCGTTTTGTAAATTCCGCTATTAATTAGGGACGAGTTGTAGATCCTCTATATATCGAGAGTCAGGTCTTGTCATCTACAATTGAACTAAATTCATAATGTAAACGACTATGTAGTAAATGGTGAACTATATACATACATCCACATGTCACATATGTGAGTTTGGCTGTGGTATTGCATTTGTTGGTATTCACCTGTATGAGATATACATGTACCTGACAAGGCCATAGCTAGGGCGTGGCAAAATACGCCCTTTAGCCATTTCGAATTGTACTACCGGAAAATAATATAATAACGAACATACCAACTTTGGTTAAAATCAAATAATCCAAACAGGAGTTACCGGTCGGAAACCGAAATGTTATGAAATCGCGCGCGATCAAATTCTAAGTCGAAAAGGGTCGTAACTCGTGTAAATATAATTGGTTGGAACACATATTCGAACTTGGCCTGTATCTTTAGCTGGGAAATACACAAACCAACTTTGGTTCAGATCAAATAATCCAAACAGGAGTTATCGATCGGAAACCAAACATGTTAACGGACGGACGGACGGACGGACGGACAGACTAATTACATAATACGACATTTTTTCTCTCAAAAGGGCGTATATAACAATAGTGATATGCAAACGACAATTAGTAGGCTCTACTATATGAGTCGGGTATGACATGGGCGATTCAAAAATGTATATGATCTCTTCGATTATACTCACTATATATGAACATCGATGTATGTTATAACGTTAGTTAAAGGTACTCAATCCGAACAGAGGGTCCCCATCTCAACAGATTCCAACAACAACAATCCGATCAGAGGGTCCTATATTACTATTTCTTTGGCTTTGGGGGTAAAACATATTTGATTCGAGTCGAGGAACCCATCAAACAAAGCTCAGAGTTATTAGATATTGATTTTTGAAATTTGTTAATTTCTCGAGATGAGTACTAATAATTGCCGTCAATTTTGAAACCTGCTCGAGATGAGTACACAAAAACTCTATTCAAACAGACAAGGATGGATAACTCTAAAATCAGGTGGTAATAATAACGCAATTTTGACTACGTACTGGGCCAGAAAGAATTCCCGATAATGAAAAATAATAGATTTCTAAAATCGATATCTAACAAATCTGAGCTTTGATGGGTGACTTCCTCGACTCGAATCAAATATTTTTGACCCCCGAAGCCATTGAAATAGTAATTGAGATGAGTTTTATCGGATTGAGTACCTTTAACATACTCACATATCGCAAGTGCAAGATATTGTCCACCAACCTCTTCAATCTGGTTGTGACTCAAATCAAGATACTTCAATGTGGTGTTGGCCTGGAATCGTCAAAATGGTGTAATCGTTCAGCCTAGCTGTTCTCCCGAAAATCATAACACTAAGGGCCTATAATAAGATTTGATTTAGGTTCATAATTAGCGTAGAATCGCCTAATTTTGAGTCCATTACGAACTGAAAATGACAGTGTTTAAATTTAGTGCCATTATCGACTCATAATGACTTATTGTAAGTTCATTATGGGCAGAAAATAACTCAAATAAACCAACTCACGGCTTGTCAGAATCTGATGTATACGCTCTTTAACATGTGTTTTCACAGTGGCCCACGCCATAAAACGGAACAACCGATATATTAGTCCAGTGTGGGCCTATTTCAGAATAAAATAATTCAATATGAACATAATTATGTGAATATTATAGGTCGATTATGAACATATTTGACCCGCCATATCGAATCCAGTCGTAGGTCGGGATTTGTTTTACCCTGTGCCAATGCATTCTCTTATATATGCGAATCGACCATAGGTCGCCTCGCATATATAAGAGAATGCATTGGCCTAACAATTTTTTACAATTTTAATAATTTGTTCTTGTATTCTTTAACAATTTTATAATTTCACCCATACAGAGCCCCAGACAAACATTAGCAGACGACAATCTTCTATATGCTTCTATATATGTGTGGGGCTCCCTGCAGGGTAATGGATGTTTTTTTATTTGATGTCCTAAAAATTTTAAGAAACATTTATTTTTTTTAAATGATAAAATATTGTTAGGCCAATGCATTCTCTTATATATGCGAGGCGACCTATGTTCGACTCGGATATATAAGAGAATGCATTGGCACAGGGTAAAAAATCCAGACTTACGACTGGATTTGATATGGCGGGTCACATATATGCGCGAGGATGTGTTGTATCATCTGGACTGAAAGCACATGTGCGCTCCTGTGCTATCGGGGAAAAAAATGCAACCTGTACGTGAAAGTATCAATTATCACGTGACTTCGATACAATTATCTATTATAATACTGGGACAAGGACCAGTCTATTGCGCGAAATTCCGCAACAACCGTCGAGGTTTCTGCTTCATGGGAGTATAAAAGTATTTTAGTCTCAATGAAGTTGATATAAGTACTTAGTAAATGAAAAAATGGTACGTAGTTCTCGTCTGTCATTGTTAACGCGACTCTCGTGTCTGTTTATTTGCGCGCATTCATTGTCTCTTGTTGAATGAAATTAGTTTTATACTTCCATGAAGCAGAAACCTCGACGGTTGTTGCCTAATTTCTGGTCCAAAATTTTTTGAAAACATATATATTTTCCAATAATATACCAATAATATATATTATGTAGTTGTCTCAACTGCTGGTTCTAAAAATTAAGCGAGAATGAACATTGAATATATGTGATCTATTGCACTCCGAATATTGCATATGTCGTAAGCAGAAATGTTGTCTCAAATTGAAGACTTGTATAGCACGTACCCCGAGACTTCGGAAGATTAACTTCACCGTGGCATTCGTTAGTTTATTTCCTGGAAATAGAGAATTTCATTTTGCAGATGAGACATTCCCAACGACCTAGATCATACCATAAGTCCCCTCTCTACATATACACCCGTAAAGATCCTAATCCACCCGTAAAGATCATAATCCACCCATACAAAACTTGCAGACCCGTTCTGACATTGGAATATTATAACATTGAACAAACAAGGCAGGCTATATATTTCTTTTTTAATACTTGTTTCTCAACAACCATCTCCACATTAGGGGTGGACCCAGCTTGAGGTTGTATGCTTTTCTGTGACTTTTGTGAGCCGATTGTGATAAAACAAATATTAAAATACCTGCTTTGAGCATATCTCTTCGCTTGGTGGTTTGCGCTCCAAAACATACCTAATAATATTCGCTTTTGAATTTTTTGAAATACTTGAACTACCTTTCTGTGAGCATTCCAAGTGACAGAATGACGCATTGACGTCCTAAAAAAATACAACTTTTAACACGATAGTTGGTCCCAATTTGGGCCCCGAACAAAATACAGCCAATTGCACGGCATGGGACAGAAAAGAGCTTTCCGTGTTAGTCTATTCCTGGTATGGAAGAAATAAAGAGTGTTTAAAACATCTGGAAAATGGATGTGATCATGGAAAGTATGCTTCAGAGCATATGAAGGCGGTATATCAATATTTCGTGTATTTGTCAAACTATATCTTTTCCTCATTCCAAATTCCCTTTAAGGAGCTCGAATGAGCCATGTCCCTTTAAGAACTTACCAGACAAACCGAGATGAGTGATATACTTTTGATTCGATATGATTTCCTTCAAAGTTGCTGCAGAAGCATCACCGATATTGTTCTCGGAAATTGTCTGAAAAATTCAAAACATTGACTTAGAAAGCTATAATTATGAATGAACTATTTTTTAAGGGAATAAACATGTATTTTATCTTAATTACTATATAAAATTGAACATATATTCGATTTATCCCAATTTACATGTAAGTCACTGGGAGTGCATATGGTGTACGGAAGACGTGTAAATGGAGTGAGCGAGATGTGAGAGAATTGGAATGTCACTTGATATATAATAACATGCACCTCTGTTTATATTTACATTCCTTCATTTGTGTCTGTTTATCTAATAATTGTTTTTTTAATGTGTTTTAATAATACAAGTACAACGTCAAGTGTGTCATATGCCCCCCCCCAGACGCCAGGTTTATAGAGAGTGAGCAATGGTAATTGTTTGTGTGGGGAATTTTTTTTATTTTCTAAGTCAAGATGGTCGGTAACTATGGTGAAGATACATGGTTGAAACACAACCTTTCACTGAAATTCACTCATGTTGACTTATCACTGTTCCGAAATATATTCAAAAGCAATTGTTGGTATTTGAGGAACAATGCTAAATGTGTAGCACGTGGGATTTCCCAAGTACCATAAGTCCAATAACTCTGAAAAACTCAATTGACAAAACCCACTTCATACTAGTATCATTCCATCGATGTTGGTCTATTACTGGTAGTAATCCATTCTAGCATTTAAGTCTTACTATACTGGACTTACAGTGCAAAAATAACAACAAAACCGATGATCCACTCCCAAGTGACAATATGAAAAGTTCACATTTTTATACCAAATTCAAAAATATCCATGTCCACTAAAAAAAGGGCCGTAACTCTGGTAACAATGAATGGACGAATTTCAAGACCGTTTAAAAGATTCTTGTTATATCTCTTTATAATTTACACAAATATTGTAATCTTAGGTTTTGGGAAAGACAGCAACTGCAGTACAGCAATACTTGATATATTCTCATGTAAAATGAAGCCTATTAAAGATACGGGCGGCGTTGGCGGTGGGTATGCTGTTAAAATATTCACCTCCGTCAAAAACCGAAAGAATAGTAAAATATAGACAGACCTTGTTCTTATACCAATCAGAAATATGGCATAAACAGTATGTTATTGTCAATTTGTTTCCTTTGTTATGAAAACAAAAGCAAAAAACGTTACGTTACCTGGCTTTTGTTTAGATCCGGATATGGTAAACATAAAGAGCGTTATTTGTTACTGTTTTCCTGATATGGAAATAATAAAGAGCGTTTATATTATTTGTGTGTGATTAACCAATAGCATTGCGATGTGTTATGTAAACAGAAGCACAAATTATGTAGCACGAGCAGGCTCTTGTTTACGTACACCATCGTATGTCTTGACGACAATATACTATTTACGCGCTGATTATGTTTGGCATATGAACACAACTATATATATTTTAATATTCCTTCTGTTTATGGCGATTTGAACAGATATGAATATTTTCTGCAACGAACGCCGCCCGTGCCTTTAATCCCTCACTCCAAGGATAAACCAAATATATATTATGAAAAGCACATAAAAGCTGTTGCAAGTTTTCAGCCGTTAATTTTTTTTACAGTGAGACAAACGCTCTTTAATCAAACCATATAAGTAATGTACTAATACTTAACGCTCTTTTGTTTATCACGCTGATGTTTTGTTTCTAAAGTATGTTACTTGCGTTGGCCTTTCTGTGTCTTATAACATCATACCAAACTGGCTTTAAATGTACCACGGTGGTCCAACTCGTTTATAAAACCATCTTAATAATGACATATTCACTTGCGATTTGCACATAACATCGTGTACAACATAAACTAATTAATAATTTTAAATATGATTATAAGAATGTCCACGTTATTTATCAAATCACATCAACGAGTAAATTGATGTAAAATATGCGATAGTTCCATACCAAGTGAGTGATGAAGTTAATGTGCGATAATTCCATACCAAGTGAGTGATGAAGTTAATGTGCGCTAGTTACATACCAAGTGAGTGATGAAGTTAATGTACAATAGTTCCATACCAAGTGAGTGATGAAGTTAATGTGCGATAGTTCCATACCAAGTGAGTGATGAAGTTAATGTACAATAGCTCCATACCAAGTGAGTGATGAAGTTAATGTGCGATAGTTCCATACCAAGTGAGTGATGAAGTTAATGTGCAATAGTTCCATACCAAGTGAGTGATGAAGTTGATGTGCGATAGTTCCATACCAAGTGAGTGATGAAGTTAATGTACAATAGATCCATACCAAGTGAGTGATGAAGTTAATGTGCGATAGTTCCATACCAAGTGAGTGATGAAGTTAATGTGCAAAAGTTCCATACCAAGTGAGTGATGAAGTTAATGTGCAATACCATACCAAGTGAGTGATGAAGTTAATGTGCGATAGTTACATACCAAGTGAGTGATGAAGTTAATGTGCAATAGTTCCATACCAAGTGAGTGATGAAGTTAATGTGCAAAAGTTCCATACCAAGTGAGTGATGAAGTTAATGTGCAATACCATACGAAGTGAGTGATGAAGTTAATGTGCGATAGTTCCATACCAAGTGAGTGATGAAGTTAATGTGCAATAGTTCCATACCAAGTGAGTGATGAAGTTAATGTGCGATAGTTCCATACCAAGTGAGTGATGAAGTTAATGTACAATAGTTCCATACCAAGTGAGTGATGAAGTTAATGTGCGATAGTTCCATACCAGGTGAGTGATGAAGTTAATGTACGATAGTTCCATACCAAGTGAGTGATGAAGTTAATGTACGATAGTTCCATACCAAGTGAGTGATGAAGTTAATGTACGATAGTTCCATACCAAGTGAGATAGAAGTTAATGTGCGATAGTTCCATACCAAGTGAGTGATGAAGTTAATGTGCGATAGTTCCATACCAAGTGAGTGATGAAGTTAATGTACGATAGCTCCATACCAAGTGAGTGATGAAGTTAATGTGCGATAGTTCCATACCAAGTGAGTGATGAAGTTAATGTACAATAGCTCCATACCAAGTGAGTGATGAAGTTAATGTACAATAGTTCCATACCAAGTGAGTGATGAAGTTAATGTGCGATAGCTCCATACCAAGTGAGTGATGAAGTTAATGTACAATAGTTACATACCAAGTGAGTGATGAAGTTAATGTGCGATAGTTCCATACCAAGTGAGTGATGAAGTTAATGTACGATAGTTCCATACCAAGTGAGTGATGAAGTTAATGTGCGATAGTTCCATACCAAGTGAGTGATGAAGTTAATGTGCAATACCATTCCAAGTGAGTGATGAAGTTAATGTGCGATAGTTCCATACCAAGTGAGTGATGAAGTTAATGTGCGATAGTTCCATACCAAGTGGGTGATGAAATTAATGTACAATAGTTCCATACCAAGTGAGTGATGAAGTTAATGTGCGATAGTTCCATTCCAAGTGAGTGATGAAGTTAATGTGCAATAGTTCCATACCAAGTGAGTGATGAAGTTAATGTGCGATAGTTCCATACCAAGTGAGTGATGAAGTTAATGTGCGATAGTTCCATTCCAAGTGAGTGATGAAGTTAATGTGCGATAGTTCCATACCAAGTGAGTGATGAAGTTAATGTACGATAGCTCCATACCAAGTGAGTGATGAAGTTAATGTGCAATAGTTCCATACCAAGTGAGTGATGAAGTTAATGTGCAATAGTTCCATACCAAGTGAGTGATGAAGTTAATGTGCGCTAGTTCCATACCAAGTGAGTGATGAAGTTATTGAGCAATAGTTCCATACCAAGTGAGTGATGAAGTTAATGTGCGCTAGTTCCATACCAAGTGAGTGATGAAGTTAATGTGCGATAGTTCCATACCAAGTGAGTGATGAAGTTAATGTACAATAGCTCCATACCAAGTGAGTGATGAAGTTAATGTGCGATAGTTCCATACCAAGTGAGTGATGAAGTTAATGTACGATAGTTCCAACCCAAGTGAGTGATGAAGTTAATGTGCAATAGCTCCATACCAAGTGAGTGATGAAGTTAATGTGCGATAGTTCCATACCAAGTGAGTGATGAAGTTAATGTGCGATAGTTCCATACCAAGTGAGTGATGAAGTTAATGTGCAATACCATTCCAAGTGAGTGATGAAGTTAATGTGCGATAGTTCCATACCAAGTGAGTGATGAAGTTAATGTACAATAGTTCCTTACCAAGTGAGTGATGAAGTTAATGTACAATAGCTCCATACCAAGTGAGTGATGAAGTTAATGTACAATAGCTCCATACCAAGTGAGTGATGAAGTTAATGTGCCATAGTTCCATACCAAGTGAGTGATGAAGTTAATGTGCCATAGTTCCATACCAAGTGAGTGATGAAGTTAATGTGCCATAGTTCCATACCAAGTGAGTGATGAAGTTAATGTACAATAGCTCCATACCAAGTGAGTGATGAAGTTAATGTACAATAGTTCCATACCAAGTGAGTGATGAAGTTAATGTACGATAGTTCCATACCAAGTGAGTGATGAAGTTAATGTGCGATAGTTCCATACCAAGTGAGTGATGAAGTTAATGTACGATAGTTCCATACCAAGTGAGTGATGAAGTTAATGTGCGATAGTTCCATACCAAGTGAGTGATGAAGTTAATGTGCGCTAGTTACATACCAAGTGAGTGATGAAGTTAATGTGCGATAGTTCCATACCAAGTGAGTGATGAAGTTAATATGCGATAGTTACATACCAAGTGAGTGATGAAGTTAATGTACGATAGTTCCATACCAAGTGAGTGATGAAGTTAATGTGCGATAGTTCCATACCAAGTGAGTGATGAAGTTAATGTGCGCTAGTTACATACCAAGTGAGTGATGAAGTTAATGTGCGATAGTTCCATACCAAGTGAGTGATGAAGTTAATATGCGATAGTTACATACCAAGTGAGTGATGAAGTTAATGTACGATAGTTCCATACCAAGTGAGTGATGAAGTTAATGTGCGATAGTTCCATACCAAGTGAGTGATGAAGTTAATGTGCGCTAGTTACATACCAAGTGAGTGATGAAGTTAATGTACGATAGCTCCATACCAAGTGAGTGATGAAGTTAATGTGCGATAGCAACATACCAAGTGAGTGATGAAGTTAATGTGTGATAGTTCCATACCAAGTGAGTGATGAAGTTAATGTGCGATAGTTCCATACCAAGTGAGTGATGAAGTTAATGTGCGATAGTTCCATACCAAGTGAGTGATGAAGTTAATGTGCGATAGTTCCATACCAAGTGAGTGATGAAGTTAATGTACGATAGTTCCATACCAAGTGAGTGATGAAGTTAATGTACGATAGTTCCATACCAAGTGAGTGATGAAGTTAATGTGCGATAGTTACTTACCAAGTGAGTGATGAAGTTGATGAGCGATAGTTCCATACCAAGTGAGTGATGAAGTTGATGAGCGATAGTTCCATACCAAGTGAGTGATGAAGTTGATGAGCGATAGTTCCATACCAAGTGAGTGATGAAGTTAATGTACGATAGTTCCATACCAAGTGAGTGATGAAGTTAATGTGCGCTAGTTACTTACCAAGTGAGTGATGAAGTTAATGTGCGATAGTTCCATACCAAGTGAGTGATGAAGTTAATGTGCGATAGTTCCAACCCAAGTGAGTGATGAAGTTAATGTGCATAGTTCCATACCAAGTGAGTGATGAAGTTGATGAGCGATAGTTCCATACCAAGTGAGTGATGAAGTTAATGTGCGATAGTTCCATACCAAGTGAGTGATGAAGTTAATGTACAATAGCTCCATACCAAGTGAGTGATGAAGTTAATGTGCGATAGTTCCATACCAAGTGAGTGATGAAGTTAATGTGCAATAGTTCCATACCAAGTGAGTGATGAAGTTAATGTGCAATAGTTCCATACCAAGTGAGTGATGAAGTTAATGTGCGCTAGTTACATACCAAGTGAGTGATGAAGTTAATGTGCGATAGTTCCATACCAAGTGAGTGATGAAGTTAATGTACAATAGTTCCATACCAAGTGAGTGATGAAGTTAATGTACAATAGTTCCATACCAAGTGAGTGATGAAGTTAATGTGCGATAGTTCCATACCAAGTGAGTGATGAAGTTAATGTACAATAGTTCCATACCAAGTGAGTGATGAAGTTATTGTGCGATAGTTCCATACCAAGTGAGTGATGAAGTTAATGTGCGATAGTTCCATACCAAGTGAGTGATGAAGTTAATGTGCGATAGTTACATACCAAGTGAGTGATGAAGTTAATATGCGATAGTTCCATACCAAGTGAGTGATGAAGTTAATGTGCAATAGTTCCATACCAAGTGAGTGATGAAGTTAATGTACAATAGTTCCATACCAAGTGAGTGATGAAGTTAATGTACAATAGTTCCATACCAAGTGAGTGATGAAGTTAATGTACAATAGTTCCATACCAAGTGAGTGATGAAGTTAATGTGCGATAGTTCCATACCAAGTGAGTGATGAAGTTAATGTACGATAGTTCCATACCAAGTGAGTGATGAAGTTAATATGCGATAGTTCCATACCAAGTGAGTGATGAAGTTAATGTACGATAGTTCCATACCAAATGAGTGATGAAGTTAATGTACGATAGTTCCATACCAAGTGAGTGATGAAGTTAATGTACAATAGTTCCATACCAAGTGAGTGATGAAGTTAATGTGCGATAGTTCCATACCAAGTGAGTGATGAAGTTAATGTACGATAGTTCCATACCAAGTGAGTGATGAAGTTAATGTGCAATAGTTCCATACCAAGTGAGTGATGAAGTTAATGTGCAATAGTTCCATACCAAGTGAGTGATGAAGTTAATGTACAATAGTTCCATACCAAGTGAGTGATGAAGTTAATGTGCGATAGTTCCATACCAAGTGAGTGATGAAGTTAATGTACGATAGTTCCATACCAAGTGAGTGATGAAGTTAATGTGCCATAGTTCCATACCAAGTGAGTGATGAAGTTAATGTGCCATAGTTCCATACCAAGTGAGTGATGAAGTTAATGTGCAATAGTTCCATACCAAGTGAGTGATGAAGTTAATGTGCGATAGTTACATACCAAGTGAGTGATGAAGTTAATGTGCGATAGTTCCATACCAAGTGAGTGATGAAGTTAATGTGCAATACCATTCCAAGTGAGTGATGAAGTTAATGTGCGATAGTTCCATACCAAGTGAGTGATGAAGTTAATGTGCGATAGTTCCATACCAAGTGAGTGACGAAGTTAATGTACGATAGTTCCATACCAAGTGAGTGACGAAGTTAATGTACGATAGTTCCATACCAAGTGAGTGACGAAGTTAATGTACGATAGTTCCATACCAAGTGAGTGATGAAGTTAATGTACGATAGTTCCATACCAAGTGGGTGATGAAATTAATGTACAATAGTTCCATACCAAGTGAGTGATGAAGTTAATGTGCGATAGTTCCATACCAAGTGAGTGACGAAGTTAATGTACGATAGTTCCATACCAAGTGAGTGATGAAGTTAATGTACGATAGTTCCATACCAAGTGGGTGATGAAATTAATGTACAATAGTTCCATACCAAGTGAGTGATGAAGTTAATGTGCGCTAGTTACATACCAAGTGAGTGATGAAGTTAATGTGCGATAGTTCCATACCAAGTGAGTGATGAAGTTGATGTGCAATAGTTCCATACCAAGTGGGTGATGAAATTAATGTACAATAGTTCCATACCAAGTGAGTGATGAAGTTAATGTGCGATAGTTCCATACCAAGTGGGTGATGAAATTAATGTACAATAGTTCCATACCAAGTGAGTGATGAAGTTAATGTGCAATAGCTCCATACCAAGTGAGTGATGAAGTTAATGTACAATAGCTCCATACCAAGTGAGTGATGAAGTTAATGTGCGATAGTTACATACCAAGTGAGTGATGAAATTAATGTGCAATAGTTCCATACCAAGTGGGTGATGAAATTAATGTACAATAGTTCCATACCAAGTGAGTGATGAAGTTAATGTGCAATAGTTCCATACCAAGTGATTGATGAAGTTAATGTGCGATAGTTCCATACCAAGTGAGTGATGAAGTTAATGTACAATAGTTCCATACCAAGTTAGTGATGAAGTTAATGTACAATAGTTCCATACCAAGTGAGTGATGAAGTTAATGTGCGCTAGTTACATACCAAGTGAGTGATGAAGTTAATGTGCGATAGTTCCATACCAAGTGAGTGATGAAGTTGATGTGCAATAGTTCCATACCAAGTGGGTGATGAAATTAATGTACAATAGTTCCATACCAAGTGAGTGATGAAGTTAATGTGCGATAGTTCCATACCAAGTGGGTGATGAAATTAATGTACAATAGTTCCATACCAAGTGAGTGATGAAGTTAATGTGCAATAGCTCCATACCAAGTGAGTGATGAAGTTAATGTACAATAGCTCCATACCAAGTGAGTGATGAAGTTAATGTGCGATAGTTACATACCAAGTGAGTGATGAAATTAATGTGCAATAGTTCCATACCAAGTGGGTGATAAAATTAATGTACAATAGTTCCATACCAAGTGAGTGATGAAGTTAATGTGCAATAGTTCCATACCAAGTGATTGATGAAGTTAATGTGCGATAGTTCCATACCAAGTGAGTGATGAAGTTAATGTACAATAGTTCCATACCAAGTTAGTGATGAAGTTAATGTACACTAGTTCCATACCAAGTGAGTGATGAAGTTAATGTGCGATAGTTCCATACCAAGTGAGTGATGAAGTTAATGTACAATAGCTCCATACCAAGTGAGTGATGAAGTTAATGTGCGATAGTTCCATACCAAGTGAGTGATGAAGTTAATGTACAATAGCTCCATACCAAGTGAGTGATGAAGTTAATGTGCAATAGTTCCATACCAAGTGAGTGATGAAGTTAATGTGCGATAGTTCCATACCAAGTGAGTGATGAAGTTAATGTACAATAGTTCCATACCAAGTGAGTGATGAAGTTAATGTGCGCTAGTTCCATACCAAGTGAGTGATGAAGTTAATGTGCGATAGTTCCATACCAAGTGAGTGATGAAGTTAATGTGCAATACCATTCCAAGTGAGTGATGAAGTTAATGTGCGATAGTTCCATACCAAGTGAGTGATGAAGTTAATGTGCAATAGTTCCATACCAAGTGAGTGATGAAGTTAATGTGCAATAGTTCCATACCAAGTGAGTGATGAAGTTAATGTGAGATAGTTCCATACCAAGTGAGTGATGAAGTTAATGTACAATAGCTCCATACCAAGTGAGTGATGAAGTTAATGTGCAATAGTTCCATACCAAGTGAGTGATGAAGTTAATGTGCGATAGTTCCATACCAAGTGAGTGATGAAGTTAATGTACAATAGTTCCATACCAAGTGAGTGATGAAGTTAATGTGCGCTAGTTCCATACCAAGTGAGTGATGAAGTTAATGTGCGATAGTTCCATACCAAGTGAGTGATGAAGTTAATGTACGATAGTTCCATACCAAGTGAGTGATGAAGTTAATGTGCGATAGTTCCATACCAAGTGAGTGATGAAGTTAATGTACGATAGTTCCATACCAAGTGAGTGATGAAGTTAATGTGCAATACCATTCCAAGTGAGTGATGAAGTTAATGTGCAATAGTTCCATACCAAGTGAGTGATGAAGTTAATGTGCAATAGTTCCATACCAAGTGAGTGATGAAGTTAATGTGAGATAGTTCCATACCAAGTGAGTGATGAAGTTAATGTGAGATAGTTCCATACCAAGTGAGTGATGAAGTTAATGTACGATAGTTCCATACCAAGTGAGTGATGAAGTTAATGTACGATAGTTCCATACCAAGTGAGTGATGAAGTTAATGTGCAATACCATTCCAAGTGAGTGATGAAGTTAATGTGCAATAGTTCCATACCAAGTGAGTGATGAAGTTAATGTGCAATAGTTCCATACCAAGTGAGTGATGAAGTTAATGTGAGATAGTTCCATACCAAGTGAGTGATGAAGTTAATGTGAGATAGTTCCATACCAAGTGAGTGATGAAGTTAATGTGCGATAGTTCCATACCAAGTGAGTGATGAAGTTAATGTGCAATAGTTCCATACCAAGTGAGTGATGAAGTTAATGTGCGATAGTTCCATACCAAGTGAGTGATGAAATTAATGTACAATAGTTCCATACCAAGTGAGTGATGAAATTAATGTGCGATAGTTCCATACCAAGTGAGTGATGAAGTTAATGTACGATAGTTCCATACCAAGTGAGTGATGAAGTTAATATGCGATAGTTCCATACCAAGTGAGTGATGAAGTTAATGTACGATAGTTCCATACCAAGTGAGTGATGAAGTTAATGTACGATAGTTCCATACCAAGTGAGTGATGAAGTTAATGTACAATAGTTCCATACCAAGTGAGTGATGAAGTTAATGTGCGATAGTTCCATACCAAGTGAGTGATGAAGTTAATGTACGATAGTTCCATACCAAGTGAGTGATGAAGTTAATGTGCAATAGTTCCATACCAAGTGAGTGATGAAGTTAATGTGCAATAGTTCCATACCAAGTGAGTGATGAAGTTAATGTACAATAGTTCCATACCAAGTGAGTGATGAAGTTAATGTGCGATAGTTCCATACCAAGTGAGTGATGAAGTTAATGTACGATAGTTCCATACCAAGTGAGTGATGAAGTTAATGTGCCATAGTTCCATACCAAGTGAGTGATGAAGTTAATGTGCCATAGTTCCATACCAAGTGAGTGATGAAGTTAATGTGCAATAGTTCCATACCAAGTGAGTGATGAAGTTAATGTGCGATAGTTACATACCAAGTGAGTGATGAAGTTAATGTGCGATAGTTCCATACCAAGTGAGTGATGAAGTTAATGTGCAATACCATTCCAAGTGAGTGATGAAGTTAATGTGCGATAGTTCCATACCAAGTGAGTGATGAAGTTAATGTGCGATAGTTCCATACCAAGTGAGTGATGAAGTTAATGTGCAATACCATTCCAAGTGAGTGATGAAGTTAATGTGCAATAGTTCCATACCAAGTGAGTGATGAAGTTAATGTGCGATAGTTCCATACCAAGTGAGTGACGAAGTTAATGTACGATAGTTCCATACCAAGTGAGTGACGAAGTTAATGTACGATAGTTCCATACCAAGTGAGTGACGAAGTTAATGTACGATAGTTCCATACCAAGTGAGTGATGAAGTTAATGTACGATAGTTCCATACCAAGTGGGTGATGAAATTAATGTACAATAGTTCCATACCAAGTGAGTGATGAAGTTAATGTGCGATAGTTCCATACCAAGTGAGTGACGAAGTTAATGTACGATAGTTCCATACCAAGTGAGTGATGAAGTTAATGTACGATAGTTCCATACCAAGTGGGTGATGAAATTAATGTACAATAGTTCCATACCAAGTGAGTGATGAAGTTAATGTGCGCTAGTTACATACCAAGTGAGTGATGAAGTTAATGTGCGATAGTTCCATACCAAGTGAGTGATGAAGTTGATGTGCAATAGTTCCATACCAAGTGGGTGATGAAATTAATGTACAATAGTTCCATACCAAGTGAGTGATGAAGTTAATGTGCGATAGTTCCATACCAAGTGGGTGATGAAATTAATGTACAATAGTTCCATACCAAGTGAGTGATGAAGTTAATGTGCAATAGCTCCATACCAAGTGAGTGATGAAGTTAATGTACAATAGCTCCATACCAAGTGAGTGATGAAGTTAATGTGCGATAGTTACATACCAAGTGAGTGATGAAATTAATGTGCAATAGTTCCATACCAAGTGGGTGATGAAATTAATGTACAATAGTTCCATACCAAGTGAGTGATGAAGTTAATGTGCAATAGTTCCATACCAAGTGATTGATGAAGTTAATGTGCGATAGTTCCATACCAAGTGAGTGATGAAGTTAATGTACAATAGTTCCATACCAAGTTAGTGATGAAGTTAATGTACAATAGTTCCATACCAAGTGAGTGATGAAGTTAATGTGCGCTAGTTACATACCAAGTGAGTGATGAAGTTAATGTGCGATAGTTCCATACCAAGTGAGTGATGAAGTTGATGTGCAATAGTTCCATACCAAGTGGGTGATGAAATTAATGTACAATAGTTCCATACCAAGTGAGTGATGAAGTTAATGTGCGATAGTTCCATACCAAGTGGGTGATGAAATTAATGTACAATAGTTCCATACCAAGTGAGTGATGAAGTTAATGTGCAATAGCTCCATACCAAGTGAGTGATGAAGTTAATGTACAATAGCTCCATACCAAGTGAGTGATGAAGTTAATGTGCGATAGTTACATACCAAGTGAGTGATGAAATTAATGTGCAATAGTTCCATACCAAGTGGGTGATAAAATTAATGTACAATAGTTCCATACCAAGTGAGTGATGAAGTTAATGTGCAATAGTTCCATACCAAGTGATTGATGAAGTTAATGTGCGATAGTTCCATACCAAGTGAGTGATGAAGTTAATGTACAATAGTTCCATACCAAGTTAGTGATGAAGTTAATGTACACTAGTTCCATACCAAGTGAGTGATGAAGTTAATGTGCGATAGTTCCATACCAAGTGAGTGATGAAGTTAATGTACAATAGCTCCATACCAAGTGAGTGATGAAGTTAATGTGCGATAGTTCCATACCAAGTGAGTGATGAAGTTAATGTACAATAGCTCCATACCAAGTGAGTGATGAAGTTAATGTGCAATAGTTCCATACCAAGTGAGTGATGAAGTTAATGTGCGATAGTTCCATACCAAGTGAGTGATGAAGTTAATGTACAATAGTTCCATACCAAGTGAGTGATGAAGTTAATGTGCGCTAGTTCCATACCAAGTGAGTGATGAAGTTAATGTGCGATAGTTCCATACCAAGTGAGTGATGAAGTTAATGTGCAATACCATTCCAAGTGAGTGATGAAGTTAATGTGCGATAGTTCCATACCAAGTGAGTGATGAAGTTAATGTGCAATAGTTCCATACCAAGTGAGTGATGAAGTTAATGTGCAATAGTTCCATACCAAGTGAGTGATGAAGTTAATGTGAGATAGTTCCATACCAAGTGAGTGATGAAGTTAATGTACAATAGCTCCATACCAAGTGAGTGATGAAGTTAATGTGCAATAGTTCCATACCAAGTGAGTGATGAAGTTAATGTGCGATAGTTCCATACCAAGTGAGTGATGAAGTTAATGTACAATAGTTCCATACCAAGTGAGTGATGAAGTTAATGTGCGCTAGTTCCATACCAAGTGAGTGATGAAGTTAATGTGCGATAGTTCCATACCAAGTGAGTGATGAAGTTAATGTACGATAGTTCCATACCAAGTGAGTGATGAAGTTAATGTGCGATAGTTCCATACCAAGTGAGTGATGAAGTTAATGTACGATAGTTCCATACCAAGTGAGTGATGAAGTTAATGTGCAATACCATTCCAAGTGAGTGATGAAGTTAATGTGCAATAGTTCCATACCAAGTGAGTGATGAAGTTAATGTGCAATAGTTCCATACCAAGTGAGTGATGAAGTTAATGTGAGATAGTTCCATACCAAGTGAGTGATGAAGTTAATGTGAGATAGTTCCATACCAAGTGAGTGATGAAGTTAATGTACGATAGTTCCATACCAAGTGAGTGATGAAGTTAATGTACGATAGTTCCATACCAAGTGAGTGATGAAGTTAATGTGCAATACCATTCCAAGTGAGTGATGAAGTTAATGTGCAATAGTTCCATACCAAGTGAGTGATGAAGTTAATGTGCAATAGTTCCATACCAAGTGAGTGATGAAGTTAATGTGAGATAGTTCCATACCAAGTGAGTGATGAAGTTAATGTGAGATAGTTCCATACCAAGTGAGTGATGAAGTTAATGTGCGATAGTTCCATACCAAGTGAGTGATGAAGTTAATGTGCAATAGTTCCATACCAAGTGAGTGATGAAGTTAATGTGCGATAGTTCCATACCAAGTGAGTGATGAAATTAATGTACAATAGTTCCATACCAAGTGAGTGATGAAATTAATGTACAATAGTTCCATACCAAGTGAGTGATGAAGTTAATGTGCGCTAGTTACATACCAAGTGAGTGATGAAGTTAATGTGCGGTAGGTATAAGTTTCTAATGCACCACAAGCACCCTCGATCATTAGAGTATAGAGGTTAATGTGCGATAGTTCCATACCAAGTGAGTGATGAAGTTAATGTGCGATAGTTACAACCCAAGTGAGTGATGAAGTTAATGTGCGATAGTTACATACCAAGTGAGTGATGATGTTAATGTGCAATAGTTCCATACCAAGTGAGTAATGAAGTTAATGTACAATAGTTCCATACCAAGTGAGTAATGAAGTTAATGTACAATAGTTCCATACCAAGTGGGTGATGAAATTATTCTCAGTCATCGTTTCGTTAAGATATCTCAAACCTTCCGTCCCGATGTTGTTGCCAGCCAGGTTCACTCTCTCGACGACCAGGTTGTCCTGCAAAGGCAACGCTGTAACATATATAGAGGATCTCTAACGCGTTATGTTGGCATATAAGATTTTTATAAGAGTTTAATAAATGTGCTTCACAACGAGTCGTAGACGAGTTGTGAATCAAATTTATCAAACGAGTTAAATACAATCTTATATCCCAACATAACGAGTTGAAGATCTTGTATATCACATTAAAAAAACAAGAGCTTTATGCCTTTTTAACAAAACAAAATCCTTAAAAGAAGCTTTAAAATGCATAAATTTACATCGTTGGCTGGGACGCTTGAAAACTGTATACGACAGTATTTCGCGTTCATGATTGCGACGAATAATATAGTTCCCCAACTAATTGCCTCTTTGTTTTTGTGTCTATTTTCGTTAGTGCAACGAAGTTGGACAAGAATATAACTTTAATGAACAAATAGATCATTTTGCATTGGCTGGTGTTGGTGTTATGCGCGGCTGTTCAAAAATAGTATTAATCCGTCTAATCAATGTAAAGAAATTTTGTTGGCGCGCTGCCAAGTTGGCGGGAAGCACGCGCTTATTCGTCCCTAGTGATGTTCTTGGAAACTCATCAAACATTTAAGATCGAATGGTAGAACACTGTGCATATATATACAATCAAGTACAACATGGTGTGCGCTTTCAATCTCGCATATGCGCAAAATGGTGTCTCATTACCAGGCATAGTTATACACTTACATGTAGGTGTGATCTTTGACCTGTGTTGCTCAGAAATTGTGAAGGCTTGCGAACTCTGGCCTTTCGATATATATATATAGCATCCTAATTACATTATGCAGCATGTACCACGACCATGAAAATATTGAGTTCTTTGTCGATAGTTAGGATATGGAATGTTCGTGAGTGCGCGTTATTGTGACAACAAATGGGATCACCATGCATGCATGCAGATCCAAATCCCATAAATATGAGATATGTTTACTATTATGCAGTCTGGATTAAATGATCCGTGTAGACACAACGGTAAAATGCGAAATACCTGCCACAACGAAATTTCACACCAACAATAGGTTGAAAATGTTCTTGTAGATTGATTATAAAACAATTTATTGGGGGAATTTATTGTTTTTCGACCAATATTTGCATATGTTCCTATTTTTGGTCAAATTTTTTGACAGAAATGGACATCAGTTGGAAATTTTCCAACCTTAGGGGGGGGGGGGGTGACAGGTTGGAAATTCCCAACACTTGGAAAGCTTGTGTCCTGGTCCCTCCCCCGTGGCCAGTCAAAAACTTCTAGTTAATTTAAGAAAACAATATTGTCATACAATTGGTCAACATTGTCATTGGAATTGTCATCAGTTGGAAATTTTCCAACCTACGTGGGGGTGTAGGGTTTGAAATTTCCAACAGTAGGAAGGCTTGAGGCTAGTATAGATGTTAGGATTTTGCGACTTTCTTGTTCAGATTTCAAAATTTTCGCACACCGGGCCGAACCATGGTCGGCCCGGTGTGTCATTGCCCCATCCACATGGCCAATACAAAACTGCTAATTAGTTTAGCAAAACAATATTTTACTACATTTGGTCAAACTTGTAGACATCAGTTGAAGAATTTTCCAACCTGAGGGGGAGCATGAGGTTTGAAATTTCCAACACTAGGAAAGCTTCAGTCAGTTGAGGCCAGTCTAGATGCTAGGATTTGCGATTTTCTTGTATATAGTTTTAAAAAATTTCTCACACCGGGCCAAACAACCATCGGCCCGGTGTTTCCTGGTCTGTTGTCGGCAGCTGTGTGCATTTGTCTGGAATTAGATCACTAGTTATTTTTGGGGGGCAGTTTTCAGGTTAAAATATCTTAATGTTCTCATACTGGGAAAATAGAAGCATGGCTTATGAATATATAGGAAATTAGGCCTGAGCATGAGGTACAAGGGGGGGGGGGTGCAAATGGAATTATGCAAAAAGTTGTGTTGGTGTGATTCCGACTCAAGGGGGGGGGTGCAAATGGAATTATGCAAAACGTTGTGTTGGTGTGATTCCGACTCCTCAAGGGGGGGGGGGTGCAGTTGGAAATTCCCAAGGTGGACACCCCACAGCGGAGACCCTCTAGCCACATCCCTGTCAGGGGGTACTTATTTTGCCCGTCATTGTGGGCTTTTTATTTTTTATTTTAATAGCTTAGCTCATTATTCCAAATCAATAGTTTGCACAGACACTCCTTGTGGGGAAAATACTTAAAGGCCCACTTAATTTTCTATCCTCCAGAAAATTGTGTACTAAAATATATGGCATAGAGTATACAATTTGAAAGAGGAAGCTCCAAAACATGGTATTATCAACTTATTCGGTGTAATTAACTGTGAACATATTGTTTTTGTTGAGATACCGACTTGTGTTCTGTGCTCAAGTTTTTATTATTTTCAATGGAAGGGGAACAACTCTATATCTTAAGATATAGAGTTATTCCCCTTCCATAAAAATACATTTTTTGTTTGAATTATGTTGCATTCTGGGAGCCATAACGCGGGAAATCTTTCTATGATTTCAGCGGTTTTCTATTTCTCTTTGGACACCTTCTCAGACACAGACGATTCAAATGGTGATGAATTATAGTATTTTAATCATATTTTATGGCATAGATTGTTATTATAACCGTATATCAAGGCACTATAAAAAATAATCGGTTACTCGAAAATTAAATGGGCCTTTAATCAAATTTCGCCATGACGACAACTTAATGGACAAAGCTCATATGGATCAAATGTTAGCATTTCGTTAAGGAACTCATAATGTTTGGACTGATAATAAGCTCATATAGTTAGTTAACCCCAAAAAAGATCCCAAATGTTGGTACGTCAGTCCGGATTATAACTTTATATAGTCTCAACTGAATGTAATGATAGTATGTAGGTGCACTGTATGGGTTTACTACCAGCACAAAATACTGGTCAAGTTCGAATTCTGGTTCCGCCCGCCAATTTTCACCAGACTTATGTCCCTTTGTAGGAATTACGAATGGCGTACTTTGCCACACCCTAGTGATGCTCTTATTTAGGTTTCAGGTAAATTTGATTTTTTTTTATCAGTTTAACTTTTTCAATTTCTTCACAACTGTATTGTTTTAATGTCCATTTGAACTTTCGTTATTTTCCCAGTTTGTTAACTGTGTATTTATGGTTCCAGGTATACACGTTTGAAATTAGACATATACATGGAAAAAGTCTTGTTTGATATTGAATGTTCTATGCATTATTTCATATACTTTAGATGTGGTAGAGAGACACAACTTTTTTTCATTTTTCAATAGCAATATTCTTTGGTATTTGTAGGTCATTGAGCCTACCACTGGCCATGACCTGATACTGACTATGTATGACTATTTATAAGTCATTGAGCCTACCACTGGCCATGACCTGATACTGACTATGTATATGGTATTTATAGGTCATTGAGCCTACCACTGGCCATGACCTGATACTGACTATGTATATGGTATTTATAGGTCATTGAGCCTAACACTGGCTATGACCTGATACTGACTATGTATGACTATGAAATATGTGGATTCAAAAGAACCACGCAGAAAAAAATGTTACATCAGATGATTTAATTGTCTTATTGTAACTGGAGGTTTGGATCCATGAAAACATCTTGTTAACATTTTAACATGATATATTCATGGAACTTAACACTGCATGGTTTTATTGTCATACACACTGACTTCGCCTCTTTATCATTTATCGTGTTAGCATGTTCGTATTCGTTAACATGCTTCATCTAATGGAACAAATGTGATGTAGTTTACAAACCATTAAATATGACATTATAGAATATTGTGTCGCATGCGGTGTGGGCTAAATCGTCCGTAAAACTTAATCGTTATATAATCCCAGAATGCATTCATTCTTCCTATTAGAAATATGAACGGTAAACTTCGGTGTTAAAGGTGCCAGGTCCGATGATACGATACAATGCAATGCGAGGCCAGAATTTTGCAAACAAATAGCTTTGGTTGAGGGACATTTCACAATCAAGTAGAGCATTTCAGTTTTCCCACTCTAATGAAATTTGTCGCCATACCTGTAGGTTTATATTTGATATGCAGTTACTATCGACTGAACAATGTATAAATTTAGCTGAACATTTTAAATGGTCATGTTAAAGACAGTACATATATAGAATATGGATGTATTCTGCCCTGTCAAACACCACAATCCAGTAAAATTGTTTTCCCAAAATTTGCAATGCAAAACTCAAATAAAGAATTTATGCACTGCGAACTGCTGCGAATTTGAAAAAAAAATGTTGCTGTCCAGACTAGAAATCACCAACTGATTCAAATGCAGAACACGTTGTTAAAAATAACCAAATACTAATCAGTAACACTGTCTTGTTTGATTGTATAGAGACAATTAATGTCCAAAATTAGCTTTTTATGATGTCCACTCTGAAACGGGGTACATCTGTGTATGATATATACTGTTCATGTGGACAAAAATGGTCTTAATATAGCAAAGAGTGACCCTTCTTGTTGATAAATATGAGACATTAATTCAGATATTTACCAATGCATGTTTTAGTCCACGGAACTAATGTGTCAAACAAAATGTCCACCCCGAAACACACTCTGCAACTTGCTTTGCATCATGAAATATATTTAGAAAATCTATACTTTTACTACACGTACATCCAGGTAGTGGGGGTATTCACACATTCACTAGATGTTTACTCACCATAAAGGATCATGGAGCTCCCTAGCCATTTAAATTCTACGAAAATGTAAAATGTCCACTCCGAAACACACGCATATCAATTGGGTTAAAAATAGACGATTGCAAGGATATTGAAGGAAATAAAGTACAATTTGACTTTATGTGCTCCTGTGACTTGTAGAATATAAAAACCATGAAGGAACCTTGGAAATATTTTGACATTGGGAGCTGCTGTTTGAAAATTGGAAAATTTTGGAGGTACATTTTTTTTTAATTGGTGACAAAATTTATTCAAGAACATTTGTTGGATGGCTGATATTGCAATGAAATGGCTATTTCACATGAATTTTACTCAGACCATATTCCAACTTTGTATCAGCCGCTGACAGTTAGTGCCTAGAATGCTTAATATAGAGTCATGAGTTCAGAAGTCACCCTACTCAACCATTTAGCATGTCATAAAATACAGAATTTGATACTAGAGAGGGTAATATGGTATATTTTTCATCAACAATGACTTATGAGTTTGAAAAATTTAATATGAACAAATACTTTTGAAAAAAAAAATTGTGGTTAGTCAGACCTTGATAAAAAGTTCTTTACTTGATTGTGAAATGACCCTTGCGCAACATTGTTGTATGGGGTTATACAACATTGTTATAAGCGTCCGCACACGCTACAACAAACGACACAACAAATGTTGTACGAAATTGTTGCGAATGACCGCACACGGTAAAATGTTGTGCAACAATTGGTCACGTGACGACTGAATTCGCGTGAGAACTTCAGAGAAGATTATGTTGTAGATACAATGGCGCCTGGTATCGTACAACACATGTTGACTGTGCCATGCCTCTACCAATGCCTCTTCTCCTTCCCCAGTCCAGATAAAATCCGGAGTTGTGTTGACAATGTCAACAGTTATTATTTTCGTAGTCTGACTTGAGGCCGCCATTTTCTTGTAAAAGTTTAGTCCTCACGTGATGCCATTCAGCCATGTGATTTGACGCTGTCCATCCATTGGCTGCAACAAGCAACAACAAGCAACAAAATCAAAATAATTTGATCGTTCGCAACATTATTGCAGGCTTGCCTGCAACAAAAAACGCGGTACCGCACACGCCACAACACGCCACAACATTGTTGCGCAACAATGTTGTGGCGTGTGCGGTGGGCTTTACGTCGTGGAGTTGGACGGAACAGTGAGCGGAGTGTCTGAGCCAGGTACTATAGACTATACTATTTATCCGCCGGTTGCATGACGTCACTCTTGGCGAGAATTGTTGGTCATAGTCAGTATGAGGTCATATATAGCCAGTGGTAGGCTCTATCAAGGTGGGGAATCACGTGGCGAATCACGTGACAGTAATCAAGGTGGGGAATCACGTGGTTTCAAGGTTGATGTGTACCACGCATTCAAAATATGCAAACGCACAAAAACATAATATACGAGGAACTGACACAAAACATAGCTAGCAGTTTGACTGTTACGAGCATATGCTAGTTTATTTTTGAAACAAGTTGATACCTTATTTGTTCGGAAATACTTAGTGGTTTTCTATAACATTCTGACCAAAGTTGCCAGTCGGAGGTACGTGGAATACACCAGTCCATACATCTCGGAAAATCCTTCGACTCACAACTTTGGTCAGAATGTTAGAGCAAACAAATGTGAATTTGGACATAAATGAGGTATCAGCTTGTTTGAAAAATAGTATATCATCTGTTCGTAGCTGTCAAAATAATATGTAATATGTCATATCTTTATTATTTATTACCATTTTTCCTCACTTCTGGTCGCGTTTTAGATCGCCTCGGCCATTTTGAATGCGTGATACTCATCAACTCGAAACCACGTGATTCCCCATCGTGTCTATATGGTTGCATGCAAAGCTCGCGTGCCTATGCCTGGCTGCTCGAAACCGTAATCGTAACCATTGATATGGCAAAACGACAACTAATATAATGTACACACATTTAGTGACGTATTACCCTATATATATATTATATATAATAAGTTTCAGAGGTACTGTTTCAGATTGAACACGCGTTATAGACTAGCTCCCGTCGCTCAGTAACCCATGCCCATTGCATTATTTCAGTGATTACGATCACAAAAATAAGTTCATTTGTGTTTTTGCACATATATACGCGACTATGTGATTTTTAGGTGTCACAATACCCAGAAATTGCCATATTTGGCCAAACTGCCCGACTTAGAGATTATTTGCTAGACAGGCAAAGTTGTCGATTCTTGTTTGACTCTTGTTTCAGGGTGAAGAAGTGTTAGACTTACTTCCTTCGCACAGTACTCCAATGTTAGACTGGCTCCCTTCGCCCAGTACTTTTTCACTTTACTAGTGCTTACCGTCATAAAAATAAGCGAAATTTGCCGATTTCGGGTATGGTGACCACATGCTCCATTCTACCCGCGAACGGCCAGGTAAAGTTAATATGAATATTTATTCGCTATTATGTGATTTTCATATGTTACCATAGCTACCATACGCGGAATTGTCATATGTCCAAACTATCCGACTTAAGAGATTTTAACCTCTTTTCGAAGGATGAGGGGTCAGCGATCTTTTATATAATATTTAAATGCATAGTTTTTAGACAAAATACTACATAAAATGAAGTGGATGTAGTTAACAGCGTCACTGTTTGGAACTTATATCGTATGTTTCACTTACCTTTAGCGCTACACATATCGGCCTTATATATTCCGCATCAAGATGTCTGTGGGTTAGCACTAGTTCAGATTTCTTCAGCTCTTTGGTGATAGCAGACTGCCTGATGGCCGATGTTGACCGCCTACATTCGTGTGTGTAGTTCATCGTCCCGTATAGCTCATTGTCACTTGTCGTCTCTCTGGCTGACTTGGGTCGTGTTTTCTTACCTGGATTGATCATTGACACTTTTACTGATGATTCGCGTGGTATGTCAGCTCTCGATAATTGGTATAGGTTTGACCGTATACTATGTGTCTATAGTTTATCACATATTGGGTAATTTGTTGATTGAATTTTCACCAAAAATGACGTATGTGTTAGCTGGACGAGAACCCTTGGTGGCATATATTCATGATGCGTATGTCGTCCTTGATGTCTGGTCTATAATTGAATTGATATCATAGTCACGAATATATGGCACCAAGTGTCCACGGCCAGCTAACTCATACGTAATTTTGGTGACGGTGTTGCATTTTCCCCACAAGGAATTGAATCCATTGTCCCAAATGTATTACATTTATAGGAGTTGTTTGCTATATATACGGACATATAACTAATTATTGTGAAAATCAAATTCATTTTTTTAAATACAGATTATGACATGGACCAAGATGATTCTGGCAATCATATTGATTGAGACCGGTCCGCTATAGCACAATGTAACGGGGAGTAACTCGCTCGCTTTCGTTTCAAAACAGAAAATGGATTTACAGATTAACTTAGAAAATAGACGACGCTTGATTGTATGTGCATGTTGTCCGTTGTCCATGTCTGTCCGTGTGTATGTCGGATACAACCAGAAAACCAAACGTCAATCTACAACGAGCCTGTTCATATACACTCCTGGTCAAGTGGCCCTGCTTATATACTGTAATGTTGGTGGTCCAGCTGAATTAGTGCTATATAGGCCAAACGAATGCCGTTACGGTATCATTATCATCGTTATCATCAACATCACCGTCATCATCATCGTCTTCATCATCACCACCACCACCATCATCATCATCACTATCATTATTATCATCATCATCATCGTCGTTATCAGTATTAACATCATCATCATCATCACCATCATCATCATCACCATCATCATCGTCTTCATCATCATCACCACCACCACTATCATCATCATCACTATCATTATTATCATCATCATCATCATCGTCATCATCAGTATTAACATCATCATCATCACCACCATCATCGCCATCGTCATTATCATCATCACCATCATCATTATCATCATCATCTTCACCATCACCACCATATTGCTATCAATCGATCCTCCAGTCATTATTTATAATCATATATCAGTACATTTTAATAGAACATTAAATGCCCAATTAATTTACATTATACACACCATATTCCATATTATATACCGTTTGGAAGAGGAACCAAAAATATATATATTCCACCAAAATACGGAACAGCTACGGCCCAGGAGTGTCCACCAAGTGGTAGAGATTCCCAGACTCTCCTCAAGACTTCCCCCGTTATTTACCCCAGAATGCATCATAATTCACATATAAGAGATAGGGTTATTCCTTCGATTGAGAATAATAAACTGGCAGTACAGATCAGTTCGAAATTAAACAAAATTAAGAAAAATGTTGTCGGTACCTTGCCATGCTCACAGTTTGTTCGACCGGATAAGTTGATTATACACTACAATGTACTGGGGCTTCCGCTTTCAAATGGTATACACTATGGAATATGTTGTATATAATGTGATATGGTGATTCGGAAATTATGTGGGGCTTTTCATGGAACACTTTTCAAAACTACCAAAACAATTGTAAGTTACATATTGTTCAAATTCCAACATATTCTCCCATGCAATAATAACACACAGCGAGTGCATGCAAACGGTCGGCTTGATGTTGCGTAAATGGTTCATCGCTGTTTATGCGATGGATGCTGCAGTTATTGATTGATAAACATCGGAAACGTTCATGTAAACCGTATGGTGCATGATTTGTACTGATACTTACACCCTAAATCTTGTTGGATAAGAAGTTATCCAACAGTCAATCAACCGTTGTATGCCCACAGCACCTATCTACGTTGTGTGAAAAGTTGCATGACAATTTTGTTGGATACACTTTTACACAACGTTGCATATATATTTACTACCAACGGTTGTATGTTAATTATACAACGTGTTTGATGAAATTTCACACAACACTCAATCAACGTTAATTGCCCATATACGTTTATTGAACTGTTGGGTGTTGAGTAGAGTTGGATGACATTTGTTGATTGGAAAGTTTACCCAACGTTGATTGAAAAGTAAATGGGACAAGACGTCGTGGATAGCTTTGCCGGTATAGTATAGTAGTATACCTTATAATTATTCTTTGTACGATACACTGATTATGTAAGCTGTATGTGTTGAGTGTATGAGTGTACTACTTTAGTCAAATTAGTGCGGTCAGCAGTTGTGTAAATTTGTAAACTTCAAAATTTGGCAAATATAAATAAATATACACTCAATACGTAAAACCTACATAATCAGTGTATCGTACAAAGAATAATTATAACAAAGGTATACTATACCGGCAAAGCTATCCACGACGTCTTGTCCCATTTTCCAGTTGCTCAGAAGTTTTTTCACGCAGTCGTCCATCTTGTTTTGAAATATTTGGAGGCAAAAACTCGCATGCTCGCCCGCACCGGAAACGCGCTGCTATTGGATGACCCGATCACGTGGCGGTTTTATCCAATGTTGTATGAAAGTATTACCACAGAAGACAGTTCACGCAATCAGTTGTGTACATCGTACTAAACTGTTGGATAATAAGTACACAACAAATTCGCACACCCAACGAGTTGTATACAATGTTGATCCAACTAGATTTAGGGTGTACTCTAAGCTTGGAACAAACGTCGGACTACCGACGAATCTAATTCAATTAGAATTGGACTCGAGTTTAATTCATAATTCGTCTGTTGAAACAAACGTCGCATTTAATTCAAGACGAATCTAAATGATTTCTTAAAATGGCATAAAGTGTTCATAAGGGTTTTCGTCAAAACGGCTAAAATAGGAAGTTTTATATCAATTCTAAAACGTAAAATTTTGTGAGAAAATGTGGCTTTTGACTTCCAAGCGACGAAAGTGGAAGCGACGAGAGTGGAAATTATTGGTTTTATATCGCTATTTCGTAGGTATTTTATACATATTTTAGGTCGGACATGATTCTTTAGGTGTTATTTTGATTTGAACTTGTCTGAAAGAAATCAGGTCCAGTTTATTTTTATACGAAAACCATTTTAACAATTTAATAGCAAGTTGTGGTCAACGCGCTATATCACTATATATTGCGTCAGTATGGCTGAAGGGGTCACTCTCACCAAAAAAAGTGCTGAAGGGTACACAGGATTTTCAAAATGTGCTGAAGGGTACACAGGGTTTGAAATGTCGTTCTAAAGGCATTCAGTTTTCGTATCTGCCATGATTTCTGTTAGAGAATAATGAATATTCCAATGAATATTAAATTGTACTGAAAACAAACTGCTAATGGGCGCCAGACTTTCATAAACACAATTTAAGTAATGGTGTTCGTGCCGATCACAAATCCTGTGTACCCTTCAGCACATTTTCAAACCCTGTGTACCCTTCAGCACTTTTTTTGGTGAGAGTGGCCCCTTCAGCGTCAGTATGCCCATCTAAAACCACGTGGTAAAATAACCATGGTGGGCAGGGACGTACGGCTATAGGGTCTTGGTTGGGGGGGGCTAATAAATTTGCACCCCTTCACATGCCTGGATAATAGCCTATTCTGAATGGATGAGTAGACTTGTGATCATGCACTGGGCTGACCATGGTTCTGCCAGTAGAAGAAAAATCAGAGATCTGAACCTGAAAATCCGATCATAGTTTGGCACATGAAAACCGCAATAACCTATATAGCATTAGACTGGCCTCAAGCTTTCCAAGTGCTGACAATTTCCAACCTGGCACCCCCACGAAGGTTGCAAAATTTCCAACTGATGACCATTTAAGTTCATAGTTTTGAACAGAAGCATAGGAAAATAATTAGCAGTTTTTTTGGTTGGCCACGGGGGTCATGAGGGACCAGGACACAGGCCATTTCAGTCAAAATATTGGACCAAAAGTAGGAAAATATGCAAATGTTGGTCTAAAAACAACAAATTCCCCAATGATTCATTGCTGGTTAAATCAAATTACAAGAACAATTTCAACCCATCGTTGATGTTAAATTTGCACACGTCCATTCACAGTATAGCGTGTATATCCAAACGGAATAAATATTTATTTAGTGCGTCTACTGGCATTTAATTTGAAACAAACGTCGCACTTTCGTCGACTCGAATTCAAATACCACCAAATTACGTCATGCTCGTTGGTGTTTTCCAGTTTCAATTGGAATTCCCTCATTAGCATATCATTATGCAGCTCGTTTGCATGTCTCCGAATTGAATTCGAATCGACGGTGGTGCGACGTTTGTTTCAAACACGGATCTCAGACGCATCAGCAATTAAATTCGTGTTGACCACACACATTCTTCGTCGGTAGTGCGTCTACTCGCATTTATTTGCAACAAACGTCGCACTACCGACGAATCTAATTCAAATAATTTAATTCGATTCGTCGGTAGTGCGACGTTTGTTCCAAGGGTAACGGGCGCTAACGTTCTTGTAAACCGTATGGTGATATGTACTGATACTTACGGGCGCTAACGTTCATGTAAACCGTATGGTGATTTGTACTGATACTTACGGGCGCTAACGTTCATGTAAACCGTATGGTAATTTGTACTGATACTTACGGGCGCTAACGTTCATGTAAACCGTATGGTAATTTGTACTGATACTTACGGGCGCTAACGTTCTTGTAAACCGTATGGTAATTTTGTACTGATACTTACGGGCGCTAACGTTCATGTAAACCGTATGGTAATTTTGTACTGATACTTACGGGCGCTAACGTTCATGTAAACCGTATGGTGATTTGTACTGATACTTACGGGCGCTAACGTTCATGTAAACCGTATGGTAATTTGTACTGATACTTACGGGCGCTAACGTTCATGTAAACCGTATGGTAATTTGTACTGATACTTACGGGCGCTAACGTTCATGTAAACCGTATGGTGATTTGTACTGATACATACGGGCGCTAACGTTCATGTAAACCGTATGGTAATTTGTACTGATACTTACGGGCGCTAACGTTCATGTAAACCGTATGGTGATTTGTACTGATACTTACGGGCGCTAACGTTCTTGTAAACCGTATGGTAATTTGTACTGATACTTACGGGAGCTAACGTTCTTGTAAACCGTATGGTAATTTGTACTGATACTTACGGGCGCTAACGTTCTTGTAAACCGTATGGTAATTTGTACTGATACTTACGGGCGCTAACGTTCATGTAAACCGTATGGTGATTTGTACTGATACATACGGGCGCTAACGTTCATGTAAACCGTATGGTAATTTGTACTGATACTTACGGGCGCTAACGTTCTTGTAAACCGTATGGTGATTTGTACTGATACTTACGGGCGCTAACGTTCATGTAAACCGTATGGTAATTTGTACTGATACTTACGGGCGCTAACGTTCATGTAAACCGTATGGTAATTTGTACTGATACTTACGGGCGCTAACGTTCATGTAAACCGTATGGTAATTTGTACTGATACTTACGGGCGCTAACGTTCATGTAAACCGTATGGTGATTTGTACTGATACTTACGGGCGCTAACGTTCTTGTAAACCGTATGGTGATTTGTACTGATACTTACGGGCGCTAATTGTGTGAATATAGAGGGTGTGTGGTTATATAATGATGATGGTGTAAGACTGACCTTTCATGAGATCTTTGTATTTGCCAGACAGCTCGAGGTGTATGGTTATTAACGCCACCGGTGTATGGTCCTATGGGCATTTTATAAATAGATAATTGTTTTTTCCGGTTACTTTGGGACGCGTTAAATTTGTACTGCGATCCCGAGTCCGGTAAAATCTGTAGTTGGAATGTCCAAGTTCGTGAAAGATCTATTTAAGAAGCTTTATTGTATTAGAATATTGTAGAAAGGCTAATCTGGCCGTGTAAAATTGAGCTATAGCGATGGGATATGACGCAGGACAACACATTTCGGGTTTTCGTGGGGGGTGTATTCGTTGGATGTCAACTAGTTGCAGTATGTAACTATTATGACCGCGTTAATTGCGTTCGATGTTTAGGTATGAACAATGGCTGGGCCATGCACACATGAAGATTTTATGGCGGGAACACAATTTTTTATCCGCATTTAGAAGCTTTCTGGTTTGGTGAATGAAAAACCTGCAGTAATAAGCCGTAGTTTTTTGTAATAATTTGAACGATTAGTTGTTTTAACGGAATTCTGAGGCGGTGCATTCATGTAACCAATA